>VZDJ01000033.1:3651841-4137815 GCA_008694505.1 Cyanoderma ruficeps
TCACCTTCGACGGCAAGCGCATGAGGAAGGCTGTCAACAGGAAGACCATCGACTACAACCCTTCCGTCATCAAATATCTGGAGGTCAGTACGGGAATTTCCTGCTTTGATTTAAAATATATTTTTTTTCCCTTTCCCGATATTTGGGATTGTGCTTTTTTTTCTGCAGGGCAATCTGGAATAGTGGGAGATCTGCTGTGTTTTCAACCAAAATGACAAATGCTTGTATATTTGGTATATTGTGAATCAAAAGGGGAGGTTGAGCATTAGCAATAAAACTGTGTGTTGTGTATTTTGTGTAAATTCCCGCTTTTCTCTTTTGTCTTGAAATTCCAGGTTGCTGTGCAGTTGAATATCTCGTGTGATGTGTTCTCCCTTTTCATAAAAAACAGATTATAAATAATGTAGTCCTTCTTATTTTTGTTTTGAAGTAGAAATTTAACAAAATGGAAGATGGACCTTTACCCCTTCCCCTCCAAAATCAGGGCACTAAAAATGTTTTCTCGTGATTTTATTAAATAGCTCTTCAATTTGCTTTGTTACTTCTGGAAATCATTTCTATGCAGTTAATAAATTTACGAGTACTAGATGTTACTCGGGAAGAAATAGAATGAAATCTAAATACTTGCATTGTTGCACCTGCAAGAGCAACGTTGCAAAAACATGATGAAATTATTCCATCTGCTATGGCCAGTGCATGGTTATAGTTTGTAGGTGTTTACAGCATTATCTTCTAATTTGCTGTGTTAACAGCACTATCTTCTAATATCTGTTTGAACATCAAACATTTTAAACATGTTCTTATGTTTTAGGAGTGCCCCAGAAGAGATTCTGTTAGTTGTGGACTATTCTGAAAAACAATTTTAGAAGGACCTTTTTACTGTTCTCAAGAATGTGCTATGAGCACCCTCAAAATTCTGTTTATTAAAACAGTAACAATGTACCCCCCCCCAAAAAACCAGATCTCCACCTGCTGGCTTTAGTGCTACTGAGTTAATTTAATGTGGTTCTAGAAAAAAAACTAAGAAAATGTGTAATTTGCTCTTGGCTTAAGAAGTTGTAGCAAACTGTAGTGGTGCATAGTGGGAATGTTTTACCTGCAGTTGTAACTTGTTTCCAGTGTGGCACAGATTCAAATTGGTAGGGCCTGTGGCACAAAGCCAATTAAGTATTTAATTCTCAATTCATGGGAAGTGTTTTTGAAAAGGTTTTGTTTGACAACTCACAAAATTTAACTAATTGAAGGCGTTGTTATCCCTTGGTGTTCTGAGTTTCAGCCATTTGAAAGCGTTGCCTTTCTGCTTGGGCTGCAGAAGGTCCTTTTGTAGCTCGTGCTGCTCTGGATTTCATGGGGAGTTCATCAGTGCAGCTGCTAATGGTGTAAATTCTTGTCCTGAATATAAAGCTTTGACATTGGCCAGCAGAGTACCACAATAATGTTCCTTGTTAGGTAGGAACTGCTGCTTTCCTGGAGTTGCTTCAATCTGATGAAATTAACATTTTAATTTAAACATTCCTGACTCCTTTTCTTACAGAGTATAAATTCCACATGTTCCTTTTCCTGAGTCCAAACTCCTAACACAGTTCATTCCAAAATCCTTGGAGCACTTTAGAATTTCCCACACAGGATCTCCATGTGTTGGTTATTTTCTGTTATTTAACAATGAAGTAAGTACACTGTCATGAACTAGGATTTGTTTTCTTCTTTCCAGAATAGAGTATGGCAGAGAGACCAACGAGATATGCGAGCGATCCAGCCTGATGCAGGGTATTATAATGATGTAAGTAAAAATCTCCTATTCACTGATGAAGTTGTGGGAATAGAATTTTTCCAGAAAATAGGAAGGATTCTGCATGTCAGCTGAGGTTATTTTTGTGTCTGCAAAAAGCCTTAAAGCTGGGAAGGGTATCTTCACCTTGTGCTCCTTTGTTCTCTTGGTATCCGTGTCCGTGAAGGGCCTTAAAGTTGGACAGGCTTTTAATTTCTGTGCATAAGAACTTCCATAATGCACTGAGGTTGCAAAGCTGCTCTTGAAGATGCTGTTTCTGGATGTTTGAGTTGTTGAGTCATGCAGACTTTGAAACACTTCTACCAACTTACTTCTGGTAATATCCCTGCAAATGACAACATTGCTTTTCCAGAAATGGGTGGTTAGAATGTGTTCTTTTCTTGACGTTTCTGATTTACATGTCATTAGTAAATCTTTTCTTTCTTCTTTTACAGTTGGTCCCTCCTATAGGAATGCTGAACAACCCTATGAATGCTGTGACAACAAAATTTGTTCGAACATCTACTAATAAAGTAAAATGCCCAGTGTTTGTTGTCAGGGTGAGTACAGTGTTGGAATTACTCTGTTGTGTTGTCTTAATTTAAATTAGACTGATTCTTCAAGATGACAGTTAAAGCATCTTTAAATAAAAATAGCATATGCAGTGCATGGATACTTCTGTGCCCAGTCTTTCTGTGGAGAGCTTTAGGAAAATAAATGGTGAGGTATTCAAGAGTTCTTACTCTCAGAGTTTGGGGTACAATTCCCACCTTCCTTATTACATTTCAGCAAGCTGATATGTCTTGACTCAAAAGAAAGGAAATTTGGTCTCTGTGCTGTTTGAGTTTCACAGCAGCTTTTAACAACTTTTCCATGATGTCACAAGTATTGTTTAGCATCGATATTGTGTGCTAGAAATGCACTGGTGCCAAGAAGCTGTTTCTTCTCTACAACTAGAGTTTTTCATTGTTTTTATAGTGGGCTTTGTCCTTTTCAGCTGTTAGAAAAGCAAAACTGTGTCCTTCGGCACAGTTTTGCATTTTTGCTTTCTCACATCCTCTAGAAAGTCATTCAGTACCTTCCATTTCCACAGAGTCCCTGAAGAAGCTCATGATTTATTTGGAGAATTATGAAGAAATACTTGAATGGTACATTTGCACAGTTTGGTTAAATGTTTGTTTTGCAGTGGACTCCTGAGGGGAGACGCTTGGTCACTGGTGCATCTAGTGGGGAGTTCACTTTATGGAATGGACTGACTTTCAATTTTGAAACAATATTGCAGGTAAAGTAATCTATCAAGTTTTCTTTGTATTTCCTTGAGGTCTTGGAGCATGTTTTAGGAGCGCATCTTCACCCTGTTCATCGTGGGTGTGTGGTCTGAGTGGTGATGGGAGCCTTAGAGGGCTTTTATTTTGCTCTGATCCCATGTCAGGCCATGGCTACAGGCAGTTCACATAATGCTTCTCATTCCACCTCCATCTGCTGTATTAGCTGTTCTCAAGAATGTGCTATGAGTATTTGTAATAATAAAGAAACATTTTGGAAATCAAGTGCAAATACTCTTATTATTTAGAAGACCATTGTGTACAGAGTAAGGGATTTTTTTCCCCCCCATCATCTTGAATGTAATTAGATCTTCATTGCTCTCATTTCCTCATTGCAGCTGTTAAGTCAGAACTTTAGTAACTTCAGTGTTTGTGTGGATCAGACAGTCTTTGAATGTGTTTGCTAGAAGTTCTGTTTCTGAATTTGCAGGCTCACGACAGCCCTGTAAGGGCTATGACTTGGTCACACAATGATATGTGGATGCTGACAGCAGACCACGGGGGATATGTGAAATACTGGCAGTCCAACATGAACAACGTCAAGATGTTCCAGGCACATAAGGAGGCGATTAGAGAGGCCAGGTTTATACACAATATACCATTTTCTGTAGTACCTATTGCCATGATTAGACTGTTCTCTAAGTGTATTCTGGGTGCAGAAATGCATGGGTTCTGTCAGATTCTGGGAAACTTCCTGCACCACATAAACACAGTATTTCCTTTTGTTTCCACATTCTCACCGTTTTGCTGGCACCTTTCTGAATTAGTATTGTCCCAGTATCCGCCTCTGCAATATGTTAGAGATGTATTTGTCTGCCGCATTTTGCACTGGTATTCTTTTCATTTTTATATGGTGACGATGTGTATCAGTTATTCCTTTTTATACGCACTGTGTAAGACGACAATTTCATTCCAAATAAAGAATTCAGTCTTTAATAATCTAACTGAATAAAATATAAAGCCTTCAGAAATAAAACACCTGCATAGTTCTCACAAAATAAT
This sequence comes from Cyanoderma ruficeps, assembly GCA_008694505.1. Taxonomy (NCBI): domain Eukaryota; kingdom Metazoa; phylum Chordata; class Aves; order Passeriformes; family Timaliidae; genus Cyanoderma; species Cyanoderma ruficeps. Next base: position 3,655,937 of record VZDJ01000033.1, read on the forward strand.
AAAACACTAAATAAAGTGAAGAACTGCTTGGCTTGGTGAAGCCAAGACTTCCAGTAATACTAAATACCCACGCAGACTGCCACATACAGAAGTCTAATGTTAATACTGAATGGGTTCTTCAAGCTTGAAACTGTAAGAAAGCCATTGAGAAGAAGATTGTAGGATATTCACTTGGTTCAGTGTTGATGCCTCAGTTGTGCAAATGTCTATATAAAAATCAAATCTAAAGTGATACTTATCAGTAAGATGTAAATGAAGGGTGTTTCTAGAGCAAACCTGCATATAATTTTTAGTAAATGATTTAAAGTAAGCCTGAAGAGAAGCTGCAGATCCCAAATGGCTCTAAAACAGTGTTTCTTTGGGTTCAGGTGCTGGCCCTTGGTGATAAAGGTTCCCTGCCACAAACTCGCTTTCCACTAAAGTCACCATTTTTCTTGGTAGGGTGCAGCATTTTCTGACAGAGCTTGGTTATGAGAAGTGCTTACTTTGGATTCAGTTACTGTCTGACTATCATGGCCCTGCACTGAATTTCTCTACTGCTTTAGCCCCTTTCTTGATCATAAAGATCTAGGATTTCACAAGGGCTCCCTCGTGGTCTTTCACTGCACCAGAAAGAAAGTTGAGTGCCTGTCAGTTGTTGGAGATGTTCTGGCCCTGTTCACATTGTTAAATAACGCCTTGCTTTTCCAGTGACTTTTCATCAATCAATGTTAACTGCTGAATCTGGAAGCTGCTTTTGTGTCCGTAGGATTCTTTCCATGTTGTTGGTGGGGTGTAATAAGAGGGAGTGTTTCCAAATTGCTCTTATAAGTGGTATGTTTGTTTTATATAGGTTTTCTTTTTCCAACAGTTAAACCAAGTAGCATTTTCCTGTAACCAGCTTTCCCTTATTTTTTGCTTCTCTGTGGCAAAGCACCTGTGGCTGAAGAGGAGTTTTTTCCTAAGAACTGTTCTCATGTGCTTCTATGCAGTGTCACTTCCTTGTGGTATTACCAAACATGAAAATCTAGGGTGACAGTTACCAAACCATATTGATGTTGCTTCTCATCCTGCAGAGAAGGCACTGCTGTGTACAGTCACAGATAGGAAGGTGCTAAGAATAAATGACAGATTTTTTTCCTCATTTGACAGGGGACTGCAATGCAATAGTAATCCTATGCTAAATTCATGTCTTGTGGTGAAGTGCCCTTTGGCAGGCACTGTATTCACTTAGAAGTGCCTATGTTCAAATGCCTCCTTCAGTGTATAACACATTACAGTATAATTTTGCCCTGTCTGAGAAGCATAGATAATCTGTTAAATGCTGACTTCTTTCCCCTGCTGTGTGTCTTCATGTAACAGTTTCTCACCCACGGATAATAAATTTGCTACATGCTCTGACGACGGCACTGTTAGAATCTGGGACTTTCTACGTTGCCATGAGGAGAGAATTCTTCGAGGTATGTGTACCAAAAGTACTGATTGGGGTATTTCAAGAGGGGGAAAAACCTTTTTTTTTTTAAATAGGTGTTCACAATACAGAAGTATCAGCTTGCCTACAATTTTTGTCTTAATGCTCCAAACAAGTTTTTGTTTGGCTGCTGCTATAGGTGCCTTAAATTCAGAGAGGCTGCAGTTCACAATGGCATTACACTGTTTACTCTCCACTGGATCTCTAAATAATGGAAGTGGATAGAAGGACATTTTACTGCTCCTGATTAGGTAGAAACAGCTGTTTCTGGATCAGGAATACATTTATCTTTCTCCAAAGCTTAATCTTTGTGACAGCTCATATTTCAGAACATGCATCATCATGCAGAGGATTCCATTCTTTTCACAGGCATAACTTCCATTCTGATTTCTTCAGAGGCAAGGTGGTAATTTCTCATTCCTTAAGAGGAAGAGAGTATTTAAGTAGAGAAAACAGGTAAATTTTGATCACATCATTCGTAGCACAGGCAAATAATCCTACCTATGGTTTAAGTTTCTGTCCAACATCTGTGTACACTAAATTCTGGTGCCTTTCCACTGGCATTCTTGAGCCTTTCTCCTTCTCTTGCTGCAATCCTAATGAGCAGTCACAGTAGCTTCTGACAGCTATTCCTTTTTTGCAGAGATGTCCAAGGTACATAATTGAATAAGAGAATGTATTAAAAGACTGCTATGAAACTGAGGACTGTAGATTTGCAGATAATCTGCGTAGAAGGTTTGGAATAAAAACATGGGCTTTGAGTTCTAGGTGTGTGAGCTTGTTCAGTGCTTTCCTAAGTTAAGAATTTTATTTTTTTTTTAAATCATGCCTCCACCTTGGACCTGCATTCCATATTTTATGAAGTAGAGCTCTCCCTGTTTCTTTTGACTCTTAAGATCTCTTGTTTTACAAGCATGTTACTTTTAAACACCACTTCTTTGCAAAGACATTGAGCTTCAGCATTATTGCAGTGAGGGTATTTTAACAGCATGTCCACAGACATTATGGTAGGTGTGTTCTTTGCAGGACCTGGCAAACATTTCTAGGTTATATAATGTACACCTGTTACTCTGGAAGGCCTCAAACAGACTTGGGACTGTTTTGCTTGATGCTTTACAAAGAAATCATTCTGCCCTAAATATATTCTGTACCCTCCTCCAGGTATGTACCAACCATGTGGAGGAAATAGGGGTTTCCTCCATGCAGAGTTGTCAAGGTTATAAAAATCCCTCCACTTCTACATTCCTTCAGTGTTCTGTGTAAAGTAGAAGGAGAAGAGCATTTAATTTAGGCTATAAAAAACAGAACTTGCACTACAGTTTCTTCTGTGACCTTGTGTATGTTAACATTTGATTGTGAGTAGACCTCAGATGGAATTATCCTATAGTTACTTAGTTTATCCATCTCAATATTCAGTTTTTAGTTTGCACATAATTCTGTAAAGACTACATTTGCTTCTACTTGACATGCCATTATACCACAATACACTTCAACTTTTGTGTAAGTTGGAAGTGGTTTGAAAACTTTAACAGTTTTGGATAAAATTGAACAGGGCAGATTATTCCTTGTTTCTACTGTCAGATAAGCAAAAAAACACCAAACCCCAACCTAAACCCAAAGAACACCAGGAAAAAAATCCCCCACACCAAAGCAAAATATTACCCAAAGCCCTGATTGTTTGGGAAGATGTCTCTGCAAACATACAGGCTTGATTTAGCTTTGATCTCTAGGACTGGCTTTAAATATGGTCAGAAGAGCTGATGGCTAACAATTTTCTTGGTGGAAAATACAAGCTCTCTCTCTTTTATTTGGAGGTTAGTGCTTATGACTTTGGGATACTGATCTTCAGCTTTTGGCTTCTCCACCTGCATTCTGCTTTTACATAGTTACAAGTTGCAAGTGTGACCTGTAATACTTTGCTGTGTACAGCCTTCCAGTTGTGTAAATACTCATGCCATTACCATCCAGATAGTGACCTGTAAATTAAAATTTTGGTGCCACTATGTCAAAGGGATTTTATGTACTTTGTTTAGATCGAATACAATGCTGGGAAATTACTCTTATTTCCTACTTTCACACATCATACATCTATTCTGGGTAATATTGGTGCTGTGAAGTTGAAGGAGTTCTACATTGTCCTTTAGGTCCAAAGTTTCGCTTCACACGTTTAGGTGTTCTTCAAGTTGTAACACACAATTATAAAAATCAAATGTAACTATCAGTCAGATATATTTCATTAAAAAGATCAGCACTCACAGGGATGATACATCAATGTACTGTTGTTCTTAATGATTTTTCAACAACAAATTAAGGGACATATTTTAATGAACAGATTAGAAGATTCTAATGGTAAGGAATGCTTTTAAAGCAATTCTGTAGAGAGCATTAAAGTTACTGGGATAGGCTTTGCTGACATAAAAAAGACAGAATTCCACAGACTTATTGCAGGTGCTTTTGCTTGCACTGGCGCAAACTAGTTTTTATTCCTATTGTTTATTGAAATGGTTCCCTTAAAAGTGGCCTGAAGGAACAATTCTAGACTTACCTTCTGAAGAGTATTGGAAAAACAATGGAAGTGGTAAATTACATAAGATGAATTCTTAAGGTTTTCCTGCAGTTCTTTCAGCTGTCTGGAATAGGCTACACATTTTCCCAGTAGTTTAACCTAGGAATACGGGGGCTACATGAGATACACTTATTATCTGTATCCACTTTCCTTTATTTCCTCAAAGTGAAGAGAAACAGGACACCCTCCAGGGTTCTTCATACCTTGTGCAAGAGGTTCTGAGTCTCATTTCTTCAATCTCCAAGTCCCTTTTTTTGGGCCAGTTTTTCACTACTTAATTTTGCTTTGGCTGTTGTTTCTACCACCATAGCTTTCTAGGGCACAGGAGGGGGAGTTTGGGCATTTTGTTAGCAGTACATGCAGATTTATCGGGCTCCTTTTTAATACCCTAAAGAAATAAATAGGATTAAAGCCTTATTTTCTTGCGGAACCATCTTTCAATAATGCAAGTGAATTATCTTGGAAGAAATTGTAGGTGGAGGAGAGAGCACTGAGTGTCATTGCTTCCCCACAGCCCAGGTCCTGCCTGGCTTTTCTCTTGAGGTAGAGCTGCTGTGGCCCTGGTTTTGTACCAGTTGCTTTTGCCTGTGTGAATTTCTGTCATTTCACCCTCTTGACAATGGTACTGAGTGCAGTTTAGTGTACTTACTGAAATATGCAGGTAGGAACTTTACTGATGTTAAAAAAAAAGTTCTTTTAAAAATAAGGCATGGAAAGCAGGCTATAGTATAGCAACATTTTATTTTCGCTTTCTCTGAAAGACATTTCCAATAAAATACTCTCAGATCTTTTGTCTTAACTGTTCCAATGAAGTTAATACTGGGAACATTTCTCTAAGAGCATACACACGGGTGGCTTTTAATAATGCCAAAAAATCTCATGAAAAACTGTATGCAGCACAACATCTATTTATATGAGAAACCAATGCTATTGCTGATTTTTGCTGGTGGCAGTGACGTTCTGGGTAGTGTGTCTGTGCAGATGTATCTCTGAGACCATTTTGGGTAGGTCATTAATAAACACATGATTCCTTAATTATTCCCAGCATGACATTGTGGGCCAAGAGGCTGCAGATAGATTTTGGATTTCTCACTTCCCCTGTCCTTCCTTCTCCTTCCTTTCACAGTCACCCAGAATGCAGTAGCAGTGAATGTTTGGGAGGACTGTAATGTTTTCATTCTGAAGTGTAGATGAGCTCTCTGTTCCCAGGATTTCAAAGGTTACCTTTGTGCTTTAAATAGGTCTTTTGGGGAGGATGACTCCACACAGTTCTCTGAAGGATGGTGTAACCTATGCTTTTTAAAATACTTTTTAGATACATTTTTCTATTTTCTATCTCTAAAATAGAATGATACATTAAACAGTCTTTCAGCCAGTGTGGTAGACTTGACAAAAGATTTGTCTTAGCCTAATTCAAACAATTAAAGGTGATCAAGATTTCATTGTATTCTGCCTCGATTTGAAATGTGCTGTTTATAACAACATCTAATTTTGAACACTATCACCTGGAAAATAACATGTGTTTGTGCCTGCAGAAATCACAGCAGTTGTGGTAAACAGACTTTTTGTCTGCTCACAGGTTCTGAAAAAGTGTTTCCACCTCTGTTCATACTGAAATAACTGAAGGATTTATTCCTTCCTTCTCCTCCATTTCTCAATCTTTATTAACAAATAATGTACCCTTAAGCTGTTTGAATCTATTGTATGGTTTGTATTCTCTGCACTTTCTGCCTGAAAGGGAAGGATCTCTTTAGAGGTTTTTTTCCTCAGTCAAATAGCAAATCCTGTACTTAATTTAGACACGCGTTCTGTAGGTAAAAGGAATCTGAGGATCAGAACTACATCTTCAGCTTTGTCCCTCACTTCTAAACATGCATTGTAATCCAGCTCTTAGCCTTGAAGCAAGTACTTCTAAAACTGTTTCCTTTTCTTGGAGTATAACTGAACTCTACACTGAATAATTTAAAAGAAAAAAATGTTAACACTTCTGTTTCCAACTTTATTACCCTTATATGAGGTTGGGGTTTTTTTCTCCTTCTCCCAGCAAAGAGAGAAAGCTCAGCAGAAATGCCTGTATGTCAATACCATGTTTCTTGTAAGGACATCTGTTTTTTAAACCTTAAAGGTTTTTTTGTGGGGATTGCTTCTTTAGACTGTTGGGATTTCAGGTATAATTGAAATGGCTTCTAGTCTACTGATGCATCCCTGCATGAATATTAGTAGGTTTTTACTCAGAACAGAAGCTCAGGATGAGATGAGACCTGGCTGACAGTGACACCAACCATATCAATCTAGAGAAGGCGAGTCCTTGAATTTTTGAATTTAAAAAGATGATCTGTTTTGGAATGCTGGTATTGGACCAACTCAGTCTCTTCTTTGTTGGTGGGGTTTTTGTTTGCCAGCTGGTGTTGCAGGTCTCTGATCTTTGTCAATCTTCGTTGCCAAAGCTGAGCTGGGGCTGGGGGGAAGAGGTGTTGCAGCTAAATCATTTGAGGATCAGCAAATGGCTGTGCTTCTCATGTGCATCATTCAGGCACAAGAAATGTTAAGGAATTGATGTTAATAGTGAATCTGTGAGAGGTTTTTTCCCTACACAAACAGGATTACTTGCCCAGTCTGTGATGCAGGAGCCCTGTTCTGCTGCTCATGTTACGCCAGTAATCCTGCTGCTGCTCCTTTGATCTTTTGTGGGCTCTTCGTAGTCTCATGCACTTTTCTCCTCTCATTAGGAAATGTCTCTGCCTTTGTGAGATTAAAAGTTACAAAACTGTATACAGTTTCCTGCCTCATAAATGGAGGGTATCACACAACATACATTTCCCTTGCATTTTTCTCTACGCTTTAAGTAAGAGTTAAGTAGCACCAGGGACTTGGAGTGTGAATACTTACACCCTTTCCTGAGCTTGCAGCTAATTTCAGTTACTGCTGCTTGTTAGGATGGTGGTATAACCTACATTAGATGGGAAGAATCCCATTTCTTGGTTGAGGCTACTAAAAAATGTTCAGCTGTCATCTGGTAGCTCGGTGTTATTCCTGATAATGCCTTTCAAGAATAAAGTGCAGTGGTTTTCTCTACATAGGAAGCTTTATTATGGGTAGGCTTTATTGAAATATCCACTTCTGTATGTGTTAGAAATAAAAATCCATCTGAGAGTTGAGAAACTACCCTGCTGTGTTGATTAATATCAGCTTCTATTTGTGAAGTATTCTGGATTGAGCAAAAATTTGGGGTTGATCCACTACATTGAGGTGCTTGGCTTCTGTGATTAAAAGATGGTGGTAAGGTGATAGCTTCAGGTTTTTGCTCTGCTTCCTAAAACAATTCCAGGAGCATTAGTGGATATTGAAGACTGCTCTTGGAGCTGATTGCACCTGATATGCCTAAAAACTGTAGTTAATTTTGTGAGTAGTCTACAGCATCCTAAGTCTCTTAAAGTTCTGATTCTTACCTAGAATCAGTGTTTTGAAAATCCTGAAAAATTAATAGGAAATGCATAGAATTTTCAAGGAATGGGTAAAAGAGATCACGAGACATGAACCACAGCACTGTACTATAAAAAGTTATACTGCACATTTCTGTCAAGGCTTTTCATGAGACAAGAATGAAGAGACACTGTGCAAGAAAGAGATGATTTCAGATCCAACTTTGAAATACTTCTATCCCTTAAAATTTTCCTCAAGCTGAAAGTTATACAATCACTCACATTGTGCCCCAGGGCAATTTTTACACTAGTATTTGTAACCCATCTATTCTGTTAAGCTTGGAGGAATAATGAGAAACCTTAATGTTTCCCAGGACAGCCAATTCTCAATGCTGCTGAAATACAGGATAGTCCCATAAGAACCTCTCTGCATTGTTAGGATTTCTTGCCTCTTCTTCCTTTTGTGTGTTTGATGATTGTAAGGGGTTGATAAATACTGAACTAGGTGAGACCATTTTTTGCACATTGTTCATTACAATGAGGGATGAAAACTCCATTTCCAACAGTCTTGACTTCACATGGAATTAAAATAATTGTGCATAATACTCTGTGTGGGGGTCAGGATCCACCTGCAGTGAGAGCCTCTGGTGCACCTGTGAGCTTTGTCCTTCAGCCCTACTCATGGTTGTGGAGGAAGAAAAATCCTATCTAAGCAGCTTGCATTGATAGTAATGATAAAATCCTAAATTACAGAGACATTTGAATGCTGATGCTAAGGTGTTACCAGTCTTCCTTTCTCAGCACAAGTGTGGTTGTTGAAAAGGAGACAGGCTGGGTGCCATTGAGGATGGTGGCCTCTGGGTATCTACTCAGCAGTACTTGTCATAGCAAAAGTTCTCCACAAAAAAAAAAAAAATTATCTAGAACTAGCCTTAAGCCAGTTATGTTAGTTAACTCATCTCTGATAAAGTCTTACATGGATAAATGCTCAGAATTGGACACTTCATTAATTAGATTTTTTAATGGACTCTTTTTTCCTGACCTACCATTTCATCAGAGAGCACAGATAAAATAAAGTTCTTTTAGAATAAGTGGTGGAATTCTTCAGAAAATAGAAAACACAGCTCCGTGCTGAAAATAATCCATGTCAGTCCTTAGAAACTTTCCTTGCAGGCTTCTTGATGCCACTTGTATGAGTTAAACAAAACTCTTTTTTATTTATTTAACTTTTATCTTTTCATATCCTCCAGTTACTGTACTAAAAGCTTTTGTGCATCTAGGTAAGCATAAACTTTGCAAAGCATTTGGTATTTTCTGTGCATCATTTCTATTTCACATACTTAAATTATTTCCTGTTAGTTTTACATTTAGCTCTGAGTGCAATTCTAAGTTTAGTAGTGAGACACTTGGCATCGTTTTCTCATATGAATGGTATAATAATCTCATATTTGAGATTGCATATTACTAGACACAGCCAGACCCTGAGAGATTGGGAGAGAGCTTGCAAATGTTTTCCCTAAAATACGATGGCATTTTTTTTCATGTCTTTCATAACTGCCTGGCATTAACTTCCTCATAAGAAAGCTGATCCTGCTTGTGATACGTTGCATTTTTAGGAAGACACTGGCAAAATTTAAACTGGGAATTTGCTGAAATGTGATTGTATAGCACACCAGGAGAAAAGGGATAAAAAAGAATCCTGAATAAATCTCTGTGAAAGGTGGCTGGAAATAAGCATAGAGGAAATGTGAGGAGAGTGTGGTGACTGTGTCAATATGAAAAAACTAACAACAGCTCATGTAAGAATTGGGAAAAGCTGGTGACAGTGTGAGCATGGAGAGGAGAATGACGGGTGGTGGAACTTGGCAAGTCACACTCTGGGCATTTTGTGAAAAATTGGGGGCAACCTCAGTCGCTGGATCAGCTGCTGGAGAGGCAGGGCTTTTATGGCAGAGTGACACACGTGGACACAAGTGGACAGTGTAGAATGTGCCAAGGGTGTATATGTGCTAATCTGTGTGGTAATAGTGCCCCTAAAATCTTTTACATTTTGTGTTCTGTGTCATGGCTTGTAGAGACTCACATTGATACTTGAGCTGGAGTAGAGTTAGGAACATGCTCTGTATTTGTTCCGAAGATGAACATGGAGTGAATCACAGAATATGCTGAGTTGGAAGAGATCCCCAAGAATCATGGAGTCCAACTCTTTAGTCCTGGTCATCCCCACGATTTCACTCCATTTTCCCAAGAGTTTTGTCCACACCTTTCTTGAACTCTGTCGCTGAGCACTTCCTGGGAAGTCTGTTCCAGTGCTCAGTCATCCTCTGGGTGAAAAACTTCTGGTATCCAACATAAACCTGTCCTGACTCAGCTCTAGCTGCTCCTCTGGGTCCTGTTACTGGTCAGGAGAGTGAAGAGATCAGTGTCTGCTCCTCCACATCCCTCAAAGGAAGGTGCAGACTGCAGTGAGGGCTACTCAGTCTCTTCCAGGCTGAACAGATCAAATGACCTCAGCTGGCTCCCTGTGTGGTTTCCCCTCCAGACCTTTCACAATCCTCATGGCCTCCTTTGAACTCTGTCTAAAACTTAGTGTCTTATCTTGTGGTGCCCAAACCTGCCCCTGCACTCAAGGTGAGGGCAGAGCAGAGCAGGACAATCCCCTGCCTTGCCTGGCTCCCTGGGGCATGGCTGCTCCTGGCTGCCAGGACACCCCTGACTCTTATTCAGCTTGCCATCCATCAGGACCCCCAGTCCCTTTCCACAGCTGCTCTCCAGCCTCATTCCCCAGTCCATACACACAGCCAGGGTGGCCCTGGCCCAGGTGCAGCACCCAGAACTTGCCCTGGGTAAAGCTTCCGTGGTTAGTGATTGCCCAGCTTGGTGCTGTTTGAGTGAGGGAGGGATGCCATCATTCTGAATGCACCTAGGGAAAGCCATCTCTACCACCTGATTAAAATTCATTTTTTGTTTAGTAGTCCCTGTGAAACAACGTAGGCTTCCTTTTTTCTTCTTTTAAGTTTTGTCAGATTACAGCTCTAAAACTGTATCTGAGGTGGCCCATCAGATCTAAGGTTAGCTCTGGTTCACTTCAGCTAGGAGTATGACCAAGGTACATGTGTATGCTTCTGCAGAAAGTAGTTGAGTAGATGAAGCATGCAAGCTTGTACTCAAGACTTACTTTCAAAATTCAGTGCCAGAACTTTTCCAAGAGACTGATCCTTATCTCACACTGAAAATACAAATTGTCGCTTAGTTTTCTACTCACAGATAAGGCTTTGTGTTGAAAACAAAGCAGTTCTTGAGGGAAGACAGTTTGGTTTTTGCTGTTGAAAGTATAAATGTGACTTGCAGATAAAGTAACTTCTGAAATTTTTATAAATTCATTTATAAGGGGAAGGTTTTTTATGGGGGGTATTTTTTAGAAAGTATTAAGGCTGTTTTGTGTCTTAGTTTCAAAGAGGCACACCTGTAAGTATGACAAGTGTAAATATACATGAGGAATCTAAAACTTCTCAAAGTATATTTATCTTATAAAAAGTTTCACTGACGAGGTTGGACAATTCTTCTGTCCCAGACCATTTAGATTACTACTTGTAATTACAAACTCAGTGGAAGCATCTGATATTTCTAGTACAATACACAAGCCATCCAGTTCCAGTGCATCAGCTAGTTATTTATTTTTTTACATAAAATATTTTCTTAATATTTGTAATATTTTGTATGCATTGATTTTGCCTCACTGGAGATATGTAGTGAGAGCTATTCCAGGTGTAAGTACAGCCACATAGAGAAGTAGTTGTATCATTGCAGTTTAATTTGCTGGTGTAGACAAGAACTGCAAGGATTTTACTTACGTTGTCACTGAAGACAGAAGAGGATCTTTATCTGGTTTTGACCATTTAAAGAAAATTTGTGTGAAACTTCTTGCTCAAAATTAGTTTTTAAAGGGAACTCACCATATATAAATATGAGCCTGATTTGAAAAACAAAGTTAACTATAACAGAACTTGAACAGGTGCTTCTTCCAAGTCACCAAGATCTTGGAGGGTAAACTCCAAATTTTCATTCAAAAAAGATGAGGAATGTGTTACCTTAGCTGCGTAATATTGGGAGGAAAAATACTTTTTAGTGAAAAACAAACGCAGCTTTCTGTGTGTGCTGGCAGATGTGTGTTTTCTACTATATGTGCAATAGGCCTTTTTCTCTGCCTGTTTATTTAGAATGATGGAGAGCATGAAAACCTTGTAGATATTGTATTAAAAACTTATATTTTAAACTTAATCACTTTAAAAAAACTTCCTCTAAAGAGAGTCATAATAATTTTATAAATCAGTAGCTGTAATACTGCTGTAATAACTGTAACTATTCTAGTTCTCAAAGGGTAAAATGAATTGATGAAAAAATGGAGCTCAGAATCCTGTCTATTATTAGCAGCATATTGTTATATGCTGTGGAAATCAAGTCTGAAGAATTATACAATACTTTTACACTTGAACTTCTCTTTATAGGTGTCTTCCTTCTCTCCAGGATAGCCTTTTCAGCACTTTTTTTTCCTCAGTGTTAAGATTTAAGGAAGAAGTAGCTCTGATACACATTGACAATCCTCAGAATTTGGGTACAAAGACCTTAAGGTTCTTTTTTGTTAAACTCAAATCCTAGTGCTCCTTGAGGTTTTACATCAGAGGTTGAGGTTCTTTCTGGCTTTATAAATAATCACTGCCCTTAAGGATTACAAAAAATCTGAGTGTCATCTTTGGATTTGGTGAAGAGCTGATACTCCACCCCACCCTCCAACCTTGTGTGAGTGGCACTTGCTCTGAGACGGTTGATAGAGTAAAACATTCTCCTTTGAAAAGAAATCGCTCACCATTTTGTAATATTTGGAGATATGTAGCACAAATTGATGCAGAGATGGTATTAGTATAAGTAATTTCTTACTTAAGTACAAGTTCAATGGAATCCCCAGAAGTTCAAATATTCCAGATATATTGGCATTATAAAAATACTAGAGTGAAGCTAAAAATTCTAAGAAAGAAAATAGTTTATCTCCTTATCTCATCCAGTGGAAAACACATTTTAAAGGCCCTTTTCACTGCAGAGATTGCCTCTTTTTTTCACCTGTTCTCTTACTTGGGCAGTAGAAGAGTGTGAGAGCTTTGCTTCATTCTAGGGCTTGTGCAGTCTTTGTCCCTGGAGGTTTTCAGACTGAAGGTGGATAAATCCTTGAGTAACCTCATCTGACTTCATAGCTTGGAGCAGCAGATTGAACAAGAGACTTTTGAGATTTCTTCCAGCCTGACTTACCCAGTGGTCTTGGGTACGGAATTATACTGAATTCCCCTGTTTTGCAAAGCCAGTAGAATTCCTTCTGATGTAGGATTCAGCTGCCCACCAGCATAAGGAACTGATCTTGAAAAGACAACCAAAAATCCTTTTTTTTTTTTTTTTTAGTTTATTTTTCTGACAGCTTTTAACATCCTTGAGGAAATGCACACTCTTAGGATTGGAAAGGTTTAGTGGGTCTTTTTTTAAGAGACGGTAAATGTTTGATCATTCCCCTAGTAACAAATAGTATGTTAGACATAATCATCACTGAAGTTTCAGAACTTCCTGAGTCTTACAAGCATTAAAACTTCGTTGTAAATAAGATGGAAGGTGTGATTGTGTGCTCTCAGTATCTTTGAAATTGGTTATGTAGTAGGTGAGGCAACCCAATACCTACAGATATGCATACACACTGTATATATGTAATCGTTATATTTGCATATGTAATTTCTTTATAAATATCTATAGTGGTCCCACTGGCACATTTTATCACCTTAATACTCGTTTGCTGCTCTCTTTCGTTTCAAAATGATGCAGTCTTGTGTTCTAAATTTCTAAAGCCCATGCACAATTAAATGGAAAGTGTTTGCTTTAAAAGAAAAAGTAAGAAGAAACCGATGACTTAGGTAGATGCTTTACTCCTTGGACCAGGGCAGCCTAGGTTTGTCTGTGTGCATCAGTGTTGCTGAAGCTGCATTTCTCTAGATCACATTCCCAGCTTCTCCAAAGACTGTAAGTAGATGTGCTGTGTTTACAAAAATAAGCTTTTACATCCAGGTGAAATGGGTGTTAGATAATAATTTTTCTTCTTTCAAGAGTTGGTCTACAGAGTATATTTCACTGTTCATTCCCACACCTGTTCCAGGTCTTGACTTTAATGTTTAAACCAAAATTATTTAATCTCTGAGTTTAAGCATTTTAACAGAAGACTGCACATCACTAAATATTATTTTGAGGCTGCAGTTATCTTAAAAAAGATAAATTTTAGGTATTGTTTTGTCTTAAAACATGAAAAGTGCAGGCCAGATTTGTTTTGGTGTTTTTGCTACAACTGAGTTTAGAAAGGAGTAACCACACATTTCAAAACCTGTAGACAAAATTATCCCATTTGAATTGTAATTAATCAAGAACAGGGTACAGTTGCACATGGAAGATACAGTCTGGACAGCTCTAAAGCATATTTTCTATATAGCATATTCCAATTGTTAGCAAGATATCTCTGTTTTCTAAGGATTACCTGAGTCTGCAGCTTGATAGAGTGCTGGGTGTTACTGCTTGCTGTTTGTGCCTGGTCAAGAAGAATTCTGCCTTTTCTTTGCCTTCTGTTCTTTCTTAACCATGCATAATTCATATGCAGAAGTAGTGCTTTTAATTAGATCAGGTGATACAGTGAGAGAAGAGAGTAGGGTTTTATTTGGTTTTGGCTTGGGGTTTTCTTAAGGCTACACCAGCCCTTCTTAAGGATGCAGAAACTTGCTTATTTTAGGTCAGCTGACGTAGTTGGATAATAAGCTGCCTTTTCCCTGCAGATCTTGCTTTATGCCCTTAAATATTCAAGCAACAACAACTCTTTGTTGCTTCCCTGTCAGGAACTCGCCTACTTAAAATGACTGTTAGGTTTTTTTTCTCTTTAGCAATACAAACATTCTCAAAAGCATTATTCTCTTGGCTGCTTAGCTAAATTTAGCCCTTAGGGATATTGATAATATTGATGAATATGGATTACTCTTGACTGCCATCCTCCTTGTGGAAGTCCCTGTTCTCCAGAGACTTACAAGTGAGCACATGGTGTTAACAGTTATGAATGTGAAAAGCTAAATTCAATGAGACAGTTCTTTTATTACATTTAATTACTCTGCAATTATACTTTGGAGTTCTTTGGGCAAAGGTGAGTTCTTTGTTTCACAGTACTCCTAGTTTGTCAGGAATATCCCTTGCTTCTAAAGGAATGGAGGACAAAAAGATCATTCCAGTCACCTACACAAGCATGTTGGAGGTGTCATTTCTGTAGTACATATTGCATTTGCTGGCAGTTTTAAACAGGGCTTTTCTAAAAATGCAATCAGGATTTTTTGTGCTTGTATTAATTTAGAATTCCTGTGGTCACATAAAACTGGAGCAGTGGAGGCTTTAAATAGCAGGTGCACTCCTGGCAGCCATGTTTGGAGGGATGCAGCCACTCCTTCCTGGCTGGAAAGCACGTCCTGCCTGCTCATAGGCTTTGCACACGCTGCCTGATGCTCTCCCACTGCCATTTTCTTTTCCCTGCATCATGGAATTCTTCAAGGGTTATCCAGTCTTTGTCCCTAGGAGCACTTGGTGTGGGTGTTTCAGTCTGCCATTTCACCATGAGGATGTATGTTCCTAGTAAGCTTGGATAGAAATACTGGCAATTAATCTGTATTTTGTACAGTGGTTGAAGCTGCGTTATTTCCTGCACTACTCTCTCATCTCAGGTATCATCACTTCCACAGGTGTAGCAAATCACACAAATTCACTGAAATTCAAAGAAGGTTCTGAGTCATCGGGGTTTATTTCACAAAAGTGACTTACTAGGTATTGCACAAGTTGTTTTTGACCCATTGCACAATATTCATTTACCAAATTAATTACTTGTTCCAACAGAATGTTGGTATTTGAATAAGTTTTTTTTAAAGTTTTTTGTAAGCTGGAATAATTTACTTGGTAAGTAAGTTTGCTTCAACTTATTTTGCAGGTAAGGACTAGGCATGAGACATTTTTTCTGGGGAATACTTAGCAGCAGCAATTATCACAAGCATCTAACAAGCATAGTTCATTATTGGTATATGAAAGGGAACGGTGTGGGGAATTTCAATTAGAATTGAATTTGACATAACATGCCATATTAAAAATCTTAGAAATTAATGTTGCGTTTATTAGACATGAGGAATATCAGAACGTTTTTCCAGATGTATCCACTCCTTGCAGTCCTTGCACAGAAAGAACTCGAGCTTAGCAGTGAGGAGGTAATTAATTCTTCAGTTTGTTACAGTCCCTGGCTTTTGGATGCCAGTAACTGTGGACTGGAGGTCTGCAGGGCTGGGAATGGTCACCCAGCTAGTTCAGGTGATGTGTTCTGCTCACCAGATGTTTTGTCCTAATTCTAGTTCCAATTGGCCTGAACAAATTACCTGCTAGTGAAAAATGATAAATTACACTAATGATCCTGAAAATCTATCCCCCTCCAAGAGTGAAAAAGTTTAATTCACACAGGAGCAGAAAAGTCTTCTTTTAAACCATTTGATAGATAATGAGGGTAAATAACTTCCATGTAAGAAAAACTTCTGTAAAGGTTCACTCATTTGTGCATGATAGCAGGAATATTTACTGCTGCTTTGCCGTAGAATGTGTGAATGCAGAGTGCAGAACTAAATCCCCCGTGGTTTCTGTGAGAGGGCACAGGAGAGGAGATCAGGGCACTGCTGCTGCTGGACTGATCCCAGCCCAGTCTCCAGCAGTGGAGCTCCTGTTCCAGGGCCAGGTGTCCCCCAGCCTGCTGTGCCTGTCCCCAGAGTAGTGCTTGTTGCAGCTGGTCACGTTCATGGCGCACCAACTCTTATAAAACTGCATCTTGCTAGCAGCAGATAATTCACATGGGAGTGTGTATTCCAAAAACAGACCAGCCTAATGAAGCTGTATTCTGTGTACTAAAACAATAACTGTATTTTATTTGCACTGAAAATAAACTGTTGACATGGGATCATACCTGTTAAAGCTTCTTTTTTTTTTTTTCTTTTTAAGGTTAAAAATGCCCTTTACTCCCCAATGCAGAGTTGCTGTGTTAAGGGAAATATTAAAAAATTAAAATGTAAATCTGGCATTACTGTTACCTTGCATCATTTTGCCAACAAATATGTTTGGGTTTTCTTCAGTTTCCTCAGTGGATCACTTCAGTAGCAATGACATGCTCTTGCCTAGTCTATCTTAAACAGAAATTATACCATCTTCTCTCATGAGAGTCATCTTTCTTTGATCTATGCTTATGAGACTATGTATGGAAATTTATCTGTGCAAGTGAAGAGGTGACTTTTTTTTCCACCTCCGCCACAGCACTGATTCACTTAATCAGTAATTTTATTTTACAGAAGATTTCTAAAGTCCGACTTCCTAGAAGCTAAATAAATCCTGCATTTTCACATTCCTCAGCTTAGCCACAGGCATCACACACAGCACTGTAAAAGGTGTTTTATTTGAAGAGCACGGATCAGTTCCACTCCAGGCCAGGAGAGCAGCCTCATACTGGCCATGACCTCCCCCTCATTATTTCTATGCTTAACCTACTTCCTTCCTTCTGCCTGTTATTTTCCACATGTATCCCATCTTCCCAAGAGCACTTGCTTTTTAGCTGGCTCCTGTCTCTGGAGCTTCATGTATGGTCCCAGTTCATTGTGGTTATGGGAACTGGTTTGTACATTCCTGAGACTGGAAAGATACTTTGTATTTTCTTTCTTTTGGTGTGTGTAAGATGAAAAAATTTAAAAATTGCTACAGAAATCACTGAAATCTATTTTAAAAATTTAAACATTTTTTAGGAAAAAGCTTCATCCTGAATCACATCGTTCCAGTCTCTTCCAAGCTAGTCATTCTGTGATTCTGTAGTAGTGTGATAATTACATACCAGATTTTTTTTTCCTGTTTCAGTTCAGGTATTCTCTTCATTGGGTGGGTTTCCATAATTTTTCAGCCCTTTTATATTTCAGTTGCTTGAAAACTGGCCCTTTCTGCTTGAGATGAGAATCTCATCTGCTCAGAAAGAGCAGTGCTTTGTAACTCAGTGCTCTGCTTTCTGCCAGCAGTTTATTTCAGTAGACCTGCTGCTTCCCAGTTTGCTCAGCCTTGGTGGCTGCAAAATGCAAAGAGCAAATTGAGCAGCCTCTATCTTCATATCCCTTCTTGGATCTTTTACACTTGCTGATGGGATAATTGACTGACACAGATCTTTTCCTGCAGTCTATATAAAGTTTAATAATCTTTCTGTCAACTCCCTCACCTCACCCAGGCCTGCTGCTGTTCATGTACTACTGGGGGTATTGTCAGTCATGCACTTTTTGCCCTACAACCAAAGAAAACAGTTTTCCCACTTTCTGTGTACCTAAATTCAGTATTTCTTGGCTTGATGTAATAGTGGGCTCATAATTACGAGACGTTTTGTAATGGTAAACTGACTGTCAGAAATAGCTCACATGTATTTTTTGGCTGGCAAGAAGAAAAACAGCTTTCCTGCAAAAGTGCTGTCCCTTAAAATGAGCACCTGGCTGGACAAGTGTTCATCTGGGTCTGGCCAGATGATGGTGCCTGTCTTTAAAAGTAATTTACTTGACTGACAGTTAATAGTGCTTCTCTCAAAGGGATGTTAAAAAGGTGGAAAGCTGCCCTGTCATCTTAACCACGAAAACACTTTGAAAGCTGTTCCAGTTAAAGAATCCAAGGTTGACTGAAAGATCTTGGTAGTCCTTCTGTGTTGTGGGTTTTTATTAAAAGATTTCTGGGTTCTCTTGGGAGTAAGGGTATATCAAGTTATATAAAATTAAGAGACTTCTTGTAACTTCTTTTACTGAGATCCACAAATACTTTTCTTAGTTTTTTGAAGCTTGCTGAGAGAATTCTCTGGTCATGTGGCCACACAGGGGTTTGAAACTTGAATTAACCTCTAAAATAGGTATTTGGGGTGGTTTTTTCTCTTGTAATAGCCATAATCACCAGCAGAACTCAAATGAGCACCCAGCAGGATGTTAAAGGAAATAATTACTGGAAATTATTAATAATGATTACTTTCAGCTTTTCTGGAAGTCCCAGGGCTAGGAGCTAAGTATTTTGATGTTACCACTCAGAACCTTGATGGAAATTTTGATCAAAGCAGAGACCTAGAGGCAATGAGGTCCTAAACTCTACGGTGTCTGCCCTGATTTCCTTTCTTTCCCCTCTGTTAACTGAATTGCCAGGCTGAATTTTAGGATGCACCAAAGTTTCTTTATTAGCTTCAAGTTAATTTCAAAATACAGCTAAACTGATACTGTGGTTTTGACATTCCTTACTGTAGTTTCAGTAAAACAATCAAACTTTCCTTAATGGTGTCACACAGGGGTAACAGGCAAAGGCTTGGCAAAGTGTGCTGGTGGGAAGGGCTGGGGATTTTGACTCCCCGTTGGCAGGAAGTAACCTGCCACCAAGACACCAAGTCACCATTTTCAGGAGTTAGTGATCAGAACTAGTTTCTTAGTATGTGTTTAGAAAACCCCACTGAAGCTACACTAGGTTCAGTTCATCTTAAAATCACATCAGTTCCTGGAAGTTTGGCTTCAGGCCAGTTTTTAACTCATGCCTCACTTCGTTCTTGATTTGTAAAATAGAAGTGCATGTTCAGTAGTTACTTTGACATAAACTGCTACTGTGAGGCTTCAAAATATTTGATATTCTAATCAAATTCATTTTTTCTGGTTTGGCTTTTTTTAAGCTGATGGTACAGGCTATAGGCAGACTCCAAAACATTGTTTGGTTCATGTTTGGAGGACATGACTGGGAACGTTTTCATGTGAAAAACTTTTTGGTCTATTTTTACAAAATAATATACTGCCCAGCAATTTGATTCTGTACCCAGATATAAACCCACAAAGCTGTGGAAACTGCAGACTCATGATTGACCAAATAATTGAATTTCTCATCTGTTAAGTTGATGCTTTTTCTGGCCTCGAAGGACCACGTGTTGTTCCGCTCTTGGTCACAGCTGTACTTGTTCGTGTTCTGTGTTCCCCTGTTGTGTGCCGCGCTGTGTTAGATGAGCTCAGTCCTGTCTGGTGGCTCCAGACACTCAGCACTCCTCAGAGGCAGTGCAGACTTTGTCAGCTCCAGTCACTAGTGCCAGGCAATCTAAGGAAGATACCAGAAAACAAGCAGTAGAAAACTGTGGGACACTTACTGAGGGAGTGGGGGGTTGGCTCCTGTCAGATGTTGATGTTATGAAGCATGAGACATTTTCTTACAATTGCTGTTCATTTTTAATGTTTCTTGTACGATATTTTTCTTCTCATTAAATGTAAATGCCCTTGTAAATAAATACTTTCTGTCAATGAAAAGCAAGTGTGTTGCTGCTTTCAAAGTAGGCTGGCTAATTTTTTAACAGAAAAGAACATCTAGTCCCAGCTACTTTACAGGTAATGTAACCAGCAAAAAAAAGTTCCAGCTTTTGCAATTTTAAAAACTCCCTTTTAATTCTCCGATAAGTACATGCAAAGAAATGATAAATAATATGCATTAAGAATTCTAGTAGATAACTGTGCCTGAGTGCAAAGTAGAATCCAGTCTATGTTTCATAAATAATTTAACTGTGAGGAAAACCTGTCTTGGTCCTTGAATTCAGCTGCATTACTGCTAAGCCCTCGCATTTCTGTTTGGAATAAGAAGGTGTTGGAAGTTTTAGTGTGATAGAAGTTTATCTTCTCTTTTGACACTTTCTGCCCTTTTTACCCTGTCATTTTTCCTGAGCTAGCTCTGAGCTTTCTAATGGCTTTTTTTTGAAGATCAGTAGTGACTTTTTAAAGTAGAAATAATAACTGCTGTATTGCAGTAAAGCATTGTGCTGCATCTGAAGTGTCATCACATAGGTGATCTCCAAGAGAGCTGCTCTTAATGATATAAATAGGGGATTAAGTGCATAAAATTAATGGTAAGTTAAAATATCTGGATGCTAATCAAGCAAAATTAGTGACATTTTAGTAATATTATTACATAATAAATTAATGTTGGTAATTATCTCTGATCAATCTAGATATGACTTAACTATGTCTTATGATTAGAAATTGTGAAACATAGATATTTAATGGATTTTTTTTTTGTTCTCACAAAGAGAATGTTAACTAGCTCTTGACATGTTACAGATGCTGGTCTCAGTCACTTGTTTTGTCTTGATATGTTTTACAGCATAAATAACCTCATTAGGTGTAGGTAGTGATAAAGATAAAAATAAATTCAATAATCAGAAAAAAGAAAATATGTCTAATGGGAAAGGTATCTTTAGAGTGTTTTTAAACTCTAGCATGAACATAGTCTATGAGTAAAAAACATGGACCTGACTCCACAGATCTAAGCTAGTGAGCATCTTCAGCTGTGCAATTTTTGGTTCTGTTCAGAACAATTCATTTCAGCTTTGGGAGTTGCTTATCCTCAATGAATTGAAGAATTTAAACAATCCCTCTAAGTTTAACATGTTTGTACCTAAAAACTTAACCCTTCATGACCAGTTCCCAGGTACACTGGAACTCAGCTGCTTTTCTTCCCCTTGCTATAAGCAAGCCCCTAGAGAAGATATTGTCATTGAATTTCCAAAGGTGGAAAGAATTCAGATTGCTACTTGCCTTTACTGGTAATTCCATGTAATAGAACAACTTATTCATTTTTCTGTATGGTTCATTTACCATTACCGAGCTGTGCAGTCACACAGTTAACATTGAATTTAATTTTTTTTGCCAGTTCATTAGGGTTTTGTAGAACTCAGACTGCTCACTGGTTGGTATAAGTTTGAGATGAGCACATACAAATTCCAAACTCATTTATGGAAACACTGATTACCTGTTCTGGGTAATCTTGGGGAAAAGTTATTTGTTTACCCACACCTGTTTCATTAGTGTGAAATTCTTATTGTTTCTTAACCTCCTGATTTCACAGATGATAAACAATTGTGTTATAAGGGCTTTTGTCTGGAAAGAAATTATAAATATAGAAGTGTAAAAAAAGAAAATTATTTGTAATTTTTTAAACAAAGATGAATTACATCCCTGTTACTGAATTAGTGGACTACTAAGGATCTAGAGGACATGCCCTGTAGGCTGATTAAATCTAACAGTCTCTCTGCTGTCACTCCAGATAACAAGTTTAATAAACTAGAGGAGAGCTAGACTGAGCAAACAAAAGGACAGTTGAACTTGTGTTAGTGGTACAGAAGTCTGAAAGTATGGTGGGAGGCATTATTCCTAATCCAGTGAAGACTGAAAGGAGCTTTTCCCTTAATTTATTATGCACCATCCTCCCATATTATGCTAAAAAGCACAAGCTGACTGTGTATCTGTAGGGGGAGGGTTTCTGTGGTGTTCATTCTTGGAGTGGAGAAGAGGAAGTGCAAGAGCTCCTAGGACACCTCTGGGGTGAGGACAGTTCACATAACTTGATAGGGCAAAGAACACTAAATTACTGGAATTAAATATAAACCTGCCCTTACTGCTGACCTGATCAGTGGGACCAAACCTGTACCAGGTTCTTTTAGGTGGGAGGTATTCGGTTCCTAACTGAGCTGTACATGGAAGCAGGGAATTTCTGGGGAGTGGGTAACTGCCAGGTGACATTTTAAAAGCCTTTCATAAAAATGGAACAGGCAGAATAATCCAATTTGCCTAATAGGCTGGAAGCAAATAGTAAATTCTAATGGAATTATGTAGAGAACTTAGAATTCCTTTCTGTTAACATTGTTTCCATTATCTTTGACTTGCAGGTGTCTTTTCTGTCCCTTCTTCCTTGGCCTCTCTTTTTTGGGGGTGGAAGCTTGGTTGTTGTAAGACCTAATGTTTCTTTATAGATCCCTTGGAATCCTGTTATTCCAAGGGCAAAGGCCCTGCTCTTTGAGAGGTGTGCGGTTGTTTTGGGGACACACAGTACAGGCAGGTGAATGTCACTGTGTGGTGACAAAAAGGTTTCAATCTGACCAGGCCAGGTGGGGGATACACAATTTTATTTACTCCCTGTGTAGAACAGCACAAAAAAAAATCCAGACAAATAGAATTCTAAATTAGAAACAGTATCATTGCAGTTAAATGATTGTTAATCTTTAAAATAGAAATAGTTATAAATACTAATTTTCTTTGGAACATGGGTGTTAAAATGTGAAGATGCCTCAAGACCGGTGTCTTAGTATGTGTGTATGCATTCACAGAATTGCTGAGGAGGATCTAGAAATTGTCCAGTATCATCTATAAAATTCTCTTTGAATTTATGTGCATTCAGAATGGGGCACATCCCATGGGGAAAGAATATAAAACAGAAAAGCTACAGCAACAAACCTGATAGATCTATAATTGCTATACACAGTTGCATTATAAAATATATGAATATTTTATAGACTGTAATATAGAGACAGTGATTCAAACCAACTTTTTTACACTAAGCTATATTCAGAAAGTCATAAATGCAGAAATTAGTGTAAGGAGGGGGAAAAAATCATGTCCGTAATTTATGTGTACTTTTCAGACTTCTGGCATACTTGATTTGATCAAATACCATTACACATGATCTTCTTATAGCTTGTTTTGTCTTTCACTAGCCAGGATTTCTGTTCAGTGTCTTAAAGAGCAACCCTTCAAAGAAATTGTCTAGAAGTACTAACAATCAGTATTTTTATTAAGAGGATGGTGACTAAGGGCACTCAAAACATTTAGCTTGCATGTGAAAGGTAATAGTAGGGAACTACTTTTGTGTCTGAGCTTTTTAAAAATGCTACATGTGCCTGTCTGGTTTTCTGCAAATTTTTTTAATGGTTGGAAAAAGTTATAGTAGGTAAAACCAACAAATGTTAGTAAATAAGTTTATGCTCAGGCATTCACTCATGACTTTAAATGAGTCGAGTTTCTCAAAAATCTTTGCCTTCAGTCTTTCATTTTGGTTGGTTTATGGACTTCCATTGCCACAACTCCTACACAATTCAATTCCTTTATCCATAAAGCATCCCTGTAAGACAGGGAGTTGATAATAGAGTCCGTGCAAAGGAGCAGGAGTTGTTCAGAGAGGAATTCTCACCCTGGAGCTCTGAGCAGAGAGGCAGATATGTGTGTGTGACTGCTGAAATCACTGAGCAAAAGCTGTTGTCAGCAAACAGCAAATGTAAAATGCAGAGATTTGCATGAATTAAGGTTTTCTGAACTTGACATTTGGGGACCAAGGGGGTTTTGTACCAGAGGAGAGGCTGATTCCCAACACTAAGAACTGACAACAGCTGTGAAATAAAATCTGTGAGGTGGCTTTTTCTCTGGAATGTTATTTTAAATGTATTTTCTGCATCATGTGTCTCATTACAGATAGTAGTGTGTGCATCTCTCAGCAGAAAGAAGGAAAAGCAATATACAACGTCAATTGCTTCCATTTTAAAAGAAATTAAGAAAGGTCTGATTAGATAATGCTATTCAGTTATTTTGGTTATGTGAATGTTCTGAGTTAGTTTGTCCCTTGTGAATAGTTTATTTAAAGCATAGTTGTTGTAGGGAAAAATTTATTTGCTTTTGAGAAAGTTTCATTGCGTTAGGAACCTAAAGCTAAGCGTGTGATGATCCCATTTCTGCAGAGCTGAGGCTGAGATGGCTCTGTTGAGGGCAGGATACATCCCTGGTTAGATTACAAAGGAGGCTCCCAGTTTTCCCATCTGCCGTAATCCAGAGTACACTGCTCGAAAGAATGCCCTCTGCAGGAAATGCCACTTACCTGTTTCATCATACAAAGATTATAACGATTATGTTTTTAGATATTACAAGTTTCTTCTGATCCCCATGAGCAGTATTAATGTGCTGATAGCCAAAAGCCTTTTGATAAGCACCCAGTGGTTTATCTGCTCTGGTTACAAGTTCTGAGTGTCCTGGCATCTTCTGCTGCCTCTCAGCTCTGCTCTGGGCCCATGTCAGAAGCCTGTCAGCCCATTGCTGTCTGTCCCTGCCTCTCCCTTTTGAAGACTTTGAAAGGGTGGGTGCCTCAATTGCTCTGCCCGTTCTAAGCCTTATTTTTCTCAGGGTACATATTTGTGTTTGGGCTGGCTTAACTCAAGAAGAGCATAAACCAGGGCCTTGCACAGGATGAGCTGTCACCCAGAGATGGCCTTTCACCAGCATCACTTATTTTCTGGATGCAATCTTTCCCCTCAAGCATAGGTAGCCCTATGTCTCCCTGTGCTTTTCCGTTGCTAATTGTCTTTATTTCAGGAGCACCAATGCCAGTGTCACTCCAGTCCATGTGGGTAGTGGATTTTTATGGTTTTGCTGGGCTTTCTTTTCATATCTCTGATGGTACTCAAGCATTCTAGTCTGGACACATTTTCATATGGTTCAACCAAGTATTAACTTTAATGGAGTTTTTTCTATAAGAGCCTTGAATTAAAATCTCCTGTCTTTCCCTGAGCACTGCCTGATAGCAACTACCTACAGAATATCCTTAGCTGGAAATCTGCAAGCATGGATTCCCCTCCCCTGTGGAGGAGGAGCACTTTCTTCCCTACTCCTGACTGAATTATTGCTTCCAATAAACACTGGGAAGCAAGATTTGTTCAGCATTCAGCTTTATGTTTCATTTGAGAGATTTAGTCATAGCAAATGCAGACAGACAGTGCCTGTCACTTCTTTCTGCATTAGGAAAGCCAGAGGGAAAGGGAACACTGCATCTCCCAGTGCCTCTCTGTTGGTAGCCCAGACCACCGGAGCACATTGATGGTCTTGGCAACTTGAGGATCTTGCTCTTCCCTGAAACCCCACGTATTCCAAAGACAATTCTGCCTACTGTGGCTGGAGAGGAGATGGGTTCCTTCATCTATATTGTCAGTCAGTTCTTACAAGTTGTTCCCATATACTTGCCAAGGCTGGATTCATTTCTTCTTTGGTCAAGAACCTCTTCCCTTTCTGTCTTTTCCTCCAGAGAGGAGGAAGGTTGCACTCACTTGAGAGTGTGCTTTATGTGGTATCAATTTGCTTCTATTTTAAGATACAAGTATATTCCTTATTCTGATGTCAAAGGATTTTTGCTTTTTATATATTTTTTCATATATTCGTAGCTCTGCAGACTCTTATTGTATAGTTACTCAGTTTCTTAGCTAGCATTCAGTACTTCTCCAGCACTTTGTTAGACACTTTCCTGGAATCCCATTCCAATCTCACTTCTTCAGTGAACCATTCTTCTGCTTCCCCATGTATGTAGACATAAAGAGTGTGGGGCTAGGAGAAAGAGGGGAGGCTTCAATAGAAGGCCATACCAAGGGGGGAATTGCTGAATTAACTGTACTTTTAATTGGGGATTCTTGTCAATTATGCTGATTGGCTAAACTTATAAAAGTGTCATAGCCTTATATCACACGGCATTTTGCCATAAGTGCACCTGGAGGATCCTTCAATAAACAGTGACCGTTTTTATCCTTTTAATCTTTGCCTTGTGATTTCAGGGCTCAGAAGGGCATCAATTCTAGTTGGATTTTTCTGTGGCCTCAGGAAAATTTCAACTGATACTTATTTTTAATATCCTGTCAAAGTGAGATCTGTGTTAAAACAGCTTGTGCTGCTTAGACTGACGTGTTCCACTGTGTAGCAAAGCAGTCTGTGTGGGAGCTGTCTGACTTGATGGGAATCCTTAGTCTTTCCTGGAGTATGCTGCCATTCTTCCATGCCATTTATGACTTCAGTGCCTTCATGTTGCAGGCAGATCCTCCTTGCACAAATTGCTTTTTTCTTCAGTTCTTGCACTCTGCCTCATTTTCTGGGATAGACTATTACTGTTGGCCCTCCCTTGAAGTGGGCTGGTGTGGAGAGAGATTGGAGAAAGAAATTATTGTTTGTTATTTCTTTGAATTCCTACAGTTAACCTCAGAAACCTCATTTTGTCATGCAGCAGGAACAAGCTCTTTTTTTTTTTTTTAATGGATTTTAGCTCATCTGAACAGCACTGATTCTCTCTCAAGGTCAGTCACTTTAAAAGGAAATTATATCACAAGGGTTTTTCTTTGCTAACTCTAAGCCTTGGAAAAACCTGAATTCCTTTAAACTAGTAAAAGATCACATCTCATAAGGTTTCTTTTCATCATATACTAATGCAGTATTTAGATGCATTATTTAATTTCTTTGCTTATTTTCTGACAGGACAGCAAAGGAATAGTATGGATAGGATAGGAACAAATAGGTATTTGCTTTATATTTCTACAGTTCTTCACTGAAAGTGAAGTGTCACAGAATCATTTTACCTCACCACCTCCATATAAATGCCTCACCAGTGCTACATTTAAAATACTGTGAAGTTGTATAAGGCCAAAGCCTAAGGAAAAGTACCAATTCAAACAGAACCTTCTTAGATAATTTTTCCAATGGGCTTGATTTGAGGGTATTATCTGAGGAGAAAATGCTCCCATTATTTGGTGGGAAGGAAAGCAAGCTAAATAACTTGGAAGAGATTTTATTTAGTTTATGTTTTGTAACCTGTGCTCTGTGATGTTTTTCATTCAGTTTTACATTAATTATAAAGTGTGCACCCTGTAAGTTTTCAGCGTTTGTGAAATCTCAGAATGGACAATTTTTGTCTTAACAGGCCATGGAGCAGATGTGAAATGTGTTGACTGGCACCCAACAAAGGGATTAGTTGTTTCAGGAAGTAAAGACAGCCAACAGCCCATCAAGTTCTGGGATCCAAAGACTGGCCAGAGCCTTGCCACACTGTAAGTTCTTACCCATAGACTTTTGATTTGCTCAAATATAAGCTAACTTTATAAAATATTTTTTCTTAATTTCCTTCTTGGCTCTTTTCCTTCCAACTTTTCAGCCATGCACAGTTGCTTCAAACATGAGGCTAGTGCTTTAGCTGTGCCAGAAAATCCAGAAGTTAGATGAAGACAAGTCTATACTTGGAAAAATGAGACTTTAATATTCGTTATTTAAATTTACTTTGTTCTTCTTCACAGGCAATTTAGTTACACAGTTCTCATACAGACTGAGATAGGGAAAAACAAACAGTGTTTCATCTGGCTGATGAAAACTTTCTTATGCTGCACTAGAAACATGCACAGTAACTGGATACTGTCTCAGTGAGTGCTACCAGTACCAGTTTTGCTTTGCAGTACAAAAGACCAGGATCAAAGCACAGAGGCTTTGCACAGAAAGCCCCAGTGTTCTGCTTTAGTAGCCTGAACTGCCTTGTTATTGACCTGGATATTTGTGACTGGCAAATGACACATTTTAATCTGTGTCTGAGAAATCAGTTTCAGGACAAACAATCTGTTTCTGTTTCTCTCTGCTTGCAGACATGCTCACAAAAACACAGTGATGGAGGTGAAGCTGAATCTCAATGGCAACTGGCTGCTGACAGCTTCTCGTGACCATCTCTGTAAGCTCTTTGACATCCGGAACCTGAAAGAAGAACTTCAGGTCTTCAGGGGCCATAAAAAAGAGGCCACAGGTCAGAATTCTTTTTTATTATGTAGATTGTTGTTATTAATTTTAGATTAAAAATTAAGATTATTTCCTTTGATTAGAAATCCTAGTGTTACACCTTCTGATTGTGGTTTACTGTGTGTTTCAGCTGTGGCCTGGCATCCTGTTCATGAAGGGCTGTTTGCCAGTGGAGGGTCTGATGGGTCCTTGTTGTTCTGGCACGTTGGGTATGTGGCATTTCCACCAGCTTGTTGGAAAGATGTTGGTCAGCTGTGCGAGCTGTTAGACAAAACACAAAATGCCTCTTTTCCCCTTTGGGTCCATATTCAAGCTGCATATTTATGATAACAGTTTTTCTCTGTAATTGAGGAATTTATTAATGTGCTTCGTTTGTGAAGTTTTCCCATAGAAATGTGCTTTAAAGGATACAACTTCTTGCACAAAACCAGCCATGTGTTGAGATGGTGATGAATGGTTGAAACTCTTGGTTTCTTAAAGCTAGTTCTGAGGTGCTGTAATTATTTTGGCTTTAAATGTACAATTAAAAATCCCTACATTACTGAACTGCCTATTAAAACCATGGAGAACAATCAGCACACCCAGCAGAAAAATAACAGAGGCTTAAATTTTACAGAATATGGGCTAGAGGATGAACAACCATTGAATAGCAAATGTTTTAGCTCTAGGAGATACTCTGCTGTGTATGATTAATTTCTATTTTTTTTTATGCATCAGGGTTGAGAAGGAGGTTGGTGGAATGGAAATGGCCCATGAAGGAATGATCTGGAGTCTGGCATGGCATCCCCTCGGACACATTCTGTGTTCAGGCTCAAATGATCACACCAGGTAATTTCAAGTATTTAAAGAGAAGGCCTAAAGGAATGTATTTACTGTTAGAAATTAGAACAGTGTTTGGCATCAGTGAATAAATAGGTTGGGATGGTTCTGTTACACAACCAGTGGTCAAAGCAGAGACACAACTTATGTTAATAGGAAGCACTAGATGACATTTTATATCACAAGGTAGAGTCTGACCTCTTCTAACAAATATTACAATTTTGGTTGGTGGGAGTTTTAAATCCATTGAAGAAATGTTTAAAAAAAGAATTGTTGTTTCTTGCTGAAGAAACACTCTTATCTCCACAGCAATTTTTCCTGCAGATCATCTGCTGGTCATGTCTTTTCATACTGCAAGCACATTTAGAGGCTGTAGTTTGTGGTTTTAGGTTGGACATCCTGTAAACATAGTGCATTTTATAAATACAGTACTTTTTTGTGGGGGCATATGTATATTTAGTGTATATGAAGAATATACTTGAGCAAGAAGGTTTTGGAATGGACTAGAATTTTTTTTTTTCAGGATCTGATGTTGATGCCTTGCACTCACACCCATTACACTTTGAAGTATCTTCTAATTTGTAACTATGTAAAATTCATTACAATACTTTCTGTGTTTTTTATTTTTGGCTTGAAGGTCATACCCTGTGTTCAGATCTAGAACTGAACTTGGCTTAATAAGAGTTGAATCCTTATATAATCAAGATCAAAAATCAAAGAACTAATTAGATTAGAAGTTGTTAGTGCTCTTGACCCTTTAACGAAATTATATAACTTCCTTTTGATAGCAAGTTTTGGACTAGAAATCGGCCTGGAGATAAAATGCGAGATCGTTACAACCTGAACCTGCTGCCTGGGATGTCAGAGGATGGTGTGGAATATGGTAAGGCATTTTTCTTCAAGATGGAAGGAAGAGAATTGGGGTCAGGAACAGGCCTAGGTCATTAGGTGACACTTCTGGGTAAGGTCAGGAAGCAGAATTACAGCATTGGGGACCACTTGGGCAAAGATACTTTTATCTAAGGATGATTTTACTCCCCATGTTATCAGTGATCATCATTCCAACAATGGGTTTTCTTCTGTTTCCACAGCTCCAGGAGGTAAGACCTGCTCTGTCAGTCACAGGAAGGAGGTTTGGCTCTTCCTCTAGCAATATCTCCAGATTACTTTTCTTCCTGAAAACTTCATCTGTCGTCAAGGTTTCCCGCAGTCCTGAACTGCAACAGGAAAAGCAATAAGAATTCTACTAGAACCTTTAAACTTTACTCTGCTCTTAAGGATTTATCTCAATAATTTTCAGCTGCTCAGGATTGCCCAGCTCATTGGTGTGCCTCAGCCACCTGTAGTTGCATCTCTTTCTTCAGATTTTTGATTATTTGCTTTGGGGGTAGGGGGAATTAAAATGCAGCACTTCAAAACAAGTTAAATTTTAAAATATATAGATTTGTTATAACAAAGATAGGACTGGTTATGGGTCATTATGTCTTTTTCTGAGCTTCTACCCTAAATGTAACCTTCCTAAAAGGACATAGTTTCTGACCTTTTGGAGTATATTTATGAATCTGAACTTTTGTAGTTCTTTTAATATCCTGTAATTCATGTGACCTTCCAGTTGTAAAATATCTATTTACGATTGGAATATGATACTAATGGTAAAAACATGTGAGACTCCAAAGGGATAAAACAGGAATGTAAAGAAAAATTTTCCAAGTATAAATATTTATTGGGTTTTTTTCTCTAGATGATCTGGAGCCCAACAGCCTGGCAGTTATTCCTGGAATGGGAATACCTGAACAGTTGAAAATAGCCATGGAGCAGGAGCAGATGGGTAAGTAATAGCTGTGGGGAAGCATTCTCCTGAGCAATCCAGATACTGTGGGACTTCTTTTTCATTCTTTTCCTATCTTTGGCAGCACAGATGCTCTTTTCTAAAGTTCTGTGTTGTGCATATTGGCCACATAAAGAAGGATGAGCTGAAAACCTCTGTGGAAAAAATAAAAGATCTTTCTGTAAGCCTGCATTGCTCTGACTGTTTGTTTCCTTTGGTGCCAAAGGGAAAGATGAGTCCAATGACATTGAAATGACAATCCCAGGACTGGATTGGGGAATGGAGGAAGTCATGCAAAAGGACCAAAAGAAAGTGCCACAGAAAAAAGTTCCCTATGCAAAACCAATACCAGCACAGTTTCAGCAGGTAAGTACCTGATACACAGTGGAAAGAACAACCTGTGCTTTTCCCAACTTCAAAAATATCAAACTTCAAACAAAACTTCAAAAAGTTTCAAACATTTTGAAATGTTTGGGATTTTCAGTATCAGCTCTTCTGTATCAACACCCAGTGCAATTTACCACAGTAGCTAGTTTAATTACTACTTAAACATAAAATATTTGATTAAATACTTTCTATCTTGTACCTGTACCTGGGAAGAACTTATAAGATACAGAAGTTTTACTCAGTATTGTTTTTATTTTCAAGTATCCATACTACAAAATGTTTCAGCATATGCCTTCTCATTGCAGCAATGTGTTGCGCACATCTACAGAGTTAATCTTAGAGTTAATCTTGTGTTTCCTGATCTTTGTAGGCATGGATGCAAAATAAAGTTCCTTTGCCTCCCCCACCTGAGCCACTGAATGATAGAAAGGAGGATATTAAGCTGGAGGAGAAAAAGAAATCACAGGCAGAGATTGAACAGGAAATGGCAGCACTTCAGTACACAAACCCACAACTCCTGGAGGTATGTGTGGAAACACAGGGATCAACAAGTTTGCTTTAGTCCTTTCTGTGACAGATTGGGACTTCAGCATTAAAGTGAGCAACTTCCTGCAGCAGTTTCACCTGTTTGGCTGTTTTCACCTTTTTACAAAAAGACATGTAATTGAACAGGATATTGCACTTAATGCATGATGATGTGAAACCTTCAGTGAGGCCCCCACATCTCAGTTTACCAGTGGGTCTCTTCAGTTTATTTCTCCTTAGTTAGTTATTTCAGTTAATTACAAGAAAAGCACTCTTAAATTCCTGTGAAATGCGATGACTGCCTCTGATTTTTAGTTGTTACATACTTCTGTGCTTAGTTGATTTTCTATGCCTCTTTTTGGACAGCAACTGAAGATTGAGAGACTTGCACAGAAGCAAGCTGAGCAAGTGCAGCCACCGCCCCCAGGAGGATCTCTCCATGGACCTCAGCCTTTCCCAGGGCAAGGCCCAATGTCACAGATGCCTCAAGGCTTTCAGCAGCCCCTTCCACCTCAGCAGATGCCAATGAATATGCCTCAGATGGGACCTCCTGGTCCACAAGGACAATTCAGACCTCCAGGACCCCAAGGACAAATAGGACCTCAAGGTCCATTACACCAAGGAGCTGGAGGTCCACAAGGGTTCATGGGACCACAAGGACCTCCAGGCCCCCAAGGGCCTCCACAAGGAATGCCACGGCCTCAGGATTTACATGGACATCAAGGAATGCAGAGACATCCGGGCCCTCATGGGCCAATGGGGCCCCCAGGTCCACAGGGTAATGCTGGCCCACAGGGACACTTGGGACCACAGGGTCTGCCTGGGTCTCAGACTCATTTAGGACCACAGGGCCCACCTGGCCCACAAGGTCACTTGGGTCCTCAGGGTCCCCCTGGAGGTCAAGGAATGCAGGGCCCACCCGGTCCACGAGGAATGCAAGGACCTCTTCCTCACGGCATGCAAGGAGCTCCGGGATCTCAAGGGATGCAGGGCCCTATATCTCAAGGGCCTTTGATGGGACTTAATCCAAGAGGGATGCAGGGTCCACCAGGACCCAGAGATAACCAGGGACCTAATCCACAAGGGATGATGATGGGTCATCCACAAGAAATGAGAGGTCCTCATATGCAAAGTGGTTTACTAGGACACGGTCCCCAGGAGATGCGGGGCCTTCAGGGACCCCCCCCTCAAGGTTCAATGCTGGGACCACCACAAGAAATGCGTGGGCCACCTGGTCCCCAGGGCCAGCAAGGACCTCCACAAGGCTCTTTGGTGGGGCCTCAAGGAAACATGCAAGGACCTCAGGGACAGCCAAACCCTTCAAGGGGGCCGCACCCTTCCCAGGGCCCTCTGCCCTTCCAGCAGCAGAAAACGCCTCTGTTGGGTGATGGGCCTCGTCCCCCCTTCAATCAGGTACGTGGTGGTCTGTGGGACAAGGGCAGTTGGCAGAATGTGGGAGTGAGAACTGTCACGCAGTAGGAACGCACAGCAGGAGCTGAGAGAATGGAGGTTGGGGATTCCTTGCACAACTGAGGCCTAAGGAAAATTGAAGTGATCATAAAAAGGGTTCTATAGCTTGGAAACAGCAGAAGGTGGCCCTGCCCATGGCAGGGGGATTGGAAATGGGTGATCTTTAAGGTCACTTCCAACCCAAACTACTCAGGATTCTGTGACAGGTAACTGTGGAATGGGATATTGGGAATAGTAGTACAGAAACCGGTCTGCTATGAAAATACATAACCTCAAGAGAAACACTTTTTTTTTCTTTTTTTAAAGACACTGAACTGTCTTAAGTGAGGTATTTCCTGGGGAGCAGACAAGCACTAATAAAAGTCAAATTTAAAGAAACTGGCCATAAGAAAAGTCATTTGTATTAATTAAAGCAAGGTATTGCTAACTCTCAGTTGTCCAGAGTAGTTAATCCGAACTATGGGATGAATTCACCATAGATGCTGACACACCTGGAATCAGCTTAGATCTGGTTGCACTTAACAGTTGAGTCTAAGTGCAGAGGGATACAGAGGGACACATCACACAGGGCTCTGTGGTTATTGCCTCTCGTAAGTTCCTAGCTGGATAGCACCAGTTCCGTAC
This sequence comes from Cyanoderma ruficeps, assembly GCA_008694505.1. Lineage (NCBI taxonomy): Eukaryota > Metazoa > Chordata > Aves > Passeriformes > Timaliidae > Cyanoderma > Cyanoderma ruficeps. The sequence goes on from VZDJ01000033.1 coordinate 3,689,538, forward strand.
TTTATCTCAATTGTCTTCAGTGCTAAGTGAATTTTGAAAGGGAAGTTTGGGGAAAAAAAATCTACTTAAAAAAAAAGGTGTGGTGGTTTTTAACCAGAACCGTCTCTTTTAGACCTGCACTCGATACTTTCAGTCAAAGCTTTAGATATGTATTTAGTGTGTAGTCCAGTACCAATCACAATGAGAAACTGAATATTCAAATGAGTTTTATCTCAGGGATTCTTCTCAGATGGAAGCAGAGTAGCCCACATTATTAGAATATTTTTCTATTTCTGTTTATTAGAATATAGCCCATTATTCGCTTTTCTTTTCCTTACAAATCAATAATTCCCTCCTGAAGGCTGTTAATGTGCCACTGTCGCTGAGATTTCAAAAGTATCCAAGTTACACAAACAAGTGCTGGTTCGCCAACTATATAACTTAAACCAGCAGACTTGTTTCTTATTGCTATCCCAGGGAGACTCATTTTTCTTTGAGAATAATTATCATGTTTGTGGAGGGCTGTCCTTGGCTGCCCTTGCCACTGACACTGTTTGGAATTCAGTAGGTGGCTGGTTATTTTCTTTGAATACTGCTATCTTAAAGGCTTTTACAGATACTAAAGAAATGACACAGAGAGGTGTTTTAGACCATACTTCCTTCCTTGTGCACCTTTAGTATGATAATGACTTTTAAAAACTAACATATTTTAAAATTCATAATGTCAGCTTTTGCACCATTTTGCTTCTTTGTAATATGAATACAGCAGTAGTTCGTGGTTAAATCTGTGATTTTTTTCTTTTAAGACTAGACTTCAGTTTGTTTTGTGTTCTGGATTTGGCATTTTTCTTCTGTAAACTTGTACAAATCACTTGTCTTCAGTAGCAGAAGTGTGTGAATATCTGCTTTATCAAGGGCTTGTGACATTAATACAGAACAATTACAGATAATTGTAAGGGTTAATCTCTATATAAGACATCACTGTTACCTGCACTGGCTGTACACTGGAAGCAGAAGTTTGCTGGGATGCACAAAGCCATTTTCAGCTTTTAGTAAAGTACCTCTTTCTAAACTCTGCACATTTTCCAGTTCAAGCCCAGTTAGGGGCCTGGAATAAATTTTGAAACAAAAATCCCATGAAAATGCAGAGTTAGGGCTCTGTGTTCCCAGCTTGGCAAAGCACAGTTTGTTTGTAATCAAGGTTTCTGCTAAGGAGAGTTATTTACTGAGTGCTAAGAACTTCTGCTTTGGTTAAAAGCTTCCATAAATGGAAGAAGTTCCATAACATTTATTTTAAGCAAGCATCTGCTAAATATATGGGAAATCCTGGAACTCCAGCAAGGTTTTGGTCAGGAACAGCAGAATCACTGTGGTAGCTGGCTCTTACCTAGTCAGAGCCACTTGTTCTGCACTCAAGTCAACATTCCATCACTAGGAAAGTATTTTGGGGGGGTTGGGGGGGATTTTTTAATGGGCATTAAGCCAGATCTTTTCTTTTGCTTATTTTTCCAACCTTCTTACAAAATTACTCCATGCAAATAGGAAGTTTGTAGTACACATTTGTGTGCTTTCTTGTGTTTATCACCTACATTGCAGTTGAATATAATTTTTTAATTTAAAACAATATTTTGAGATATGATTGGGGTAAATGCAAAAATAAACTTTCTGCTTCACTGCAACCAGAAACAAAAAGATAGTATTTCTCCAAAATAAATTTAGAATATTAAAATTATTTAACTTGGTTCATGCAGAAGTTAGGCAGTGTAATTATAGCCCAGTGGTGTGCTGGAGTACGAGTCTTTATGTATTTCCAGACTGCAGTCTGGAAGGGTTTTAATAAGTCAGTGTGAAGGCCAAGTCTAAATCTTGCATACTAGACATGTTTGGGAAAAAAAATTACATTTTTAGGGGTTTCTAGTAAGGGTTTGGGGAGGGGGGATTAGCACTTTGGTCATGTCAGCATAAGAAGGTTTTGTATTGCAGTCCTGCAGGTTTCAGCTCTGTCTGGTTTATATTTTTATTGTTGGATTTTATAGCTACAGTGTAAATTCTGTAGCTGTCCCTTTTCAGTCCCAGTCAAGCACAAACCCCAAATGATGACTTTTTGTTAGGCCTGTGCTGTTGAAAGGCAGAATCAGACCATTGTCCAAGCACAGCTTTCCAACCAGTGTCACCACGGCACGTCCTGTAAATTTGGTACCTGTTGAAAGCTTTCCTGAGTCTGTGACAGCAGCTGAATTTATCCTTTAAAATTCACCAAAAATGAGAAAAAATACCAGGAGAAGCTTATGTACTTTATTTTTTTCTTTGGGATCACATAAAGCCCACAAAACTCTGCCCATTCTACTGCCTCTGCTTTTTTTAATCCTAAATGAAGAAAATTTAACTTTGCCATCATGTTAAAAATGAAACTCATGTATTTCCATGTTAACAATTTACAGAGGTTTATAGAAGAGGTTCTCTTGATACTTACTTTTTGTATATATAGTTTTCTCTTTTTTGTTCATTTCCATATGAAGTCTTTGGTCTCTGAAGCTCTTTAACTGCCTATAAATCAGTACCTGATATATTTCAAAGAAATTTACACACTTTCCTCATCCAGAGGAACAGTATTTGTATTGAATACCCAATAAATTCCATACATTCTTATAGAATATTCATACTCAGATGAGTATGAAGAATATGAGCTTTATCATCTTTGGCTGTAACAGGTAAAATGTGAATACCTGAAATGCTGGTTCCTATAAAATGGTGTGTTTCTCAGTGACTGAAGCATTACTGATGTGAATGTCTGAAAACTGAGGCTGAAACCATTGGAACACGAGCTTTTTCTGTTGTACAACCCGTGCAGATGCAGACTTTAAGGAAAGAAAACTGTCTTGCACTCTTACAGAAATTTTCAATTACTCACACATGGCAATTCACGTGGCTTTTCTCCTTACATGCTCACAGGATGGACAGAACCCAGGTCCTCCTCCACTGATACCAGGCCTGGGGCAGCAAGGGGGACAAGGTCGTCTGGGCCCTCACAACCAAGGACCTGGTCTTAATAAAGGTAATTAAATATATTGTCTGTTCTCCTGTGAGTCAGTCTCCTCAAAGAAGGGCTGTCCCAGTGCAGTGTATCCAGGGAGAAATGGCTGGGGCACAATGCAGACGCTTGCCTGAAAGAAAAGCTTCCATAAATGCAGGCTGGGATACACAGGAAGAAATTTCCCAGAAACATTGTTTTAATGTGAAATGTATCCCACTTGCTTTCTAGAACTGTATGAACTAGAACATCCTGAAATGATTTAGATATAGTTACAGAAACCTGCTGTGATTTTTTTTGTCCCTCAAGGTGACGCCCGTGGGCCACCCAACCATCACCTGGGCCCGCTGTCGGACCGACGGCACGAGCAGAACAGCGGCGGCCCCGAGCACGGGCCCGAGAGGGGCCTGTTCCGAGGGGGCCAGGACTGGAGTGATGGCAGGGACAGCAGGGGCATGCCCGACAGGCGGGGCCCTCACCCCGATTTCCACGATGACTTCGACCGGCCCGACGACTTCCGGGATGATTTCCACCCCGATAAGAGATTCGGCCACCGGTTACGAGAGTTCGAGGGGAGAGGAGGCCCGCCATTGCAAGATGAGAAATGGAGACGAGGTGGACCTGGGCCTCCCTTTCCTCCTGATCACAGGGAGTTTGAGGGAGGTGGTTCCAACCGTGGGCCTCCTGGTGCTTGGGAAGGACGGAGACCTTCGGATGACAGATACCCCCGGGATCCTGAGGACGCACGCTTCCGAGGAAGGCGAGACGAGAGGTAAGAACAAATCCGTTTCTCTTTCTTGGGTTAAAGGGTAAATGGAGGGAACTCTTTTCTTCCTGGTTTCCTTTTCATTAAGGAGTCTATCTGTTTCAGATTTATAAACTGGAAACCAATAAGGAAATGAAAACTCTAATATACCTGAGTATAGAGTCCATAAAAATCATTCAGTAATAGAAGAAAACTTGAAAAACGGTCATTGTACACAGCAGCTTCCGTGTCTTTAAACAGTAAGTAAAGAGAAGGGGGAAAGTTTGTAGAGAAGATCCAGTGACACAGGATGAAGATCTGAGACCGTTTTGCTGACAATTGAGAGGAGACTTACAGGTTAAAGTGACAAACTTTTGAACACTAGAAGTGGATTTTGAGATTCTGTCTCCAGTCACAAACTACAGCATGACTGTAGAGACTGTAGGATGAGATGCAATGCCCTTGTAAGGAGCAGGAACAGTGATCTGACTGCCAGATAGAAGGGACAGAGTTACAGCATCTGTTGGACTGTCGAGACTATTTTTTCATGCGTTTGCTTGTAGAAATTTTATTTCTCTTTCTGACTTATTTCTTAATGCCAAGTGAAGAACTCAAAAATAATCTGATTTACGGCAATGTCCTCGTCATTGCTCACAATCTCCGAATAAATCACAAAGGGATAAATTTGCTTTTAGTTACCAATGTAAATATGGAGGAATTAATGCTGTCTCTGAGATTAACTATCAGCAAAATTGCTCCAGATTTATGTTAGTTTAATTAAGTGAAATTCGGCCTCCAAGGTCTAAGCCTCTCACTGACCACCAACTCCCTATGTATAAGAACATGTGCTTGTACAAATGCGCTGTGGGTTCCACATAATGTGAATTTTGTGTGTTTTAGTTGCCTTTTTAATCATTTTCTTACATTCCTTTTACTTTGCACCTATACAGCTCTTCTTTTAGCTATTTTCTGCCTAGCTCTGTAAGATGTAACTTCCTTTTGTGTGAAGAGTATGAAAAGAAATGAACAGTATCTAAAAGAAGGTAACAATTAAAGCCATTTTTAACAAGTAAAGCCAGAGAAAATCCAGCTGGATGGTCCAGTGGTCCAATGGTCTGCATCACACAACTCTTTTAAAAGACACAGCAGACAAGACTTTTAGAAGCTCAGTAGAGATTTTTCAGACCTTATATTGAAAATGTTTAGGGACTGGAAAATATTTTATTATGGTCCTGATTTTTAAAAAGTTTCAGGAAGGGAAACAGGAACCTTGTGACCTGTAAATCTGACTTCTGAACTAAGAGTATTCTATTTATCAGAGTACAAGTGTTTGCCCAGAGAGTTTGAAACGGAATCGCACAGGGCTCTAAAAGGCTCACTGTGCTTGTAAATTTGATTTCCTTGGAATGAAGGTGAACTAGGTGCCATTTGCTGCAGATGCTGTGGTGGACTTAATCCCAACCACTCGTTCAGCTGACTTGGTTTGAAATTGAGATTGTAACTGGTTTGATCAAGCATGAGAGGCAAATGTGTGTATGTGTGTTTCTCTCTAATTTCCCATCCTTTTCATCCCTGTCCTGTTCTTACTCTACCTGTGCATATCAACATGATGCTTCTACTGCAGAGACCTGCCTCTTCCTGCCTGCTAATCTGCACAGTGTGTAGTTGTGTACAGTAAGGTCCTAGGCCTCGGGGAAGAAGATGTAAGAGCAGTCAAACAGGAACTGAACCCAATGCAAGGCAGGGTTTTTATGTGTGACTGATATGAAAAGGCAAATAAGGATATCCGTAACACAATATTAGGAGCTGTGGCTGTGTCAGGCATAGGTACTGTAGATTTCAAAACTCAGCTGTGTCCATCAGTTGCCTGAAATAGGAAAGGCCCTGTTCCTGCAGCCCTGGGGCCTCGTGTTGAAAATCTTGGTAATTTCCAAGCTAAGTCAAATCACACCATATCAGTATTAAAGTCGGAGGCCCTCTAAGAAACCTCTAGAGGACTGTGCTGTTTCAAGGCTAAACAACATTGCTCTGTGATTATTTGAACCATTTGTACCTGAAACTGTTGAGTTTGTTTTCCCAAACCATCCAGGTTAATGTAAATGGTTCATGGTCTATACAAAGCACTCCTCCATCCACTGTTGTACCTGTACAGGCACAGCAGCCTCCTCTCTGTATTGTGTTTGTTTTCTGGGAGGTGGAGACAGACCTATTGTTTTTTATTAAAAACAATGTAAAAGTTTAAAAATATTGTATTGTGTTATGACTACTGTTAAAATATTTAAATTTGTAATTAAAAGGTTAATGTTGTTAAAATTCTAAATAAAAGTATCTAAAGTTTTGCTTGTAATAGGATGCACTGTGTCGTTAATGAGCTGGGGAAGGGGATGCTACACACAGCCAACACCATGGGAACACTGAGGTGCTTCCAGTTCAGCCAGTGTGGAACTGGGAACACTGGGGAGGTGGGAGGCACCTGTGACTGGGCAGGGAGTGCTCCACACCGTGTGCTGTCACTGAGGGTGGGCACAGCAGCGTGGGGTGGCACGGTGGGGACACCAGTGTGCCTGCACCACCTGACACCTCAGCCGGGCTGTGCCTGACACAGGCACTGCTCACAGAGCAGGGCTGTGTTTTCAAACAAACACTGCAGGTGTTTGAACTGCTCATGTCAGGAACAGAAGTGCCAGTTACTCACCCAGCCAGCTGCAGGCTCACCTGACATGGCACTGACAGCTCAGGAAGAGCCATTCTCCTCTCTGAAGAGCTGTCCCAGTCCCCCAGTGCCGCGCTGGGGGAGCTGTACTCAGTTAAGATGCAGTGCAGAACCCAAATTCCTGAAGATGCCATTGGTACTTGCTAGACAGCAGTTATCAACTTCAGGGTCACAATTACATTTTGCAACACAAAATTCATTACTGCAGTTGGACAAACTGCTCTTCAGGTTGCAGAATACCACGGTGCACTGTTCAGCCATCACTGTGCCTACAGTTCCAAGGGCAGTCTAGATAGATGCACTTGCTAAAATTGTAAAGTTTGAAGAGTAGAATGAAAAGGAGAGCTGACTGGCAGAAGAATCATAGACTTAATAGGAATGAGATCCTTTAAAATTTTCTCATAGCTACAACTCTCATTGCTTCTGTGTTTTCAGTTTGTTTTATCATGGAAATGGCAAAGAAAAAAGGGAAGGGAAATGTAAGACTATCAGAGTAAAGGGGAACTCACACTTTTCCTTGCCTTACCTCACCTTGTATCTATCATCACTCATCGATTGTTTTTCCCACCTTTTCATTAAATGAATGCAGTATGTTTAATAATGTTTTTCTTGTATGAAAAGCCAACATAATCAGTGGAAGGAAATATGAGAAGAAAATTACAAAGCTTACTATCAAAGTGCTCAAAGGCAAAAATGAGCACTTTCCCACCTACAAATTCTGTTCTAGTAACTGTATGTGCTGCAGCATTAAGTGAAACAGTTCAGAAATTAGTTGATAATGAAAGTGAAGCTGACTCAATTATGCCTAAAAACCACATTTGTATCATGTTCTGTCTTGTAGCTTCCGAAGAGGAGGCCCCTCGAGACATGAGGGCCGGGGACCCAGGGGCAGAGATGGCTTTCCTGGCCCTGAAGATTTTGGGCCAGATGATGCTTTTGACTCTCCAGATGAAAACTCCAGAGGAAGGGACCATGGTGCTCGGGGCCGAGGTCGAGGTGCTCTAAGAGGTAAGGGGAATGTTCTTCCACACAGAAATACAAGGATGAGGAAGGAAAGGCATTTCTTGGGCAGATGACCTTATTGTCATGAATACAATGTCTCTTCTCACTCCTGGCCCCTGCTTCTCTTACTGCTCAGGAGCTCGGAAGGGTTTGCTTCCTACTCCAGATGAATTCCCACGCTTTGAAGGAGGGCGGAAACCAGAACCCTGGGATGGAAACAGAGAACCAGGTAAAAAATATGGTCAGGTTTGTAGACTTCTGCAATATAATAACTTAAAAAATATTTTAAAAATCATCTATTTTCCCTGTACCTCATGTGTTTGTTACCAGTATTTTACCATGAGAAAAGCCAAATGCAGTTCCTTGGTCTTTTAAATTTACGAAAAAAGAACTATACAGAATTTAACTGGCTCAAAATACAGCTGTCTTAGTGAATAAAAGTGATTGTGGCCTCAAAGCATTGATTTTTCAGTTGTGTTCTTGTACTGCCCAGGCAGTTCTGGATGACTGAATCACATGTCATGGGGTTTATTTAATATGTATATCACTGCCAACAGAAATCCTTCCCTGTGTTGCTGTCTTTTCAGCTGCAATGTCTGCCAGCTTATGTTTGCAGTTGTGTTACTAAGGGCAACCCCATATGGGGCAAGCCAGAGCTGTAGAATGTCATGGAAAACAAAGCACAAATGACACATGAATAAATGAATGTGTGATTGTCTCTAAAATACATGGAAGCATTTTATACTGGAAAGAACACTTTCTATCTGCCACACTTTTCTTTCCCATCATCTTTAAAATCTATTTTACTTTTAGCTTTTTTACTAAAAAATGGGACGGAGGAGAAGCTTTACATAATTTTAAGTTCAAATTGTGTGCCAAACACTGTGGGCAGTTTGCAAGTTTGTGGCTGCCTTCAAAAATGAGGAATAATAATCCAGTGAACATTACTTATCCTGTGTTTTTGTGCACAGGTCCTCGTCCAGATCACCCTCCTCATGATGGGCACTCTCCAGCCAACAGAGAACGTTCCTCTTCACTCCAGGGCATGGACATGGCCTCGCTGCCACCACGGAAACGTCCCTGGCACGACGGGCCAGGAACCTCTGACCACAGAGACATGGATGCTCCAGGAGGACCTCCAGAGGAGAGAGGCAAAGGTAAAAAGCCCCTTGGATTGGAATCCAGAAGTAACACTGGCAGGTGTTTTCAGCATTAAGTTTATCCAGGATTTCTCTCTTCAGAGAGGATAAAGCTGAGCTGGTTAATATCTGATTTTACCCGCTGGGAAGTTCAAGTCCAGTCTTCCAGGAACATAAGAACAGAGGGATTTTCAAACATCAAATCCAAATCTTGTCTCCAGCATCACAGAATCCCCTTCTTTACTGCCCTGTTCAAAAGTAGTTGGTTTTTGGTTCCCTGTTACTCTGTCTGGAAAACTCATTAAAGACCATTTTTCCCTCATTTTCAGAATAGTTGTTTATTAATACTAATGCTTGTGATGTTATCCTTTAACTCAAATATAAGAACATTGAGCCTGGAGTGATACATCCCTGAAGTGCTCTCTAAACCTCTGAAGATCTGACTTACTAAAATATTATTTTTATATTTTATGGCTTTCTAGTTACCTTTTGTGTACTTCTCTAATTGCTTTAAGAATTATATAATATTTTGATATACACAACATCCATGGATAGACCTCTAGAACTAACTGCAGTAGACTATGCTTTAAAAAAAAGGAGGGAAAATGTTTTCCCCTTGATCTGTGCTTATCATTCACTAATTTAATTTGATGCCTTGTGTTGTAATTAAGTTGAATGGTGGTTCCTGTTATTACTTAATGCCACCTCTGGTTGCACTGAACTCCACCACTTCTAGCCTGAACCAGCTTTTCTCCAAGTCAGAGCTCTGATCTTTGATTCTTTCTAGAAGTTGTTCTGTATCTTTCACTATCCTTGTTACTCTGTATGTACTATTTTGAGTTTTAAATTATCCTTTTCTAAATTACATGGGGTAACTAGGAATTGCACACACTATTTAAGATGTGGTGTAACCATGGATTTCCACAGTTCTCTTGGATTTGTTCCACTTTCTCCATTCTTTTTGAATAGTTACTGGTGTTGTAGTTCCCTCTAAGTGGTCACATGCTACTGTAACCCAGAAAACACATTCTTTTGCAGTCAGTCCTATTAGCATCACACCAGTTCTTGATCCTATTTCTTACAAATCTCAGGACTTCTGTTGTGTAAATACTGTCTTTCTTTCATGTCCTCACATTGACTACCCACTGTCAGGTAGTGACAAACATCCTTCTCCTCTGCTTCCTGAGCTGGCAGCCTGCAGCTGAATTTGTTGTTGTCAGACTGCACAGCTTTGTCCCTGATGCCACTGAACACTGAATCCCATCTCTCACCATTGTCCCAAAGCTCATTCAGTTTTAGCTGCATGTCCCTCCTCCTCTGCATGGACTCTATTGCCAGTGTGACATTAACAGCAGGTTTTATCATTCCTTCACAGATGTCTTGAATAAAACTCTGCTGATAAACTTCTCTACCACTATTTTTCCTTCCGTATCCATGTGCTGTAGTTCTCAATTTAGCCAGCATCTATCCAATCTGTAAGCAGTCCTTTTCCAGCTTCAGTAATGATTGTGATAACTCTATCAGATTCTTTATTAAAGTCAAAACAATTATTGTCCAGGCACAAGTGTGGTAATTAACTCATAATGTGTTAAAGAAAGTTTAGCATGATGGCAGAAAGCCTGATAAACCATGAGCAATACTTTCTCATATGTGGGCTGTGTCACCCTGCGTTGTATTGGTAAAGTCATTTGAAGATTTAAACTTTCTGAATGTTTCTGTGAAACAATTTGGTGACTGTTTTACACAGAACCAACCACAGTCAACAAAGATCACTCTTGCTAAAGTGCAGCAAAAATACCTGAATGTAGCTGTAGTATGTGTCCTTAAAACAAGGTTACCACTGATTTTGTTTTTTCAAAATACTGCTTCTTATTTTAGGCTAATGAATTGGGGTTTGTTTTTTTTTAATGTTCATATCAAATATATCAAAACCAAAAAAGTATGTGAGAATTAGAAAATTCTATTCCTGGCAGTAAGAGCTTGAGTAGTTTTTGTTCCTGGTTAGTAGTAAAGTAAATTTTTCCATTATTTTTAGCAAAAAATGGAACAAAACAGTAATGTTACTCATGATCTTCACCATCAGCCTCAACTGTTTCAATTTGTCAGTAGTTTTTCAATTTGTCATGTCTTTGTTTAGGATTAAAAAAAAGTATTTTGCAATAAAAACAGAGAACCACAGACAGTGTTGAAGCACAAGTACTGGCAGTTTGGAGGAAAAGCTATCACTATTCTGACTTCATTTCAGTGACTGCTGGCAGTATCAAATACAAGCTCCTTTAATTCCCAAGGAATTGCTTGACTGTTGTCTGTTTTCTGAACTGTAATGGAGACACTAAATCTGTGTAAGAAAATTGCACTGAGGGAGGGAGGAGGCATAAAATTGCAGGTCTCAGCTACAGCTGGTTTATGAATGAAGACACCACAGTAGAACCAGCTCATATATGGCATGTCTGGGAAGGGACTCAGCTCCACATTCCACCAGTAACTGCCTGTGCTTCCTTTGCAGGACGAGGAAATTCAGGACCTTCACAAAGAACGCCAAAATCTGGGAGGTCCAGTTCTCTAGATGGAGACCACCACGATGGATTCCACAGGGAAGAAGCCTTTGGAGGAGGCCCTGGGGGAGTCAATAACCCTTCCCGAGGAGGAAGGAGCGGCAGCAATTGGGGAAGAGGAAATAACATGAACTCTGGCCAGTCCAGGAGAGGAGGATCCCGGGGTGGACGAGGCCGATAGAAGAGGCTTTGACTGGGTCATGCCCAGTCCTTGCAGGACAATATTTAAATAGACTGCTACTCTGGACTCAGTCATCTGCAACGCCACGAACCTGGATTCTTAACTGGGATAACTGAATGTGCATTAGTTCCTAACAAGGGTCTTTCTTTTCCTAAATCAGTCATTTGCCTCTAGCTGCAATATTGTAGCTAGCTTTGTTTTGTTCTTTCCACTCCCATTCCCCTCACTTTCTTGTTTTGTCAAGAGCTGGAATTTCTTTTAAGTGTTGTGGAACATGGAGCATCTCCACAGATTTCAGTTCACCTCCAGACAGAAACTTGTTTCTATATGTACAGTTTGTCAAAGAGTTACGTTGGTTTTGTATGAATACAGAATGTAATTTGCTCAAAAATTAACAAAAAAATCAACAGCGTGTGATTCTTTACTCACCTATTGCTACAGAGGGTTGTATTTAGGCAAACTTGTGTTTAAGATGGAGCAACAGTACTACCTCCTGAAATCTCAGCCATTTAAAGTACTGAGAGCCGATTCCTAGTTTTTTGGTTTATCATGGATAGAGAGAAGTTTCATTTTCACCTTTAGCCACAGATGTCTACAGATTACAATGGTGCTGACCTTAAAATTCCAGAATGCAGGCAATCACCACTGCTTGCTAGTCTGCCATCCTGAAACAGAAAAGAGTGGAATAGTGTTTAGAACAAATTGTCAAAGACACAGTGTGAGTGACATAACCTGGATTGCAAGACAGACATCACAGCAAAGATTGGCATACTACACTTCACCTAGGTGAGCCACGGATTTTTTTTTTTTGTTCAAAACAGCACCTGTTTATGGAAATTGAGAAAGAAAGTTTAGCAGCTTGATTGATATTTTACAGCAGCTGTGTGACACATTGTTTAAAGCTGTGGGTGTTCAGCAGTCTGGTGTATTAATTGCTGAAGTGCAATTCATCACTTCCATAAGTTTTTTAAGTGTCTTTTTCTTTAGGATATTGTTACCTGGTTTTACTAAAGCAGGGAAATGAGGAAGAGGGGTTATTCCCATTTCCCACATTTCATAATAAAGCTGCTTACCAACCACGAGTTTGTTTTCCCCATAAATCATTCATATTAATCATCTCCAGCCACCATGTTATCAAAAGGCTTCTTTAATACCTAAAGCCTCAGTGAAAATGTTTTCACGTAAGTACTTGTTCTACAGATACCCCTCAGGAAGGTCCTATATTAAAAGCAGAGCACTACCAGGCTTCCCTCTCTCCTGCCTTGAATTTCAGGTTATAATCAGGATGAGACTTAGTTCTTGATGCTTCTGCAACCCTGGTAACACATGGCAGCTCTTGCATCTTCTCACAGGCAGGTTTACCACAGACTGGCTCAAGTCCTGATGTCCCATCTTACTTAAAGACATCAAAGCACAACTGCTGAACGGTTGTTCTCTTAGTTCAGTCAGTCACAAGTACCTTTTTTTTACTTGGTTTTACATTTGTGGTGTATAAAATGACATTTGAAAATTGTAACTGATCGTTAGCCTATAAATCCTTGTCATGGGGCTCAGGAGAGACAGGATGGTCTGAAAGGAATTAACTAGAAACAGCTGAGATGCATCTGATTGTCCCTTGAGAAAAAATGCTTTTTAGCTCTATCTGAAGGACTTTGGGTGTATGTCTGGGAGTTAGGATTTGTCCTGAAGTTCTCATGATAAATATTAATGATTTAATCACTGGCAAAGAGGAAAGCTTGCCCTCTTCCCAAACAAGTTAAAGTATACCTAAGAAGAGAAAACCCAGCTTTATATAGACAACATATATTTCCTCTGATGACTGATTAATTCCTTAAACTATTATAGTAGTGTTAAGTAATATTCTTCAGGGGGTAGTTTTTTAAATGGAGTTTTGAAGGATTTCACAATCATATGCTCAACAAGTCCTAAGAAAATCTGATAATTAGATGTATTTTCTACAAAATCTTAGAAGATAACAGCATGGCAGAAAAGACAGAAGCAGCTTCCCAGTCTGATACCATGACCCACTATTGCTGGGAAATGGGCAGAGTTATTTAATGGGAATATACTTCTGTATTCCTCAGGTCATGTTCTTTTACCAGTGCTGCACACAGACTCTTATGCTGTACCTGTTAGTTCAGAGGTTGTCTCAGATTTAATTTTACACTGCTGTTAGGAATAAAATTCATTTTACATACTGTAGCTTAGAAACTAAAAACAAAAGAGCTAATTTAATGATATTCTGATAGCTCTGATCTAAATTCTGATTGGAAAAAAGTGACCATTAGTGAAATGTCTATACTGACAACTGGACACAAATAGTTTTATTAAAGCAATCTACGTACATTTAAGTACCTTCTTTAACAATTTCAGTTTAATTCAGAAAAGTATTTGGTAAATATGTTAAAACTAAACAGTGATAGCAGGTTAAGTATTGCAGTGGCTTTACTTTCCCCACAAGGCACAAATGCTCAGTGAGATTCTCACTGGGACTCTGTGCAGGTGAGGCCCCGTTGTCCCATTTGCTTGCACAGCCCAAACTGGAGCAGCCAGTTCGGTCAGCCTGAATTCAGCACCCTGCTAAGGCAGCTCAGCTCCTGCACTGAACAGAGCTCCAGTTACTGGCAAATCTATTTTTTGAAGGTCAGACTGTGACAAGTAAACAACTCTTGCCCAACTTCAAAGAGTAATATATACACACAAAAGTCAACTTCTAGGAGCTGAAGCTACCCTTTTAAAGCCCAGTTTGGTCCCTTACAGCAGCTGTAAGGCAGCAGTACCGGCAAACGCCAATGCTCTTAACTAACATTAGCACTTTGCATCCTCTTCATCATCATGCAGGAACACCCCCGCCCCTTACAGTTATGGGCAGTGTTTGTGACCCGCAGCCCCAGGAAAGTTTGTTTCACTTACTGGATGGTTATTTTAAAGCTGCTTTTTAGAGAGAAATGCAGTTCAGTGGCCACAGTCTTCATGTTCACCACTGGTCTGAGGTGACAGCAAAAACAGTACATGCTCATAGTGTAGGGGTCAGCACAAAATGAGGTAATACAGTTAATTTTTCAATGTTCTCCCCCAGACTCGATCGCATTTTGCTAAATCATCTTCGTGTTTCAGCATCCGTCAGCCTTGCGCACCTCAGCTGCTCCTCAGTAATGGGCAAGTGCACAATGACACCGAGTCGGCTCCGATCCCGCGGTCTGCAGCAGCCGCTGCAGCAGCCACATGGTCCCGTGCTGGAGGTAGAAGTGGGATGCTGCCAGCTCCCCACCCAGAGGTGGAGCGATGCCAAGCCGTGGCTATGGAGCTGGCAGCGCGGTAAGGCAAATAACGAGCTCGGCAGGCTGACACCGCACACAGCACCTGCAGCTCCGAGTCACCGGGGCCGCTCCGGCTGCCAGCCCTGCTGCTGCTCCTCGAGCGCTGGCCGGGAAAACGTGACAGGACGCGCAGGAGGCGAAGAGAAGCGGCGTCCCCCGTCTCGGAGTCGGCCGGCTACAGCGCCAGGCTCTCGGTCCGTGTGCGAGGCACTCCCGCGGGGACGCGGCCGCTCCTCCCGCAGAGCCGGGCTCACAGGGGCAGTGCCTTGCCTCTGCCGCACACCGCGGCGCGGAGCAGCCCGGCCAGGCGGCGCAGGCCGGCGGCACCGCCGGGCAGCGCGGCCAGGAGCGAGGCGGCGGCGATGCCGAGCTGCGCGGCGGCGCCCAGCGCGGTCAGCGCGGTGCTGCGCAGCCCCAGCGCGGCGTACAGCGTCCCGAACAGCGCCCCGAGGTACAGCAGCGCCCCGCGGCCGGGCTCCCGCAGTAGCCGGGCGGGCCCGCGCAGCAGCGCGGCGGCGCCCAGCGCGCACAGCGAGCCGAGCGACCAGAGCAGCGCGAACTTGCGGGCGCGCAGCAGCAGCAGCGGCACGCACAGCCCGGCCAGCCCGAAGCACAGCGCGGCCAGAAGCGCGCACAGCCCGCTGCCCGCCAGCCGCTGCCAGCGCGACAGCCCCGGCAGCCACGGGTCCTCCTCTCCCGTCCAAGGCCACACCGTGTGCCCCGGGGGAGTGCCCGCCGGGAACGGGTTCAGCGCCCCCAGCCAGGCCCGCAGCCCGCCGCCGTCCCCCGCCTCCTCCTGTGAGCCGCCGGCGGCCGGCGGTGCGGGGGCCGCGCTGGGGCCGGTGGCAGCAGCAGCAGCCTTGGACTGCGCGAGGTACTCGTGCAGCTGCCGGCCCAGGTCCGCCATGGCGAGGACGGCACCGGGCGCTACAACGCTCCCGCCTCCCACCCCGGCGCCGCCATGTTCCCGGGCAGGGGCCACATCCGGGGCACGGCAGAACGGGCGGCCCGGACCCGGGGAGAGGAGCGCGCATGCGCCGGGGAGCTGAGGGGCAGAGCGCGTGCGCGGGCGTCGTGAGGGCTGAGGAGGGGTGAGGCAGGGAAGAGCTCTGCGGGGCTTGTGAGGGCTATGGGGGCTCTCCGGTCTGGGAGAACTGAGAGGACTATGGGGACAAGGAGATCTTTGAGGGCTAGGAAGGCTGTGGAGACTGCGAGGGTTCTGCGGTGTGAGGGCTGTGAGTGGTATGGTGGCTGTGAGGGCTTTGTGGGCTGTCTGGGGCTACGGGATACGTGAGGGCTGTGTGGGCTGTGAAGGGGTATAAGCCTGGGATAAGCCTGTCAGTGATTGACAGGCAGGACTAAAAGTGATTGACAGGTGGGATCAGCCCAGGAGATGGATTGACAGGGATTACTAAGAGTAACTGAGATGTGGAGTCACCCACTCGGAGTGATTGATAGGCAGGTTCAAGGGTGATGAGGGCTGAGGTCACCCTCCCAGTCATTACAGGCAGGGCTGTGGGAATGCCTTTCAGCTGCCCTGGGACACTGGGGCTCCAGGCTTTCCTTCATGTGGAAAAGAGCTGTCCTTTGTAGCCAGGCCTCCATGGCTGAAATTGGGATTCCACTCTGTTATCTGGTCAAATTACTCAACCAGGATAAGCTGTCTTGTATTGAGTTATTTTGGTGCCATGAGGTTAAGACTGGCCTGGCATCTGGAAGACAAAGCTGGATTTCTGAC
The DNA here is from genome assembly GCA_008694505.1 of Cyanoderma ruficeps. NCBI lineage: Eukaryota > Metazoa > Chordata > Aves > Passeriformes > Timaliidae > Cyanoderma > Cyanoderma ruficeps. The sequence continues at coordinate 3,705,941 of VZDJ01000033.1, forward strand.
TGACAGACACCTCACTTTATAAAAGCTACACCAAGCTTTGACAAAGCAGAAATTTTCTGTACTTTTCCTGGAAATGCGTAGAGTTTCTCCCGTGAGCAGGGCTGCTTGCTTCGCAGTTACTGCCCTGAAGGTTAAGTGTGTACATTATAATTTTAGTGGTCAATTACATCTGACTCCTAATCAGTACTATTTCTTTTGCTAGCTTTAATATAGGTACCTTGATATCCTGCAGTGTTTTACTTTATGCTGTAATCTACTAGTAGTACTTTTTAGTACCAAGAATTGCTCCCAGACAAAAGTTTCCAGGACATAATGGGTCCCACTGGCCTGACCTGGGTCACCTCTCATCTGCACCTGAAACACTGGGGCTGTGAGCTTTCCTTCCTATGGAGAAGAATATTCCTTTTTTTTTTTTTTTTTCCAGGAGTCCATGGCCAAAATTTGGATTGCACCTCCAAAATTCAGTATATCCAAGGATTACTCCCAAATGAAAGCTGCCAGGACAGACAAGTCTGGCTGGCATTAACCTCCCCTTGGCCACCTTTCAAGTGCACCTGAAACACTGGGGCTATCTGTTTTCCTTACTATGGAAATGAACTGTCATTCTCATCTAGGAGCCCATGGCAGAAGCTCTGAATGCACCTGTACATCCGAGGATTTCTCCCAGATGAAAGCTGCGAGGACAGATGGGTCTCCCTGGAATTTTCCTCCCCGGGGCCACGTCTGACCTGCACCTAAAGTACTGGGCCTATGTGCTTTCCTTGTTATGGGAATTAACTGTAATTCCCATCCAGAAGCCCAGGCTGGATATTTGATTTGCACCTGCAGAAGTGCAATGTTCTGGACTCCTTCTGTGCTGATACATTGTTGTGCCCCACAGTAAATTGACATTTCAGGCTCCAGGAGACTGCGAGCTTGTGATGCTACGTAAGGCTGAGAATTAACCTGCAGAGCACCGTGGTTGTGTTTAAAGGCTGCAAGAGGACACTGACTGCCACACGATTGCCTTCCAAATTCCCATTCTCATGGGAATTATGAGGGGGAAGGTCAGGGAACACTATCTGTGCTGGCACTTGTTCCCATTTGAGACTTACATTGAATCAATTCTGTTTAGCTTTAGACTCCGAGATTCAGCAGATATTATGGTAGGAAGCACTGAGAAGAAAAGGACAATATTGCACCGGTGTTTTGGTGTGGCTTACATGAGGCAAGGGGAAGGTGCAGACCAGCACTGGTTCAGCAAACTGTTGCTGTCTCAACATTTAACTTACATGCTGTGAAAAGCAACCACACCCTGCAGTCATGAATTTTCCTGCTCAGCTGCATGTACCATCACATTCTTTCACTCTTCAAAACCCAGCTTCAAACCTGAACGTGTCCAGCAATGGTTCTCCTACTGTAGGTCCTAAAACAAAACATAAGCACTGCCCTTCCCTTTCCCCTTGCAGTCTCACAGAGTCCAGTTACAAAACTAAGAACGTTCAGCAGTTGGTCCCCCAGAAAAGGTTCTAGAGAAGAAAGAGACCATGCTGGAATTTGTTTTTCTTTTACAACCTATAAATGGCCCAGCCAACAGCGAGACGGTTCGTGTTCCTTCCCAGCTGTGTGCACGATCACATTATTTCAGTCTCGAAGATTGAGGATCCACAACGGAACCGCTACACCAGCTGCTCCCACGCTAATAGAGCCGGCACAGAAAGGGCAGGACTTTTCCCCGGGCGCTGTCAGAGCTTACAGAACACACCACACGATGGCGGTGTGTACTTGCAAAAGAAGAAATGTACCTTGTCCATCTCTAAACCACCCAAACTGCAGATCCAAGTTCAAAACGTCACTGCTCTCAAATGAACTGTGTCAGGACAGAAAGATTTCACTGATATTTGGTGTGGGAAAAAATCGTGTATTAAAAATATATATTGTAACCCTGACTGTGAACGCAGGTGTGTCCCGTACAGATATCTCCTTATCAGGTTCATTCTTCTCCACACAATAACCCTGGCCGAGGAACAGTAGCACCAGACAAAGAAGTGGCTGAACGGGAGATGGCCCGTAGTCACCGCCCACTACCGGCCATCGACAACTGATATGGATCTGTAGTTTCTGAACATGGCCATCAAAAGACTACCAGGAAATCTATTCTGCTACCAGAGCTTGTCCAGGAAACTTCTTCAAACCCTGAATAGAGGATGGCACATTGGACTTACATATGAACAGTACACCTAAACTCACAATGGACTTTGCCTGAGGATACGAAAACCACTACAAACCAGACCCTGGAGACTGTCCACCTGGACAGGGTGGACTAGTCTCTTGGAGACTGCCACTCTGCCACCCACACCGGTGTTGATTCTTTTATTGTGGCTTTTTCTAATTGGTTTTGGGATTGTGTTAATAAATTGCTTGTTATTAATTTCTGATTTCGCTTTTCTTTTATAACACTGACCTCCCCCTTCCAAGCGCAAACTCCTATTCGCACCACACTCAAAACTAACTCCTCTGCGCTGATAAAATTTTTCTCTCTCATGGAATTCGGCTACAAACTTGAAAACCGCCGGCAACAGTGTAGCTCACAAAAGTGTCAGCTGAGAAAGCTGTTGCTGGCCAGAACTACACCCACACCCTGCTGTCAGCACTTTCCTTCTCAGCTCTGTGTACCATCGGAATCCTTCAGTCTCTCGGAGTCAGTAGCCAAACCTGACTCCTCTGATTGCTCACAGACTAAAGGTACCCAGACTAAAAGCTCAACAGCTTGGCTTTTGCATTCCCAGTGTAACACTTGAGCAGCTCTAACTCATAGAACTGCAGAGTAGGAAAAGCAATTAAATTCCCCAAGATCACCCAAAGAAGGGAGGGAAGGCACCACAAGGCAAGGAAGGGGTAGGTGAGTCGTGGCAGCAGCATGGTACGTGAGGTAAGGTAAGAGAGCCATGGGAAGGGAAGGAAACCAGCTAGGCCTGGTGTTCCAGGTGCACATGATGGGCTACTGGGCAAATGAGTAGCCCCAGCCTTCTGTTCTGACACTTCTGGTGTAGAAAACCCAAGTGTCATGTGAAAAGGTGAGGTGTCCTTGACTCTGAGTGTGGGGAGATTTATTTGACCCTTAGTGTTTAATTTCTGTCAGCTTCCCGGGAAAGCCAAGACCCTTGTGCCTGATCAGCATCCTGTTAGGAGTACCTTTCCCTGAACAGTCCTACTGGACCAGAGGGTGATTTGACTGACTCAGTCAGGGAAACACACTAACAGCAAAAAGGAGAGCCCTCAGCAACTCTTCGCCTTTATTTGGGTATATTACCCACTGCAGTGACTGCCAGGGCCCGGGGAGGGGCCTGGCACTTTCATGAGTTACATTTTTGTTGGATGCTTTTGATGTTGTGGCTGGGCTCTGCAAGTGAAAAAAACATATTAGCACATGAAATTGGGAAGGAGTTTGCATTGCAGTGTGAGAGTAGCACAGATAAGGGTTTGCACATGGAAGAGGAGGGGCAGCAAAGCCTTTGTGTCCTGACTCATTCCATGCCCACTGGGAGCAGTGCTTTGGGCTGGTTTGTGGGCACACAGCCACATCTGGTGCAGCTGCTGAGCAGCTCTGGGTACTTGACAGAGATGGAGGGGACCATGGTTGTCTCCAAACCATCCTATGTGGAGATCCAAAGTCCACTGCTTTCAAAGAAAATGTGCCAGAATAGAAAGACTTCACTGATTTCCCTTCCATTTGCAAACTTGTATTTGCACCACAATTGAGTGGCAGTTATTTTCCCTTGCAGCCTGTAAACTGCACACACCAGCATGGTGCACTGCACTTTCATTCTCAGCTATGTAGCAGCATCATGCACTTTCAGTCTCTCAGAGTCTGAAATGTCCATCTACTTGCATGGAGAAATGTGTTAAGACAGAAGCAGTTCAGAAATCTGCTTCTGTCAAAACATGCCAGTGCCACACACTTTCCTTTTCAGCTGTATGTGCTGTCACATTCTGCCACTCTTGCCATCCAAACCTAAATGGGAAAGTTTCCAGCTACATCTCACGTAGATAAATGTGCCGAGACGAAAAGCTTGCTTGGACCTTTGGAAACTTGTATTCACAATTAAGTCTCAGCCCTCTTTCCCCTGGCAGCCTATAAACTTCAGGCACACCATAGTTCTCTGTACTTTTCCTACTCATTTATTCTGATTCTGAGCCAGTAACTAAAGCTGGCTTTGAGGGTCCTTCCCTTGTATCATCATCATCATTCACTGGGTGATTGGTTTTGGTTTTGTGCTTTTTTCCATGGTAGGAGCGACTGCCATTGGCTTAGGCTCACTGTCTGGTTTAGTTGCTGGCTTAGGCTCACTGTTTGATTTAGCTACAAGCTGAGTGTCTGGGGTATCTGCTGCAGTGTGAGTGACTGGGGTAGCTGCTGATTTATCTCCCTGCCCCCCTGCCTCTCTCTGCTGCCCCACAGTATATAGCAGTGTGCAGTAAACATATCCCAGGGCTCAGCTTATTGCAATGAGGTTTTTCTCCTTAGAGTTGTCATTGCAGTTCTCTTGCAAATATTTCCCCACCTCATCTGGGTTCTGAATTTGTTCACATGGAAAGTCCCAGGCTATGGGGTCAGAGAATTCCTTCAAGGTCTGGCCCATTTTTCCCCATTCCCCACACCACTCAGGATTTTCCACGCCTGGGTCAGGGGTCTCCTGAGCCCCTCCAGACATCTCAGCCCTCACTCTGGATAAGCTGCAGACCATATAGAGAAAGTTTGCCAGATAAAATACCAAGTGGTCTCTTAAACATTCAGGGGAATCTTATCATTCTCAAAAGATGACATACCAGATTTAAAGGAGAAGGAGAAGATGAAAGGCTGGGAAACCTCTTCCCCTACTCCTCCCATAAAAAACTGGATGCAATTACTAATAAACCCCCAAAAGAGGTTACTGAAACTGGGATGCAGGGTAGGACAAAGAAAAACAAACCATATATACTTTGAACAAACCCCAGTACCATTGTTACGTCCCTATAAATCATTATCACCATGCCCAGCAAAATAACAACCCAAATCCATGCCCCTCCACTATAAAAGCTACGTGCCAGGGACACTACTGGAGCTATCTGTGGATTGAAAACAAACCTAGGGGCCAGAAAGGTATTAACACCTCAAACAGGCCTAAGGACCAGAGAAATATGAATAACTCAACCCAGAGAGACAGTATGAATTATACAAATATATTTAGTTAATGAAAACTGGCATTTTGTGACTGTGCAGATATTAAATTCTGTTGTTGTGCCATTAGGATTGCAAAGATCCTGCTGCAAAGATCAGGAGAACATTGTGGTTCTTGCCACATCTCGCTGTGCTTTGACTGACTGATGAATTTTTTCTGGTTTTGATCTTCCCTTTTCCTGTTGTACTGTCCCTCCCATCCCAGGGAGTGCTGGAACAGTGCTGGAGGTTTTAATTAGGCTGATTCCACCAGTGTTAATTTCCTTGTCAGGGATAAACACGGAGCGGTAGATACTAAGTCAGAAACCTTGGGATGCTTCCAAAGCAGAGCTGGAATGTTTTACCTTTGCATATTTGCCCTGAAGCCACCCTAAGACTGAGTTTAGGATCAGAAAAAAGGCGAGGGCACAAAGGCCACCCGACAGCAATGAGGATTTCACCACAGGCACTGCCATCCAGGACCCTCTGAAACCCAAAGGTTTACTGCTTGTGCTGCAGCTGAATGGAGGGCAGGGAGTATTTGGGATGAAAACAGGGCAGAAAAGGCTTAACTGAGACATTAGTTGTCCTGCTCTGTTTCCCGTGGGATGCTCTTGTCATAAGCAAGGCTGTCCTAAGGAGCTAAGGAGCAGGAGAAATGCAAAAGCAAGTTTAAAAAAACCCCAAGTCCTAAAAACAAGGGTTCAAATGAAAATTAAAAGCTTGCAAGGTTGTTTTTTTTTAATAAATACAATATTTGTTTAAAAATATAGACTAAAAATTAAGAATACCAGCATAACATTTAGGTGGTTGTCTGGTGTTAGGATATTGGAGGATGGGGAGGAAGAGGATGTAAATGCAGACAATAAAGGGTGATGAGAAAATGTGGATGCTGCCAGCAAAACCCAGAGGTAACAACAGCCCCAGCAATGCCTGGGCACAAACAGGATGTCTGGCTCTTGAGACCAGGTGTTCAGGAATCCTCATGACCAGTATGACAAGTGACTTGAAGATCTGAACTTGAAGGAAAGGAGAAGGAATTGGTAATTGTGAGGTTTTGGCTGCCAGGTCTGTTTTTTTCTGTGACAGAAGGGTGCCTCACTTCACTCCTTGAATTCTGCACTCATTAAGCTGCTGCCTAATCCTTGGCAGTGGAGAAAGAGGAGAAGACAGAGCTTAAACCTGTCACCACCCCAGCCAGTTTTGGTCAGTGGGGCTCCCAAAGGCTGGGTGTGCTTCCCAGCTTTCCTATTCGTCTGGTCCATGGAAAACATGGAAGGGGGAATCCTACCAAAAGCTTGTTAACAAGCTTTGTTATTTACATAACAAGCTCTTTAACACATTTATGTGAAAAACGTAATATTTTAAGGCCAATGGGAATTCTGTTCCAAAGCTATGTATATGAAAACAGGCTTTACCAAAGAAAAAAAGGAGCACTTCAGGTGTCCTAAGGAGGGACAGCACATCAGGCTGTCACAGAGTGTGAGATATGGTGCAATGTGGAAAATTCTCCTGAATTTTATCGAGGAGTTCGTCTTCAAAGCAAGTTCCACCTAATTTGAGGTGGCTCAGGCGAGGCAGCACTTGCAACAAAGCGATGACAGTACCAAGGGAGACCAAATCATAGAGGTCAAGGCACAGGGTCTCCAGGTGCTCCAGCGTCACAATGGCAACCAGCCCCCTGTTTGTCAGGAAGTAGGCGTTGCTGATTTCCAGGTGTCGGAGCTGCTTCATGTGGCGCCCAATGAACACCATGGCAGCGTCACCAATGATGCAGTGCCGTAGAACCAGGCGTTCCAGCTCTTCCAGGTGTGGAGCTGCAGCTTGGATCCCCTTATCAGTGATGCGGTAGGTGCCGCAAAGGCTCAGTGTCTTCAAGTGGTTCTGCGAGGAAACGTCAAGAAGATGATGGTCAGAAAAGGTGGGAACGCTGTGGATAGCGAGGTGTCGTACCTGTGGTGGAGGCACCGAAGGGGAGACGCAGAACCAGGCGTCGGGGATGTCGCAGAGGCTCAGCTCCAGTGTGGTGATAGAAGCGGGCATGCTCTCGTACGGGACACGGCGGAGGTCAGTCTCGGTCAGGCACAGCCGGTGGAGCTGTGGACAGCGCTTCCGCAGGGCAGCCAGCAGTGCCGGAGAGAGGAGCCGCTGCCTGCCGCCGGAGCGAGGCACGCCCCGCAGCCGCAGGGTGCACAGGCTGTCGGGGAGGCGGTGGCGCACCAGGTGCCACAGCGTGCGGCGGGTGATCTGGGGGTGAAAGGGCCTAGTTCCAGGGGATGGGGTGGGGAAGGGCACCCCTGTCCCAGTGGGGTGGTTCCCCCCCGTTCCCATGAGCTGCCTGCAGCGGGGTGATCGGACCACCCCAGGCTCAGTCTCTGTGCTCAGTGGGGTGATATCGCCTCCCCCCTGTCCCTCCCGTCCCCAGCGGAGCTCTTTCCGCCCCCCGCTCCGCGGTGCGGACGGGCGGCCCGTACCCGGTGAGGGCTCAAATCCACATGCGTCCAAACCGCCCGGTCCTGCGCCAGCTGCTGCCACCGCCGGCAGACCCTGCGGGAAGGCGATCGGCCTTCAGCGCCGGGGCGGGGAAGAGGCAGGCGGCCGGTCCCGCCCGGGGAGACCCTACCTGGCCGCTCGCAGCCGGTCCCGCAGAGGCAGCAGCGCCAAGACCCGCACCAGCACCGAGTCGGGCAGGGGCGGCCGCGCCGCCATCGCGGCCGTTACTGCAACAAACCCGGGCGCGGCCCTGGCGACGCCTCTGCCCCGGGGCTGCCCCGGCAGGGACAGATAGGCCCCGGGAGCTCCGCTGGGCTCGGGACCTCCCTGTTTAACCCCCTTCCTTACCGACAACCCCCCCTCGGTGCTTCTTCGTTCCTCCGCGTTGAGCCCCGTTGTCTCATCCGGTGTCGTCCATGCCATGGTGCCTCTTGTCCCGTCACCCCCTCACCCCCACCCCCGGTGCCTCTTCTTTCCTGGCACTGCCCCCCTTGGTGTCTCTTGGAGGAGAAGTGACTTAGCACTGATCATTCCTGGTCCAGTCACTCTCCCTGACGTGTTGATTCTAACACCCCTCTAATGTTCACGAGGCACCAGCTCACATAATTTCCTCTCTGAATGCCCAGCAGGCCATTACAGGACAGCAACAGCTGTCATGACTGTCACAGAAGAGCCTGGAATATCTGCAGCGTGTAGTTGCAAACCTGGAAGAAGAGAATACTGAGTAATAAATTCGCTGACCTCGGGAGGGTGCTTGAGCAGGTAAAATATGCTGCCCCTACTTCTGCAAAGCCTTGTTGTCCTCTGGAACGCGACACATTTCACCAGACAGCACTTTGGAGTTGTCTGCTTGTTTTCTTTCCTCTCCCTCTCACCCCGTGGACACTGTTATATTTTCTCTTTGTTCTGACAGCCCAGGGCCTTCACAAGTGAAGCCAACCTCATTGAAGTGAAGCTTCACACTGATGCCAACCTCATTTGCCCAATGTCCCCAGACACACACTTGTCTCTCTTTCATAGCCCACACCAAGTGCCTTTTGCCCACAACTAACGGTCTCTGAGCAGAGATCTCCTTGTCCTGATGTCCAGAAGTAATTTTGCTGCATTTGGTGGCAGGTTTCTGTGACCTTTTTTCATATCCAATGTGTAGGTGGAACAGGAAGGGAGAAGCCTGAAGAGACTTCTCTAGAAGTCTGACCATCAAATGATTTGCTTCTGTACAGATGGGAACAGAATCTCCCCTAGTGGCAGGAGGCTCTGGCCATGCAGTCGTAGTGGCAGTAGCAGCAATCACCAGACTCATCCCTTACTTTCATGGGTTTGGTAACACCCTGGTCTCCCTGAGGAGATGAATCCTCACTGGCATCAGGGCAGAATACATGTAAGATTTATGTCAGTCAAGTACAGGATGCTGAGCTGAGCCAAGGCTGCTGCTGAAGCCACCAAGGTACAGCTGAAGGCTGTTTTCACCAGGAAGTCTCGAAGTCTGACGTTCAGCTGTGACAGAAAGCAAACTCAGCTCCTTCCCCTTGGGGCTCTTGGCTGCCTGTGCTGTGGACCTACTTCTGCAGTTGAGCAGTATTGATTTTACACAGCCTGGTTCTTGGTAGCCAGGGGGGCATGGAGGTGGCTTCTGTGAGAAGCTGCTGGAAGCTTCCACCATGTCCAGCAGAGCCAGTCCCTGCTGGCTCTGAAGGTGGACCTGCTTCTGGCCAAGCCTGGGCCAGTGAGAGAGGTTGGTAATGCCTTTGTGATAACAGATTTAAGAAGAAAATCAAAACAAAGGGGGTGCACTGTTAATTTCAGTCAGAGAAGAAGTGAGAACATGTGAGGAAAACAAAGCAGAGACACTAAGGTCAGTGGAGAAGGAGGGGCAGGGGGTGGTCCAAGAGCCAAAGCTGAGATTCCTCTGCAGGCCCTGGTGAGACCATGGGGAAGCTGCTGTGCCCCTGCAGCCCTTGGGGATCCACAGGGGTGCAGAGATCCGCCCACAGCCCATGGAGAACAGAGATCCACTCACAGCCCATGGGAATCCACAGGGGATGCAGAGATCCACCTGCAGCTCATGGGGAAGGTGGCCAGGCTGAAGTGGGTGGATGCCTGGAGGAGGCTGTGGTCCAGTGGGAGACCTGGAGGAGAGACAGGGCCCTGCTCCCAGGCTGGAGCAGCCTGTCCTTGGAGGACTGCACCCCATGGAAGAGTGACCTGCACTGCAGCAGTTTTGGGAGGACTGCTGCTTGTGAGATTGGAACCACACTGGAGAAGTTCACAGAGAGCTGTCTCCTGTGGGAGGGGAAGGATTCCTCTCTCTGAGCAGTGGAAGAAGATCCCATGCTCTGGTAGGTGAACCAGAGGTCCAAGTGGGAGAACTGGCCATCTGCTGCTAAGAGCATCTGCCAGGAAATGAAAGGTCAAGTCCCAGATCTGCTGTTTCCCAGACCCAGAGGAGTCCCCTAATGGCTGAAAAACACTTTCTCAGTTCACTTTATCAACACCTTCATTTATTGTGTGTTAGTGGAAGAGCCTTGGGGGTGTTATGGCACAGGCAGGGTCAGTGGTGCCTGGGCTCATTTCTGACCACTGTGCACACGTGGTACAGACTGAGGAGTCAGGATACATGGAAGCTTGTATCTGCACTTCCTTTTGCTTCTGATTTATTCATATCAAAAATGGCTGTTTAATCAAATTGTGGTTTTCGGCATTTTGGGAGTTGAAAAATCCTGGTTTAGGATTAAAATATATGAATTGAAAATGGCTATGATGGAAGTGATAAACCCCTATATAATCAGGATGAGCATGAGGGAAAGGAGGAATCCTACCTAATTCTAGTGAGATGGGAGAGATTGTGAATGTTGGAAGATTCTAAAGATGCTTTGAAATCTATTAATGGAAAATTGAAAATTCCCTTTCATGTGGCAGAATACCTGTAACTAGTACTGTATTCCAAATAAAGTCAGAGGATTAAAATTGATGAAAAGATATTAATGTATTTCTGTTTTATCACCAACTTGAATAAAATTTCAGGTGATATAGGTGTGTTGGTTTTGGCTGGGGTAGAGTTAATTTTCTTCCAGGCAGTAGCTGGCATGAATGTGTTTTGGATTTGTGCCGAACATGAGGTTGCTAATTGTCGGGTTGCAATGCAAGATGTAACCAGCAGTGTGTATTCTATTACCAGCTGTTAAACCAGGTGGGGCAGTGTTCTTTATCCCTTCCAGGACCCATCCTCCCTCCAGGGGAGATCTGCTGTTCATGGGCCATCCAGGCTCACTGCAGGGCTGATACAATTCCATCATCCCACTGGGAGATGCTCCACCCAGGGGGAGGAGCCCAGCATTCCTACCTGGATAAAACCTGGGATTCAGAACACCAGCACAGCCTGTTTGCACTGGATTCCCAGAGGAAGACCAGACCCATCTCACCACTACTGGATTTTCAGAGGAAAACCACATCTGTCAGTCCAAGAGGATGTGATTGGACTGCTCCCAACACCCTGACCAACAGGGTGTCAGGTTGTATTCTGACTCTGTCAGTGTTTTCTTTTTGTTTGGTTGGGTTTTTGTACTACTACATTTTTATTTTAATTTTCCTGATAAAGAACTGTTACTCCTATTCCCATATCTTTGCCTGAGAGCCCCTTAATTTCAAAATAATAATAATTTGGAGGGAGGGGGTTTACATTCTCCATTTCAAGGGAGACTCCTGCCTTCCTTAGTAGACACCTGTCTTTCCAAACCAGGACACTAATCTAGAAATGTTTTTGTTATTGCCAAACAGAACTTTGACAGAGCCAAAGCCTTCTCTGCTTCTTATAAACCCATGCTGGGGAAAGTGCTGGGAGTGCATGGGAAGTTAGCAGGGGACACACCCAGGACAGGTGACCCCAACTTGACCCAAGGGATATTCCAGACCTTATGGCATCATGCTCAGCATTATAAAGCTGGATGAAAGAAGGAGGAAGACTGGGATGTGTGGAGTGATGTTGTTTGTCTTCCCAAGTCATCATTCCATGTTGTCTTGGTTTAAAAGACAGATGTCTTCAAAGGAAGGTGGGAACCCTCCAAATTATTATACCTTTGAAATTACAGGGCTTTCAAGCAAAGATATAGGGAAAGGAATAACAGTTCTTTACTAAAATATATGTATATATATATAAAAAAACAAGGCAACCAAACAAGGGCAGCAACACCCAACGGAGCCAGGAACCCACCCACAGCCTTCCGGCACTTTCCCTTTGGTGCAGTTCCGGTCACAGCCACCAGGGGCGCTGGTGACTCCCGGCCGGGCAGGGGACGTGGCGATTCCCCCGCGCCTGCAGGGGGCGCTGTGCCGCTCCCGTCAGGGCAATGGCGGCTCTGGTGAGGCGGGGAGAGAGGGAAAAGGGGCTTTTCTTCCCAAACTCCGGTCCCGGTGTCCCTCCAGATGGCAAAATGGGCTTCAGCAGGAACCTGGCAGCAGTGGCTGGAACGGCAGAGGCAGGCACACCCAGGGTGGGAAACAAAGTGTAGCAAAAACTAGTGGCAGGAGCTGCGGGGGTCTGGGCGGACCTGGGGTATCGGGTTAAAGTGTAGCGAAAAACCCAAAGCAGGGGCAGAAAGCAGTGAGGCTGGGCAGCAGAAAAAATTACAAATTATTTTATTCTTGTCCAGATTTAAGGCAAGCATAGAGTGTGTAGTGACATGTTTTTGTGTGTCTATGGCCTCAGCAGTCTCCAGTACATTACATGGGACTGATGCTTACCATGGGCTGTTCTTTTTTCTTTCTCTAAAACTTGGCACCAACTTCCACTCTCTGTTTTAACAGATTTGTTGACATAAGCAATTTTTACAGAATAGTTCAAAAGAGAAATAGATTATCGAAACAAAGCTTTAAGGTTCTTAGAAAAGTAGCTGCATATTTCCTTAGAACTCAGGACTAGGATTTACAGCTCTGACAGATTTTCTGTTCTTCGAAAGTTTTATACTCACATTTTCAATAGCAGAATGATTGCTGTGTCTTATTAATCCCGCAGTGTAAGTCAGCTGCAAAACCTGGCATTTAATCCTTCTCCCGGGAGAAATAGGGAGGTGACAGCATTAAGCACCCAACAGCCTCATTTCTTCAGCTTTTTGGCTGGGCACTGCAGCAGAAATGTAGCAGCAATGCTCTTCTGCTTCTTGCTTTTCATGTGACTTTTGAGTTCCTGCTTCACACACAGCCTTTGGCAAAGAATGGAGCCCACCCAGCAGGGCTGGGCCTGCAGCCAGTGCCCTGATACGGGGTGTGTGGGGTCATTCCTTCTCTTCCTGGGGTGTCCACTGACTGATTCCTCCTGGCCTCCTTTACCGCTCTGTGGCAGAGGTCAGGCAAGAGCCGTCAGCGCCGGGAGCCCCAATGGCAGAGGTCAGGCAAGAGCCGTCAGCGCCACGGCCCGTCAGGATCTGCTACATCTGCGTGAATTTCCTGCAAAGCCCCGCTGCCGTGGAGCCCTGCGGACACGTGTTCTGCCACGCCTGCATCCAGCCCCAGGCTGCCCCCGAGGCCGCTGCCGCCTGCCCGATCTGCCAAGGGCCCATCGGGGCCATCCGCCCGCTGCCGGGGCAGGACACCGGGGCCGCGCCGGCCCCACGGAGCCGCCCCCGCCGCCTCCATCCCTTCGTGGTGCGGTGGCGGCAGCGGCAGGAGCGGGAGGCGCAGGAGGATGCAGCTCCTGGAGGTGGCCGGTGCCGGACATTCCCCGATGGGGATCGGGCACCGACCCCCCCCCCGGGGCCCGGCAGCGTGGCCAGAGAGTGTTGGAGGAGCTGGACAGGAACGGGCCAGGGCAGGAAGGTCCATTGAGGCCTCCGAGGGAGCCGGGGAGAAGAGCTGGCCCAGGGCACCACGTGCACCTCCTCCCCTTGATCCCGTTTGATGTGGGTCCTCCATGGCCCCTCTGAACTGAAAAGGGATGAGAAGGATGCTGAGAAGGGCCTGGCCTTTTGCTCATTACTGCAGGACTGGGGGAGTGGGAGCCGTGGGACAGGGAAGGATACAGCTGTGGGAACTTGGGCAGAGGGTGGGATAAGGCTGAAGAACTGCTGGAGAGGGATGAGTGCGGTTGTTGAAACTGGAGGAGAGAGGCCATGCTTGGCTGTTTCTGTGCTGCTTTGCTTATCCTTGTGAGTGTGCATCCGGGAAATGGAAAGGGAGAGGAGGGAAAGGCAAAGGGAAAAGGGGAGTCCCCTGAGACTCTCTCAGCAGATCCCAAAGGGGCCAATGACTGCTTTCCTGAGGAACAGTGTGAGAAAGGAGGCAGAGATGGAGGTTTAGGTCAGAACCTCCTCTCATGCTCCTGCACACCCTTGCACTGTGGAGAGCTGCAATCCCAGGAGAAGCTCTCCAGGCTGGGGGAGACTGCCCTGGCACAACCCTCTGCCAAAGGGCTTTCAGCAAATTCCCCTCTCCCACAGCAAAGCACAACCCGCACTTGCACTGTGGCTCTATTGCTGGGCAGCATCCTCCCCATGAGAGCGGGGTGTCAGCCTGCACTGGAGCCAGGGAGGCTTGAGAGGCTGACTCTGTAATGGATCCTCGCCAGCTAATCGGTGTTTATAGGCTTAGATCTGCTGCTTCTTAATTTTATTCCAGCCCCTCGATTGAATTTCTCACATGTAAGTGAGCCCCACGAGTCCATCCTAGCCATATATAATGGATGGTGGTGGAGGGAAAGAACACAAACTGGCTGAATGCCAGTAACCAATGCCCAGGCAGTGGTGCAGCAGAACCCTCTGCTGAGCATCACCCTGTGCCAGAACCTGCCCTCAGTGCCTCTGTGCAAGACGCTTCCTCTGTCCCCAGCGCCTGGCCTGGGGCCATGCCCAGCCTCAGCCATTCTCCAATGACCCCAAGAGCAGGACAGGGCTTGGAGCCAAGTCACCAAGCCACTATCTCCAGGAACGGCGCCAGTTCCACCCACTGAGCCCCGGTGCTGCCACTCGATGCCCCATCAAATATTAATACAACGTTCAATGCCTCTGTGCCCTGCCCCAGCAGTGCAGGCCTGGCCCCTGCCCTCCCCAGGGCTGCTCAACCACTCCAACCTCCCCTCCTGCCCCGTATTGCTCATTGCTTCCCACACGGGGACTTCGGGGGTGCAGCCACACCAGCTTTGGGTGTTCCCTGAGCAGGGCACAACAGGACCCGACCCTCTAACTTCAGCAGCCAGCTCAGCCCCCTGCAGCAGGTAAGACCCCACTGGGGCTGGGGCAGTGGGCACTGCCATCCCCGAGGAATGCCAGCCTGTCACCCCAGGGAGCGGCAGGACCGGCCGGGGACATGGGATGCCCAGAGAAGGGCTGGCGGCCATGGGGCGGCCCCGGGCTCGGTCCTTGGCTGCAAGGGGATAGCGGCAGCAGGGATTCCTCAGCTCCGTCCCGTTCTCTGAAGGAATCGGATCCACCCGTGGCTGTCCCCCGAGGAGGGTTCTCCTCTCTGATGTGTCGGGTCACCCCTCAGCTGAGGGGGGCCCTGGAGGTGTTGGGGCCCACCTCTCCTTGCTGCCCTCCCCCAGGAGGAGGCCCGCGCTTCTGCCCCCAGCAGCTGCCCTGCCCGGCAGGGGATGGAGCCCGGCAGATCGGTGCCGGCGGAGCTGAAGCTCCGCAAGCCCTCGCAGCGGGCCAGGATCCCGGCGCCCTTCCTCGCCCACCCGGTAGGTCGCTGGCTCGGCCCGCGGCCCCCGGCTCGTCCCCTCGGTGGCCGTACCCCTTCGAGGCCCCCATGACTCTATCCGCACAGGACGGGGCGCCTGGGCCGGCGGGGCCCCCCGGGCCGGACCCTGCGGAGGTAGACGCGGAATCCCTGGTGCCCACGCACGATGAGCGGGGCCGGCTCATCCCCGAGTGGAAGCGGCAAGTGATGGTGCGGCGGCTGCGGGCCCGACTGGCGGACGAGGACCCGGCGGGAGGGCAGGTACGAGGGGCACGGGGAGTAGAGGGGGCGCGGCTGTCGGAAGTCGCTGACCGCCTCTCTCCGCAGGATACAGGCTCCTGGAGCTTCTCGCCCTCCCACCAAGCCGTGTTGGGCCCGTTCGGGGAGCTGCTGACCGAGGCAGACCTGCATCAGTTGGAGAGGGCAGTGGAGAGCCTGCGGCTGCGGCGGCGTGGCGAGGTGTACCAGAGCGAGCTGCGGCGCCTGGTGCGGGAACTCCGCGCCCTCTTGCCCGCCCCGCTGCTCAGCATCTCCGTCCGCAGCCCCCCGCCCACTCCGGGGCTACCCCTGCCCCTCTGGTGCAGCCGCCTGGCCGGCGCCGTCAATAGCCTGGCCGCGCTGCTGGGCAACGCCGAGGGGCTGTGGGGTCCCCGCGCTGCCGTCGCCGCGCCCGCCGCTCCCTCCGCTCTCCCCGTCGCTCCCTCCGCCCTCCCCGCCGCTCGTTCCGCTCTCCCCGCCGCCGGCGGGCATCCCCGGGAGCCGGGGGGCAGCCTGGCGCAGCGGGAAATCCGGCAGTGCGGGGTCTGTGTTCGCAGCCTGCGCGGGGCCTTCGAGCCCGCCTGGGGGGCCGCGGGGAGCGCCCCGGCCCGGGGCGGCGAGGCCGAGGCCGCCAGCGACTCGGGCATCAGCTGCGAGGAGGCGTTTTCCGACGGCGGCGGCGGCTCCCCGCGGCAGGGGAAGGGGCCGGGGCCAGAGTGGGGCAGCCTGAGGAAGGAACGGATCGTGATGCTCTTCCTGAGCCACTGGAAACGCTCCGCTTACGCGCCCCTCCAGCCCAGCGCCGGGGACCCTCGGGAGACGGCGGGGAGCGGGGCGCGGGCGGTGGCGCGGCTGGCGCGGCAGAGAGCGGCCATCCAGAGGCTCCTGAGCGGCTGGCGGGACGCCGCCTCCCGCCGCCCCCCGCCGCCGCCCCCCGCCCGCACCCTGCTCTCCCCGGAGCAGTTCGTGTCGGCGGCGGGGGGCGGCCCGGCCGACTACGAGAGCCTGTCGCTGGAGCTGTTCATGCTGGGCTATTTCCGCATCTTGGAGCAGGACCTGCCGCCCGAGGAGCGCCGAGGTCGCCACCTGCTCTGTTTCGAGGTGTTTGAGCAGCTGGGCCGGCACGGCTGGCGGGCAGTGCGGGCCTTCCACCGCGCCGTCACCGACGAGATCGCGGCCGGGCGGCGCGGCTGGCGCGACGGCTTCGACGACATCAAGGCACGGTACTTCGGGAATTTGCACGGCCCGCCCCAGCGGCGGGGGCAGGCCGGGGAGGAAGGGGACGAGATTTGTCGCTTCATCGATCGCAGCTTCGCCTTTTGGAAGGAGAAGGAAGCCGAGATCTTCAGCCTGGAGGAGTGATGCCGAGCGGCTTCGGAGGCCGCGGGCTGCAATAAAAACCTTCTCGGTTCTGTCCCAGCTGAGCGAGGCTTTCCGGGGCGGTGAAGAAAGCTGCTAAGCTGGGCGGGCCGCCTCAGCACCCCAGCTCCCCCTCTCCCAGGGCGGGTGTTCAGGCCTCGGCTGCCGCGGAGTGAGATAACGACCTATATTTATAGCGGCACCGGCACTGCGAGCCGGAGGAGCGAGGAGGGGCAGCGCGGAGACCCCCTGCTGCCGAAGGGGAGGAGGGAGGGTGCTGTGGGAGCTTGTCCCTCCAGGCTCGGTGTCCAGCCTCCCCTTCGCGAGGGGGAAGCTTTCCTAGAGGCAACAGCGCCGCGGGATGGGGTAACGGCGACGGTGGGCGGCGGCGAGAGCTCTGCCCGTGCGGTGCCTTTAAGAGCAGGGAGCAGTGTCCAGGTGCCGCCTAAAAATAGCGAATACCCCTAGTCCCGGCTGATCCCGCGTCATGCGGCGTGTCCCTGCCCAGCGCCGGGACCGCGGTCCCTTCCCTCCCGCGGGCAGGCCGGGCTGCCGAGCGCTGCTGAGAGCGGGAGCGACCGCGCCGAGAGGGCTCAAATCACCCCGAAAATCATCCCCGAAGGTCCGGTCGCTGCCCCGGCAGGGCAGCTGCGGCGTGGTGAGGAGAGAACACGGCCACCGTGGGAGGGGGGCTGTGGGAAGCGCTTGTGCAGTCACCGCTGCCCGTGACTCGGGCGCTGGGAAGGCAGGAGGGTGTCGCGGCAGGGGGAGAGGGAGACACCGTCGCCTTTTCCTAGCAGGGTCACCCTCGCCTCCCTCCGCTCAGGCGCTGCCCGCCTGCCAGGCCCCACGGCCATCCCCGGCACCATGGTGAGGAACATGGACGACTTTGACTTCTGCCTGCCTTCGCACGCCCAGGGCGTGCTGGAGGGGCTGCAGCAGTTCCGCACCAACCCCAAACTGGCCGATGTGACGCTGGTGGCGGGCGGGCGGGAGTTTCCCTGTCACCGAGGCATCCTGGCCCTGTGCAGCCACTACTTCTATGCCATGTTCTCCGGTGACTTTGCTGAGAGCATCGCGGCACGGGTGGAGCTAAAGGAAGTAGACCCCGGTGCGCTGGAGATGCTGCTTGATTTTGCCTACACGGGAAAGGTCACCATCAACCAGAGCAATGTGGAGGGGCTGATGAGGACCTCCAGCCAGCTCCACTTCCCTGTTATCCAGAAGGTCTGCAGCCGCTACCTCCGGCAGCAGATGGATGCCACCAACTGCCTAGGTATCTGTGAGTTTGGTGAGAACCACGGCTGCCCTGAGGTCTCCTCCAAGGCCTGGTCTTTCTTGCAGGAGAACTTTGAAGCCGTCTCTCTTCAGGAGGAATTCCTCCAGCTCTCCAAGGAGAGGTTGGCTGTCTACCTCTCT
Organism: Cyanoderma ruficeps; assembly: GCA_008694505.1. Classification (NCBI taxonomy): domain Eukaryota; kingdom Metazoa; phylum Chordata; class Aves; order Passeriformes; family Timaliidae; genus Cyanoderma; species Cyanoderma ruficeps. The sequence continues at coordinate 3,724,317 of VZDJ01000033.1, forward strand.
AATGACCAGCTCCAGGTGCAGGAGGAGCGGAGCCTGGTTGAGGCTGTACTGCGCTGGGTGCGCCACGACCCGGGATCCCGAGCCCAGTTCCTGCCGGAGCTGCTGGAGCTGACCCACCTTGTCTCACTGCCTGACCAGTACCTGCAGAACCTCCTCACCGCTGAGCCTCTTGTTCGTGACTCAGACGCCAGCAAGGCCCTCGTTGCCCGATCCTGCACCACGGTGGGTACCCCCTTCCCCTAAACGCCACTCCCTGAGCCAGGAAGGAGGAGCCTGATGGCCCCACCTTGGCCTCTTCGCCAGGGGCAGAGTGGCCCCGGTGCCCTGAAGAACTCCCCAAGCCCACCACAGAAACTAGAGGAGGTGCTAGTGGTGGTTGGTGGCCGTGTGCTGGAGGATGGTGAGGATGAGGAAAGGGGGCTGGAAACACCGGCTGCCACCAGGAACTTCGCCTTCTACAACCCCAAAACCAGTAAGTGCCTCCCACTTCCTCCACCTCTCTCCACATTAATTAACCATCTGTCTACCCCGAAGCCCCCTCTTGCCAAACCAGTGTCAGTTTAGAGAGACACCAGGTGGGCTGGGATGGGCTTGAAACAGGGGTGGCTTAAAAAGTGTCATCGCTGGCTGTGGGGTCATGGCTTGGCTCTGCTGGGTTTCAGGACGATGGATGGCTCTGCCTGACTTCCCTGATTACAACAAATGGGGCTTTTCCCTGGTGGCTCTGAACAACGATGTGTACGTCACAGGTCAGTGCCAGGGCTGCTGGTGCAGGGTGGGGGCTTCAAGGAGCAGGGATGGAGGACAGAGGACAAGGATATGAGCATGAGGCACTGGTGTGGGGCCAGAGGCTCCTCTCTGAGCAAAATCCTCTCCTTACTCTCTGCTTGGGCAAATTTGGCCCTTGGTGAGGAATACCCAGGGACAGTGCACTTGGAGAGGGGGCCCACCTGACCTGTCCCTCTCTAGGTGGCTCCCGGGGGTCCCAGAATGACACGTGGTCAACGACGCAGGCCTGGTGCTTCTGCCCCAGGGATGGTGTGTGGAATCCCATCGCTTCCATGCTGAGAGCCCGGACAAACCACACCAGCGCTGTCCTCAACGGTGAGATCTACGTCATCGGGGGTAAGGCTGCATAGACCCTGTGGGTGCTGCTAGGGTGGGGTCCCTGCCCCAGAGCAGCAGGGTGGCTGCAGTGTCCTGTCACCCTGCAGGGACGACAGTGGATGTGGTGGAGGTGGAGCGCTATGACCCCTACAACAAGAGCTGGTGTGCCATCAGCCCGGCTCTCAAGTACGTGAGCAATTTTGCGGCTGCCAGCTGCCTGGGCAAGCTCTACCTGGTGGGCTCCTGTGCAGTCAAGTACAACGCCCTCACTCTGCAGTGCTACAACCCTGTCCAAGGTGAGAGCTGACCCTGCTGCCACACCCCACCAGTGCTGTCCCTGCGAGGGACTGAGGGGGACCCCCAGGCTGGTGACCCACCCCCAGACTGCCAGGCATGGTCCTGTGGGATGTGAGCAGGTGCTGACAGGGTGTGGTGATGGCTGTGGCACAGGGCCCACAGCCCCAGGAGTGTGGCTGTTAGCAGCACAGACCTGAGTCACAGATGTGTGACAGCCCAGACCTGAGCTTTGCTGGAGTGGAATCTCTGAGGCGTTGGGGTGGGGGAGGCTGCCTGCCCTAGGAGGAAACCAATGCCCTGTGACAATGCCACCTCCTCAAGCAGACTCTTTTCCATCCCATAGCACCACTACAAACCACATCCCCATCTCCCACTATCTTTTAGGCAAGACCCTGGACTGGGATGGGGACTGCGGGTGCCAGTCTGGCTGGCTGGTCTGCCTCCTCCCTTTCAAATTCCCCCTGAAATAGCAATGCTTTTTTCAGCAACTGGCAGTTGCATCCAGAGCCAAGGGTGGGATGCACTGCTAATGACTGCTCCTTGCAGATCTGTGGAGTGTGATCACATCTCCCTTCATCCCCAAGTACCTGTCAGCCCCACGCTGTGCCACTCTGCGTGGGCTCATCTACCTCATCGGGGATAACACCAAGAAGGTCTATGTGTACAACCCAGAGGCCAACATCTGGCAGAAGGTGGGATGTGGGACCAGGCATGACCAACCTCCCAGAGATATGGGGATGGTGTTCCCAGCTGCTTCCCCTCAGTGCCAGCACCCCCCTTTCCTTCCTACCCACTCATCTCTTGGCTCTGCTAACACCTGCAGAGCTGAGGATGCCCCATTCCTTCCTCCCCTGCTCCCCGTCACAAGCACACAATGCACCAGAGGCCCCCAAACCCCACAGAAAGAAAAGATGGGATAGGGGGACACATCTGGTGGGTCACCGTGCTCTGTGGTGGGAGTAGGAGGTCACCAAGGACTCCTGCATGTCTCACCCTGTCCCTCACACAGGTGCAGCTCCTACACACCCTTCATGAGAACGGTGGGATGGTGGCACTGGGTGACCGGCTCTTTGTCACCGGTGGCCACTGGAAGGGCATGGACGGGGACTACCGGGTAGAAATGGAGGTGTATGACTGCACCAAGGACCTCTGGACCCGTGAGGGCTCCCTGCCCTGTCTCTGGCTCTTCCACAGCTCCTCCTCCATCTTCATGGACACCTCCAAGTGGTCAGAACCTTTCCAGGGTGACCATGGATGGTAGGAGAGTCTGCCACCCTATGCATCCATGCTCCCCCTTTTCTGCCGCCTCTTCAGGTTGGTGAGTGGGAGGTGGAAACCCCTGTGCCAGGCTGGCTGGGGCATCAGGAGCATGTTGTCCCCCTCCACTGCAGGGAAAAGGCTTTTCCTTATAAACACATTTTGGTTAATCCTCTCTTCTTTTCATTTGTGTGTTTGTGGTTGTTTTAGAACAGCATTTCCCCCCCTCCAAAACCCTAAAGATTTTAGGGTATTTCAAGTCCTCTCAAAGTGTGGTTCATCCCATCAAAGCCTGACATTGCTACTTGGGGGCAGCAGGCTGTGCATAATCCTGGTTTCTCTGCTGCGATATGCAGCATGCACCCCAGGGAAGTGATCCATGGCCATGGTGAGGCAGCCAGCACCTGGGTGAATCCCTGCCCCAGCCCCTCGTCTCTGACGGTACCGGTGGCAGAGGGATAGGCCAGCACAAGACCACCCTTCCCCGACGGCTGGGGGCACAGCCAGTACGGCTGGACGGTTCAGCTGTTCCACCTCCGCTTGTTGGGTATTTTCGAAGTGTCAAAACCACGCCGCGCTGAGGATCCCCGGGGCGGGGCGCGCATCTCCCGCTCTAGGCGTGCCCGCTGCTCCCCAGGGCCCACGCGGGGTTTGACCCGCGGGGAGGTCCCCGCGCCCCGAGGGCAGAGCCCGGCAGCGAGGCGGGCCCGAGGCGGGGCCGGGGCCACCCTCGCGGGAGCGGCGGCGGGATGCGGCTGCCGGAGCTGTGCCTGCTGCTCCTCTACGCCGCCGGCACCGGCACCGAACCCCCGCGGGCGGCCCCGGGAGCAGCCGCGGGACGTGGGGGGCCCGGGGCGACCCGCGTGGACCCCCGGCAGGCGTGGATGCTGCTGGCCGGGAGCCCCGGGAGGGGGAGCGGCGACCGGGGCCGCGGCGGGACCGGGGCTCACACGGGAAAACCGAGCTCGGCTGCGGCGCAGGGTGGAGGGCCAGGGGCTGCCCCGGCCGCCCCCGCGATGCCGGAGGAGCTGCTGAGAGAGCTGCAGCTCCTGCTCAGAGGTACCGGGGTGGGGGACCCAGGGTGGGAACTGCGGGGACAGCTGGACAAGGCAAAGCAGGGCTGGGCAGCAGAGCCAGGAAAAGTTCCCTTCCTAATGTCAAACTCCCGTGGGGTTTGGGATCAGGCATGGCAAAGATGTGCAGGACAGCTGGGGAAGGGTGTAAGGAGGAGGAAAGCAGCAAAGGCAACCCCCAGGCCGGGGCCCAGCGTCGTGTGGAAGCAGCCTTCCATTGCCAAACGCGTGAAGACATTCCCGTGGAGCAGAAGATGTGGCGGGAGCTGGGCTTGTTCTACATTGTAAGTGCCCAGGCTGCCCCTCCTCCCTGTCTGCAGGGACACCTGCCCCGGCACAGGAATTCCTCTAACCCCAGCCATTCCCTATCCCAGCCTGAGAGGGAGGGGATGTTCCACCGCGGCCCGGGGCTGAACCTGACCAGCGGGCAGTACACGGCGCCCATCGCAGGGTACTACACCTTCACCAGCACGCTGCACATCGGTGAGCCCTCAGACCGCCCCGGGGCCCTGCCGGGCAGTCTGGGACGGCTCTCACCCCCCGCCTGTCACAGTGCGCAGGGAGCCGCGCAGGAAGGGGCAGGGATGCCGCGGGAGCCGCCTGCGGGCGTTGATCTGTGTGCAGTCCCGCTGCCAGCACAACAGGTACGGCGGGGCAAGGCCAGGGACCCGGGGCCAGGGAGGGGGGAAGGAGTCCAGCAGACCTGGGAAAGGAGGGGCCTGCCCCTCCCAGCACTACCCTCCCTCTTGTGCAGCAATCTGGAGACTGTATCCCGGCTGGAGAGCACCGGGGACCGTTTCACCATCTCTGTCACGGGCACCCTTTACCTGCAGGTTAGTGCTGCCAGCTCCACCGGTGACAGAACTGGGCACGAAGGTGCCTTCCATGGCCCCAGCCCAGGGCTGGCCATCAGCTCTGCTCCTCAGGTGACCTCCAAGCCCCAAAGACAGTCAGGGCAGAGTGCTGCTAGGGCACTAGAGCAGACTCCCTAAAGGCTTTGTGCTGCTCTTTTCCCAGAAGGAAGGGTAGGGGCAGCTCCTCCAGCTCTTGGTTGCTGTGTGCAGGGGAGAGCTCTCTCCTCGGCTCTGCCAGGCCATGCCTGGTGCCCAGGGGAGGTGTCCTGGCCCTGCTAACCCCTCTCTCCCCCCAGGCTGGGCAGTATGCCTCTGTTTTCGTGGACAACACGGCAGGCTCTCCCCTCACAGTTCAAAGTGGCTCTGATTTCAGCGCCATTCTGCTGGGAGTGTGAAGAGGCACCACGCTGAAGCTGTGTCAGGAGCAGCCAGACCCTTCCCTCTGCCAGGCACTATTGTGTCTCCCCTGCTCAGCACCAAGCCTAAGGAACACCATTTACCCATGCAGGAAACTGCAGTCTGGTCTGATACTGCTTGTGCTGCAGAACCAGCTGAAGATGGACAAAAGATCATAAAGATGATGATAATAATAAAGCAGCCTGATCAGGACTTAAAGGCATTTACTTTTATCTAAAGGCTAGGCCTAGGAGTTTCATCTTGGAAAACACTGCTGATAGTGACAGCAGATGGTTGCCTTCTCCCTCGGGCTCAGCTCTCACCGTGCCCGGTACAAAGCTGCACACATCCATTTTTGCCCTTAGTGGACAATTCCCTTCCCTGCCCAGACTTATTCTCAGCAGCCCAAGCCAGATTATGCATTGCTTTAGCTGCCCTGCAGGGTATAAGCAGTGAAGCTTTACTGGAAGGAGCCCACAGCCTTTGCACCAATCATCAAAGCAAAGCCCCCAGTAATGCCGCACATTCGATTAAAGCAAATTCCTGTCCTGTGCCTTTCCAGAGCAGGCACTCCCTGCCTGTGGCACGGGGCCCGGGCTGTGGGCAGCACAGATACACTCTCTGCTCTGCCTGTGATAGCTGCCTGAGCTCAGCATGGGCACAGGCCTACGTGACCAAGCCTGGGCTGCAGGAGCAGCACCAGGAAGGCCGAGCGTTGGGTTTCCTAGTAGCACTCAGTAATGGCTCAGTTGTGCCAGCAACACTGCGAGATAGCCTGAGCTGTACCCAGCCCCACCTTCCCCCAGGAGTGTCCCCGGCCCTGTCTGCCCTTCCCCACGGGCTGCATCTCCTTGAGGAACCCGGTGAAGGAGCTGTTAATGCAGCAATTCATGGGTGGGGGCGTTTGGGTCTGGGGAGGAGGGAGGACAGTCTCAATGCTGACTTCTCCCAAGGCAAAGAGAACTTGTCTCTGAGAGCAACGTTGTGCTTCACCCCCAGCTGATCCGGTGGGCAGCAGCCTCTGGCACAGCTCCTGCCCAGCTGTGAATTTGGCCATGGCAGCACCTCCCAGTCCTCACACACAATGAGCCAAGGCAGCCCTGCTCTGATCAGCTGCCTCTCTTCCTACTGCCCTCCACACCTGAAAAGGCAAAGAAGGACTCAGTGTCTGGAAGCAGGACTTGCCCAGCTGTGAGCTGTCCTGTGCAGGTGAGATACCGAGAGCCCAGTCCACTTGGTCACAAAACCAAAAAAACTGATTAAGTCAGAGGTACTCAAAGGGAAACTCAAAAGTTGGAAGGGGACAGAAGCTCTGTCAGCCCCAAGGGAGAGAACTGCACACAGAGCACTTGTGCATGAGCCACCCTAACGTGGTCCTGGAGCTCTCCTCAGTAGCAGGACACTGCTGAGCACTGAGGGAAGGAGAGTGATTTCAGGGAACTTCCTGCAGACCCTGTCTTACCACAAAATTAATGCAAATTTCGTGGTAAGTTTGTTTTACTTCCACTAAAGCTGGGGCTGAGCCTGCTTTTCTACCTGGATGTCTACTCCTGAGCATGGTGAGACCATTTTTATGGTAATTAACTGTACCATAACACTGCATATTCCAATCCTAGCTGGACCTGTGCTTTCAGAACTTTTCCTAAGAAAAAGGAAGAAAAGCAGCATTTTAAGAGAAGGGAGGGAAAGGGAAAGCAGTCAGAGAAGGACAAGCTAACACCTCACCAGCTCCTGCTCTGGAATTCAGAGTGACCTCCTGGATGGATCCCCCAAGCTGGAGCGTGGCTCAGCTCTTGCAGCATGGCACAGTGCAAGAGGTGGAGAAAGGGGGAGCTGAGAAGGGAAAGCAAATTATCTTTCTGAAAGCTGCCACCAGGGTTTTCTTTTGCCACAAACAGAAGCAACTCCATGCCCCTTTGTCTGGGCTCTCCAAATTTGCCTTTCAAGAGTAGAAACAGGAGAGTGTGGTGCTAATAAAGGCATTCCCTCTCAACACATCCTGCAGTCCAGTCTTATATCAGAGTACACAGATACTGTATACTGTTCTGCTGGGAGCACAACAAGCTGGCAGAGGACAAGCACTACCCAAAATCTGTCCTCTGCAGGAGATGCAGAGAGTCACTGTGCACTCTCAAAGCCCATGAGGTGTAACTGACTGCTGTTGGAGCAGAAATAGAAGTAAGATGGTCAAGCCACCTGTCCCAAACTGGACAGCCATCGTGGGCTCCAGCAAACATCCCAGGAGCTGGGACCATCTCCCAAAGTTCCAGGGATACAGAAAACAGGAGCCAGGGAAGCCTCACAGCCCTGCACAAAACAGCAGGCACCACCCTGCCCTTGCCCCCTCCCCTGGGACTACAGCTGTGCCTCATCAGAACGAGGAGGCAACCACAGTGCAGACCCCTCAGCTCATCTCCCCCACTGCCCCCCTCATACACAGGGTAGGAAACTGGAAACTTAAGTGCTTAGATAGCCAATCCATTTCGCTTTCATTCTGTCCCTTGGTCTGAAGCCAAATTTTCTCCGGAAAACAGCACACTGACTGCAGCAACAGCTGGTAGAGGCATGGAGACAGGATGAGATACCAGACACTTATTAGTACCTAAAACCTGAGATGCCTTCTCCTCAGATAGCACAGACAAGCACAGAGCCTGCCTGCAGCTCAGCTGCCATTTGCTGAAAACTCTTTTTCCAAAATACATCAGGAGCAAACTTCAGCCACTTTTTCCACACCAACACTGGTAAAACCCCAACATGTTCTGCAAGCACAGGGCAGGTATGCTGCTGCTCTGCAAGGGGTGTTTGTGTCCCTCAGCTGCAGGCAACCTCACAGCCCAGCTTCAGAGTCAAAAGATTTCCTGCAGTGTGAAGAGGACAGCTCATTCCACATCCCAAGCTGGTGGCTTGAGCACCCCACAGTCTGTGTGGTACAGCCTGTCTGGGAGCTCCCACTGAGCCCTGGGACTCCAGACTCTCCCAGGGTCCTGCACAAAGCTCAAGGGTATGGAGAGCAGAACTGTCCCAACCCATTTAGCTTTCATTCCATCACTTGGTCTTACACTTTCAGTATTTGAAGCAGCTGGCACAGCTCGTACCCCCAGATGCCTCCTGTAGCACCCCTGCCAAACAAATTTACTGCATTTCCCAAGACACTCAACCCTACTACTCAGTGAGCTGAACCTATTAGAAAAACACCATCTTTATTTACACTGAAGAGCATCCAGCAGGACCCACCCTCCCCCAGGCACACAGGCATGCACACAGACCTCTCCCTTCCCTTCCTTCCCCCCCTCAGCCCATCCCTCAGTGCTCTATCCGCACCACCATGACCGTGACGTTGTCGGCCGAGCCGCGCTGCACCGCCTTGTTGGCCAGTCTGTTACAGGCAGCCTCGTACCGAGCGTCTGCTTCCAGCTTCCCCTCTCTCATCTGGATATTCTTGTCCTGTTGGGACACAGCAATTTCATTGCTCCCAGAAAAGGTATTTTCCAAGCATTGGGAGGCAAAATGAACACAGACAAGGCAGGCAGTAAGGGAGGACAGTGTGGCAAAGTCCATTTCATGCCCCCGGCACTGACAGACCCAGCCCCACACTGCCTGCTCCTCACCTCCAGGCAGGACACGATGAAGTTCACAGCTTCTTCTGGTGTAAAGACTTTAAAGAGGCCATCACACGCTATCAGAATGAACCTGGAAATCAAGGGGACACACGTTTCAAGGCTGAATTTTTGGCTCCCCAACTTGCAAATCCCTCTAATCTATTTTATGAACATCCCATGCTTGGATCCAAAGGGAAGATGCCATAAAAGCTCATCTGAAAATCCCTTGGGACATATCATTCATGGCAATTCAAAATACAGGACAAAGAGCCAGGCAACTAATGTAAGACCTAGATCAGGACATCCTGGCTGTCCTAAAACAGTGGCAAAATCATATATGATCCTGGTGAAATGCTCCATTGTTTCTCTAAGAATTGCTTCTTTCCTTTGAGTCCTTTTCAATCATGTATTTTCCCTGTGAAACAGCTAGTGCAAAGGAATAGAGACACAAAGCTGAATCCCTCATGTACAACACTTTACATCTCTACACTCCTGAGGTATGTGGTAATTTAAACATGCAAACTCAAAAGAAAAGCACTTGACACAACTGTGATCAGAAAACTCTGACACAAAATATTGCCAAAGGCTGCAGAAGATTGAGGAGACACAAAGCCCAAGGCAAGGACAGCACCCCCCTTAGGACAGGAGACAGCCTGCTGTGCACTTCCTGCCTGCACAGGGAATTGTATTAACCAGGAGACCTAACCAGGGGCCCAGGACAAGGAAAACTACAACCAACCTACATAAGTGGTCAGTCTGCACATGCCTCTGAAGGCATCACTTCAGTGGCTGATACTCCAGAGTATCTTTAGAAATATTTTAGTGGATCACTTGATATGGAGCTCTAATCCCAGAAAAAGCAGCACTGGGTACTGGGTTACACTCTCACCTCTGAGAGTCTGCAGGGCCATAGTGTCATGAAAGCTCACTGCAATTTGTCGTTGCCAATCATATAATGGAAAAGTATCTCAAATCTTCAAATAACAGAGCTGAATGCAAAAGTATTTATGGGCACTACAGCTGCTAGAAACAACTCTTGGACAGAATGGAGACCCAAGAACTCAACCCTCAACTAACTGCTTGGACACTGGTTTGTGAACTCAATCAGAACACAAAGGACATCTAAGGCTTGTGTATGCTATTGCTATGAGGCTGGTTCCTCCAAGAGGAGCTTTCACAGCATCTCAGCAGAGCAGCAGCATTATCCCACTGTTCTGATAAGGAACAGAAGCAGAGAGACATCAGCACTAAGAGCATCCTCTAATGCTGGGGAGATCAGTCTGAAATGCCTTGGCTCTCACAGCAGAGCAAACAGGGTTGTGCAGCTCCTGCTGAGCAGAGCTGGGACAGCCACCCCCCAGCAAGGGCACACTTTACCTGTCATTGTGTGTGAGTTGGCAGCGTTTGATATCTGGCACAGAGATAACACCACAGCGTTTGTACTGGCCATCCCCAATGGAGCGGGAAACCTCCAGCACTCCCAGGACTCTGCCGTCCCTGCACAAGGAAACAAAACACTCAGAGCCCCACCCACGTGGGTGTTTCACTGCACTGCCTGATGGGGACACTTCTGCACCCATCTGCTTGTACAAATAATGACCCACTTCCCCAGCAAGTTCAAATCTTCCCTTCAAAGTCTCCTTCCCTTTCTGTATGTTTGTGTGAAGCTCTGGGAAACAAGTGAGGGGGAGGAGGAAATGAAGTCAGGAGACTTCAAGGCTATTTTCTGTCACCCTGCCCTAACTCAAATCCTGCTTAGCCTAGCAAACTGAGGCAGTAAGAGTTACATGTGAGCTGAACTCCCGGTGGCATAGTTTGAATAGAGATTATTTTTTGGCAAGATATCCAGCAAACTGCTCCTCACTAGAAGCAGAGTGGCAGAGGCAAGAGGTCTGAGTCAGCAGCCCCTCCTGTGTCCTGTCTGAGGACACCAATCCTTACAGACTGGCTCAGCTGCAGGCAGCTCCCAGGAGTGAGAAACATGGCATGTTCAGCTCCTGATCACTTGGCCTTTAGTAACCACTGATTGCAGCAAGCAGTGCTGTGAAACCTAAATTACAACATCCCTTAGGAAAGGACTCTGGTTTGTTAAGCTTTTCTAATTAACAGCTGCCCACACTTCACCTTTCCAACAATCAATCACCTTCTCCCCAAAACGGTCTTCTGGGCCCTCTAGGAATACACAAGGCTCATTCATCTCATAGTCCAAGCAGCCTCGCTTCAGATAAAAGCAGGAAGCAAGGCATGTCACAGAGAAGAGATCTGACACTCACACACTTTGTGGTTTATCTCTTGGGCCCAAAATTTTGAACTGTAAGCAGTGGGAGAGGCTCCCAGGCAGTCAGGGACCAGTTCTGAAAGAAGCTAACAGATACTGGGCCATCTCTTTGCCATGTGCAAAGAGAGATCAGTGTTTGAAGCAGCAGCAAGTGCTCCCCAGAGATAAGGAGAACAAAGCACTCCGGACATGACAGCAGAACAGAACTGAGCCCACCCCTCTCCACCCTGGGTTCATTTTGCCTCCACAGGCATGAAGATCCTTCACCTGCACTGAGTCCTCTCTTTGTGAAGATGCCACTAAATCAAGAAACAGCCTTCAAAGAAAAGAGAGAACCTAGCCAGGGAGATAATATTCAGCTGTTGTGTTTAGCACCAGCTCCCCAAACAGCCATGAACTCCTTTTTGCACAGGAACATTAAGATGTAAGAGCATTCTGGCTCCAGAAAGCTGCCTCCTAATGCAGAGAGCCTCAGTGCATCAGCTAACCCCAGAGGAGCAACACCAATTGACATCAAGGTCTTTTTGTGCCCTCTCAAACCATGCCCCCTCGCACAGGACAAGAAGAGAGGAGTCATGCTGCAAGGAAACGAGTTCTGTTCAGCATCACAGTGTGCAGAAAGCAGTAACTTCTTCAACAGTCCAATCCAGCTCTGTAGGTCAAGCTTAAGCTTGCCTGTGCTGGTATTTCACATGGGTCCTGCCTTGGCCATCGTAAGGCTCTGGGAACCATCAACCAACTCCAGTAACCGAATCCTTACAGGCCTCAGGCACCACTGTGCTTCCCACAGGCAGCAACAGATTCCCTCAGCCAGGATGCATACTGGGCTCAGGAAACTTCAAAACCTCCATGCTCAGGCCCAAAATGAGGCTAGGGCTTAGATGAGCTCATTCACACCGTCAGGCACTCACCTGACGTTTCCCCCAGCTTTCTGTATCCGCATCCGCTCCTCGTACTGGGTGGGGTTGTGCTCCTTACTGAGGCTTAAGGCTGTGTGCTTCTGACTCTCCTCATTGTACCGACACAGGATCGCCTGTGCTGACAGAACACCAGCATCAAACAACAGCACAGCTGCAGCAACACAGAGACACAGCCCCAAACTGGGGTGAATGGTCCCACATCAGGCCAGTGGTGTTTCTCAGGGCTCATTCCTAGGCAGGAGGTGCTGTTCAGTACTTTTATCAGTGATCTGGATGCAAGAGCTGAATGCACCATTACCACCTTTGCTGATGACACCAAACTGGGAGTGCTGTGGACTCTCTGGAGGGACAAGAGGCCAACAGAGGGACCTGCACAGCTGCCCCATTGGGCAGTGCCAGTGGGATCTGCACAGCTGCCCCATTGGGCAGTGCCAGTGGGACCTGCACAGCTGCCCCATTGGGCAGTGCCAGGAGCACAGAATTCCTGAGTCCAAGTGCTGGATTCTGCACCCAGGGTGGAGCAGCCTGGGCACCAGTGTGAGCTGGGTGAGGAGTGCCTGGGGATCAGCCCTGCTGGAAGATCTGGGGGTGCTGCTTGGCAGCAGCTCAGGGGGAACCAGGGCCAGGGGGGAAAATGCCATCCTGGGGGCACCTGACACAGCGTGGCCAGGGGTCAGGGAGGGGATCAGGGTCTGGCTGTGCTCAGCACTGGGGGGCCTCACCCAGAGCCCTCAGGGCTAGAGATGATGGGAAGGTGCTGGAGTGTGTCCAGAACAGGAGAACCACCCTGGGGCTAGAAGGTTCTTGTTTTTTTGGCTCCTTGTGTGACCTGGGAGGAGGCTGAGGGCTCTGGGTTTGTCTGGTTTGGAGAGAAGGAGGCTGAGGGACAACCTTATCCCCCTCTGCAGCTTCCTGAGGAGGGGACATGGAGAGGGAAGTGCTGATCTCATGCAATGCTGATCCCAAAGCAGGGCCGGGGGGGTTCAGGCTGGACATTAGGAAGTGTTTCTTTATGGGGCATATAATCAAATACTGCACCAGGCTTCCTGGAGAGGGGGTTGATGCCCCAGACTGTCAGTGTTCAAGAGGCATTTGAGCATTGGTGTAACTTTAGGGCAGCCCTGAACTGGCAAGGCAGTTGGAGCAGATGACTGCCAGAGGTCCCCTCCAACTGAAATATGCAAATATTCCCTTCTTGATACTGTGAGATATTTAGCACCATCAAGAGAGCTTTCACACATCACTGTTTTACAGTACGGGAGACAACACAGAAGTACTCTGTACCCATCCAAAATAAGATGCTTTGTAGGAACAGTTGAGTAGCTCATGACAACTCAGACATCCCAAACAAACCAACTCTCAAAGCTCTGGTCAGAATAAAGGTGCCATCAGTGGTCTCCACTGTGCTTACCCGGCTGTCCCCGAGGTTGGCTATGTAGAGAATATTGTCCACAGCTAAGACACAAGTAGCTGTGGAGCCATCCTTCCATGCTGGCTTCCTGAAGGGAACCAAAATGAGATTACTAAAGAGGAAAAACAAGTTACAGAGTGTCCCTGGGGACTCAGAGAAGCATCCTGTGCCAACACACAGCAATCAGGTAGCACAAGCCCACGGCAGCTGCCTGCTGGCAGCTCAGGTTGGTGATAAACAGCAGACTGGACAAGGACAGAGGAACCACACAGACTACAGATTTCTGAATGCACAGCCAATGCCCAGCTGGTGTAAACACTGCCAACCACAGCTCCCACACCAACTCTTCCTCACACTCAGCTCCCAGAAAACCTCATATGTGAGCAGAAGAGGCTCAGCCCTGACGGATGCCCAAAAGCTATAACATCACAAGCAAACAAGCACCCCACACTCCTTCCTGGGAAGCTTCTTTGCAGCCAAAGGAAGGCACAGCCAAATCTGCAGCAGAAATGCCTTCTTTTTTACATTTTTTCCCTTTTTTTCACAGTATCCCTGCCTCCTCCCCCACCTCAGCCCTCACCACCACTTGCTCAGTCACTCTCCTCCTATTTCACTTCCTGTAGTTAAGCTTTTATCTCTAGAGCTCTAGGTGAAATGAGAAGCATTTCTTAGATTACAGCTGTCAGACTAGCCTTGTCCACAAAAAAGCCTGGCTATGATGCCATTCTTCATTGAAACTAGCTTTGAGAGACTAATTTCTAGACATAGTTCACCCAGCTTTTCCTTACTTTGAAAGTGTGGCTGAATGAACATGATTCATTTCACCGTCAATACAGCTATAGCTAGCAATCCTTTGTCATGCCTTTGCCATAAGTCATGCCATAAGACCAGGGGCTGGTTTGAGAAAGACACTTTCATTGTGACAGACTCAAGAAAACATCTTCCTTTTGCCTGCTCAAACTTCTTGTTCTGATTAGGCTTAAGAGGCTGAGCCAGTTTGCAATTTACATAAAATTGAAAGTTTTCAGGGGATCACAGGATCAAATGCATTAACAGTCTCTGCATCTGTGATAGGGGTGTCACTGTGAAATATTAACAGCAAAAACCAAACCAAATGTGTGTAAAGGATTGGTAACAAAGCGATTCTATTCGAAATGCAATCTGTATCTTCCCTAGTGCACACAGTGGGTGTGTCAGCTCAGCAGAGACTGAGGGGAGGTCAGTGTGCTTGGCACTCCACTCCAGCTGCAAGGCAGGCTGGCATTTACCCCACAGAGGGATATTCTTCATCAACAGCTCTGTTTGCTAAAGAGTTAAAGAAATCAAGATTTAAATTTATATTGAGAGGTGGAGGTCTTTCAACACAGGGCATTAAAAGCTACCTCAGGGATGCATTCCAGCCTGGCAAGCACAGCTCTAAAGAAAACTTAGTGCCCTCTACAGATCCCCTCCTTCCCCAGGCTGATGCCATCAACAGGGAGAGCCCATCTCAGGCAGTATGGGACAAGTCCCTTCAGCAACATGGCAAGTCTTTACCAAAAAGGCAAACAAGAAGCCCTGATAAGGACAGAGGTGATCCTTGGACCTGTTTTGCTTCCTTCCTTCATGAGGAACATGTATTTTAGTCTAAGGGATCCTACAGACTGCTGACCACAGAGTAAGACCAGAACATGCCATGATCTAGTTCTAGCAAGCACTCAGCTGGCAGAGTCACAGCCTGGCACAGTGGAGCTGTGTGGAGTTTTGCCAAAGCACAGGCATGACACAAGGAAGGTTTCCTCTGCCCTGCTCACAACTCAGACCTCAGAGATGAACACTAAGAAATACAAATGAACACCAAGTATTTGCACTTACTGGCTGGATGCCTGCTTTAGAAACTCTTCATCTGTGTGCTTGAAGGTGTCCAAAAGGCATCTCTTCACAGTTTTCTCCACGCTGGCTACCTCACCTGTCAGAGAAAACGGCAACTAAGCTCCAAGTAAAACATATCTGATCTGTCCTAGTCTGTCCCTTTGCTCACCCAACATTCAGTCAGGGAGTGCATCCCTTGGACTCGGCAGAGCAGCTGGGGCACATCCTGGGCTTACCCTACCAGAAATCCATGCAGCAGTGCATGTGGAGAGTTTATGACATAAACCTCTCCACCACAGAAGCATTTTCACACCTGATGTGGCACTGCCAAAACTGGCAACAGCACATCTCACAATTATTTAGAGAGTCACAACTGGCTACTTGCACCCTTGTACCAAAAAGGCTTCCAGCCCTCTTCCCCAGGAGAAATCTTGAAGCCCTCTGGGAATAAGGAATGGGACTGTAGGACTACACCCACACAGATCAGTTCCCCTTATCCACTGCCAAGGCAGAAAGGTGATGGTTGTCCTACAGCCCTTATTCCACTCCTCTCACCTTTTGGAAATTTCTTGATCAGGTTTTGGTGCAGATTCTGTGCTGCAAATTTTGAGGCTCGGACTCCCCCGTGGCCATCAAAAACAGCGAAGTACGAGACACGTGTGCTGTGAGGGAACAAAAAGTAGCAGAAAAGGCTAAGAAAGGCCAGGGAATAGGATCCAGTACATCCCTCTCCATGATTCCCTGCCCTGTGTCAGCCATACCAAAAATCCCACATTCCAAGGCACAAAAAGGCAGCAAGTCTCTGAGTTTCTATATTCAGCGTTTACATGGTTTACATGTTCCAGCACTGAGCTGAGAACTTTCTTGTAATTTTCCACACCTCAAGAAGATGGAGGGCTAAAGGGTTTACAGACCTCCACTTGGCATAAAAGCAGATAAACATTTTATCTCAAGGACACTACAACTCTCTAAAGCATTACAGACATCAGCCTAGCCAATCCTACAGTACCTTCCGTGCCTAAGCTTGCCTCAACTATGCTACAGACAAGAACTTGGATCTCTCAGAACACAAATCCCTTGGGACAGTACTAGGCCAGAAGCAAAATCCAGTATCAGGGTGATGCTTGAGAACATTCTTTTAATTTCACATACCCACTTACATTTGGATAATAGAGGACCAACAACTAGGGTCATCAGGCCCTCATGAAGTCAGTGACTGAATCCACTAAGCACCCCTCCAAGGGAGGTTTTTGTACACACCAGCCCTGTGACTTGCCTGGGAACACAGCTAGCTGATGATTCACCCCAGGTCTCCCAATAACAAGCCCAAACCATGCACCACAAGAGAGGCAGACACGAGCATCAGCTGTTCAGAGTAAAAAGCATTATCTCATGGGCTTAGCTGAAGCAAGCTGGAGCTCCCTCAGCCCCAGGATGGCTGCTCAGGCAGCTGGGGGCCACTTACATCTGGGAGGGCAGAGGCCGGCATTCCTCGGTGATATCGTTCAAGATGACATGGGCATCCTGCATGTCTTCCCTCTCACCTTTCCTCTCTGCCACATAACCCTTCAGTCCAAAAATGCCCACTGATCCTAAAGGGGAACAAAGCAGACACAAGCATGCAAATCAAACTCGTGTGTCTCCTCAGCTCAGGCTAAAAACCAGTAAGTTCTCGGCTTTCGGAGCCCTGCCCTGGCAGTGCAGCCCTCATCCTGCAACAAAACATCTGGCATCTGCTGCTAAACAGGACATGTTTACTTTGTAACATGGGGTTTTAGGTGTCCCCAAGGCCAGCAGCTCTAAAAGCAGCCTGCCCTCATTTTAGCAGGCAGCTGTAGCCAAGCAGAACTGCTGGGCATTGGACAGGACTCTTTATCAAACAGGGGCAGGGGACAGGGTGGGCAGGGGAAGCAGGTGACACTGAACCAGCAGATTAATTAAAGCAC
Organism: Cyanoderma ruficeps; assembly: GCA_008694505.1. Lineage (NCBI taxonomy): Eukaryota > Metazoa > Chordata > Aves > Passeriformes > Timaliidae > Cyanoderma > Cyanoderma ruficeps. The sequence continues at coordinate 3,741,306 of VZDJ01000033.1, forward strand.
AGCTTTAAAGAGTGCACTAAGGACAGGAAACCCAGGCCTGATGTTCCCAGGACATGTCCTTTCCTCTGTATCCCTGAACACACCTTACTCCCAAAGCTGCAACACAGCACTCAGGCACTGAAGCCAGAGGCCCTGTATGTAACAAGCCCTTGTCCCCCTCCCTGGCATCCTTAGCAGTGACATCTGTGGATGTGGCAAAAGTGGTGTGGATCCAGCCTAACAGAGGTTCCACACCCAATTCCCCTCTTGGCAGCACGAGCACTTATCCGGCCAGTGCTGAGGTGCTGCAGCAGGGCCAGCAGGAAGGCCCAGGTGGAGGAGGCAGAGCCAGGAAGCTCGAGGAGCTCCCACAGAGCCCTGAGCAGTTTGTCTCCTACAGGAGGCTGAAAAGGCAAGCAGACTGAAGAACCAAAGCTCAGCTTTGTTCTGGACTTACTCAGCCCAACGCCAAAAGTACAAATTGAGTACATTTGTTTTCAAACTGTCTGAAAACCTTTACAAACTTTCTTTTCCACAAGTTCTTCCCTGCCATTCTTCTCTTCCTCCTCCTCCAAGGACTTTCTCTTCTGCCCTTTCTCTTGGCTCCCTGCTGATGAGACTTGCTCAGTAGCACTGGAGGCTGAAAGAAAGCAAAAATGCAGGTGGCTCAAGTGTTCCAGGACTGTTTTACTGGCATAAATGCAGCAGCAAATCCTTTAATATCAAAGCACACTCAGGAGTGCAGGCTCACACATTTACACAGCATTAAGTGACCACAGTAATTACTAAACAACCTCTCAGGTTTATTCCTTAACTACCAGGCTTTTATTATTATTATTATTTTCCAGTTAATTGCTCAGGAAGTTAATGTTACAGGCTGGAAAATTTCGATGTTACTTTCATTATTATTTTCCTCTTTGATCTCTGCCCACAACAATGCAAAGAAACTTATTTCATTACTCTGAATTGTGCATATTTTTAGAGGGTTCAGAAGAAGGCTACAAATTAAAACTAGCAAGCAAAACATGATGTCAGAACTCTGGCTTTTTCCTTCTGGAGATTTAGGCTCCTGTGGGTATAGTGAATTATCTCAGCTCCTCCCAGGTGACAGCAAGCACATGGCTGCATGCAGAAGCCCTGCCAGAGCAGCACTCTGGGTTTGAAGCCATTTTCATCAAGGAACAAGGAGGCAGCCTATGCCTACAGCAGAAAAGCAGCCAGGGCAGTGGCTGCACCAGGCCACTTTCCCTCCCAAAGTGGGGAGCTTTCAGAGAAGGAGGGTCCCCAAAAGACAGGAAGGTACTTCTGGGAACAGGCCTAATTTTAAGATTCAGAATCCTGATTTAAATGATTGGGGCACAAATTGCCATGACAAGTGTCAGCTAATCTGGATTGCAGAAACAAGCACCAGGTTAACTTGCTATGTGTGCAACACAACAGGCTGCATCGTGGGCTCTTCCCACAGAGGGGTGGCTCAGCACAGGCTGATGAGGGACACAGTTCCTTACCTGGGTCACCACTGCTGGCTGGTGGGAGGCCATCAAAGAGCAAAGAGCCTTCTTTTCCTGGAGCACAAGAACACAGAAATAACTAAACACCTTTGTTCCTTTCAGGGAATAATGCTTTGCCTATGTTTCTCCTTTCAGGGAATACTGCTTTGCCTATGTTTCTCCTTTCAGGGAACAATGCTGTGCCTGTATCTCTCCTGAGGTGAAGAAATTATGCCAGTTTATCAAAGAGAGACAAATTTCTACTTCTGTTACTGGTTGGGCAAATTCAGGCTTTGCATTTGTTTCAGGGCATATTTTTATGGAATGTTTTATAGAATATACGTGGAACATCTATAATACCCTGGTTATAAAAAACCAAACAGGATGCAGCTGGTCTGCATATCAGCACGGACAACCTTGCTGTCTTTGTTCTGTCTAACAACAGGATTTACACACATTTCATCTGAAAGAGATGCTGATTCAGAAAACACAGAAAACCAAATGAATGTCAGGAACAGAGCACCCATACCTGAGTCAGCACTGCTGGTTGGTGGGAGATCATCAAACAGAAGAGGCCCTTTAGGGGCATCTTTCCCTGCAAGGCACCAGGGCAGAGTAAGGAACCACCGCACTCCTGGGGGGAGTTGCTCTAAAAGGACTGTCCCCAAGCCAGCACAGGTGTAGTAAACCAAGAGAGTCTTAATTCCACATCTAATTTTAGCAGCTGCTACACAAGCAAAATAACCACCTGCCTGGGGCTGAGGTGAACTTTTGTCTTGAGAACATTTTTGGGGTTTTTTGCTAGCAATCCACTAAGCTCGCATTAACATCCCTCAGCAGCACAGTGAGGGGAAAGGCTCCAAGATGGTCTAAATCACAGAAAACTGCAGTTCATACAGAACATTCAAAAAACACAGACTAAACTGCAGCGGAGCGAGTCCCAGAGGGGAAAAAAAACCCCACAAAACCCACCAAACCCGGCAATTTCTCCAGCGATTTTTCACCCATCCCCTCACCCTCCCCCTTGCCCCCCAAGCTCCCTGTGACGGCGGCCTGGCTGTTCGCGGAGCCACGGCCGAGCTGCAGCAGGCCCGGCGGGGCCCGCGGCCCGTCAGGTGAGGCCGTGGGCCGAGGCCGGGCAGGCCCGAAGGGCAGCGCGGGCCCGAGCGGGTGGCGGCCTCACCCGCGGCGGCGCCGGGCTCGGGCAGGTCCCCGAACAGATCCATCGCCGCCGCTCGCTCCCGCCCGCCCCGCCGCCGGCCCAATCCGCACCCGCGGAGGGCCGGAAACGGGCCCGCGCCTCGGCGGCAGCGGAAGAACAGCGCTGGCTCCGCCCACGGGAGCACGTGCCCGTCCTCTCCACCAATCGCAAGCAGGATTGGACTGTCAGTCAGTGCCGTGGCCCCGCCCCTTGTCTCTGCCGGGTTGAGCAGGCCCGCAAGGGAGCGCCCTCTCAGCGGCGGCGGGCGCTGCCCGCCCTCAGCTCCCCGCCCGCCCCCATCTCCCCTCCCGCCCCTATCTGCCTTCCCGCCCCTATCTGCCTTCCCGCCCCNGGGAATTGCGTTAAATGCGACATTTATTTCAGAACCGAACAAGCCTCACGTGCGCACGGACGGCCAGGACCCGCAGTTCTGCCCCCCTGGCACACGTCAGGGAGCGCCGGCGGGAACCGGAGAGCGGGGAGTGCGGCCTCCCTCCTCCTCTGGCCCCAGCCTGCCCGCCGATGCCCGCCTGCCTTCCGTGCCACCCGCTGCCCTGTGGAATTTCCCTTCCGGCTGGGCTTATAGTCGTTCTCGAACTTCCGGTTTGCATTCCTTGCCGAGGGGAGGGGTGCCAGGGCCATGACGAGGGGCGCGGTGCCGGTCAGAGCGCTGCTGGTAAGATGGCAAGTGGCCCGTGTGCCGCATCCAGCGGGCAGCTCTGTTTCCCTCGGCTCCGACCTCCAGCCGAGCCGTCTGCGCTGCAGGTTTGCTGGCCTCAGGCATGGTTCGGCTCTGGCTGGAGGATGCCCTTCAGCTGGCTGCGTCTTGTTTGTGGCACAGGCAGCACCACACAGCCCTGGCCAGTGAACCTGTGTCTGGTCCCTGACAGACACGGGTCTCGTCTTTGCCAGAAGCTGCCTCCATTCTGGAAGAGCCTCCCCTCTAGGTACCCCCTGTTTTCTCCGCCCTTACACTGAAATTTGGGATGGTACCAACTAGTCGTTGCTCAGAGCATGGGAGCCAGGATGTTGCAGCCTGGGCCCCTGCAGTGCCCCAGCTCAGCCTCTCTGTGCCTCCAGGCTGGCACCTCTTCATACAGAAAGGGCACAAGTCGGCCTCCAGGTCTTAAAAGGATCACAGAGAGGAAAATAGCCCAGTTTGCTGGGGTGCTTGTCCTGGGCAGGGGAGCTGGGCTGAGAGGAGCAGCCCCACTGCAGATTTGGGCTGTAGTAATGGGGTAAAATGCCCAAGGAGCTATGGCGAGGCCAGGCAGATCCAGCATGTGCTCAAGAAGAATCCCCAAATTCTTTCTATCACCTGAAACCCAAGCTTAAAGGGTGCCTGATATGCAGCAAGGGGGCCAGTGCAAGCCTCTGCTCCTCTGCCGTGTCCCTGCCTATCCGTGCCCCCCACAACACGAGTGTAACGAGAAGACAGCACCACGTCCCACACACACACACACACACACCCACCCCACGGACAGTGCAGGGAGTGCGGCAGAGCCAGGGCGCAGCCGTGCTGGACACGACACAGCAGAGCTGGGGGAGGGCCCGCGAGATGCACGGAGGAGGAAGATGCTCAGCTTCCAACACGGAGCTGTGCCGGATGCTGCTGGCCACTTGGGAAGCCCTGAACAGAAACATCTAACCACGGGTGAGAGATGGGAGAAAAGAGAGAGCTGCTGCTGGAGGAGGTGGGAAGCAGTGATGGCTGGAGGAGAAGGTCTTTTCAGCGAAAACACCTCCAAGGTGGGAAGGCCCCAGATTAACATGCTGATGGAGGCAGGGCAGGGTGGAGGGAGGTGGGTGCTTGCTTCTGCAGCAGAGGAAGAGTGAGAAAACACCAGCTATAACAGAAAAAAGAAGCCCCATCCCCATCCTGACACCCTTTGATCTGCTTTGAGTCTGTCATCCTGCAGGGAGAAGAAGGAATGTGCAAACCCTTTTGAGAAAGGGCAAGAAGAATCCTGTAGGGTCGGATGGTCATTCCTAGTCATGGCTCCTGGGGAACTTTCCCATTCCACCTGAACCTCCACACTCCCTGCAGGGTTGGAATCCTTGGTATCCTGCCCTAAGAGTGGGAAATCCCTTTGGATGAGACACCTGGGGGTCCCAGTCTGGGATAGTGGAGGTGGTCCAAGTGCTTTTGGTTGGAAAGGGTAGCCCAGCATGGTGTGCCATGAGCCATACCCAGAGCTCTCCATTTCCCTCCAGTAGGACCAAGCTCCAAAGTGCAGCGACTCATCTGCAGGGACATGGGCGCCCTGGCCAGTTGAGACTGTGGGCTCCTCCCTTCCAGAGGTAGATGGGACAGGTAGGAATTGCCTTCTTTGGGAAGACATGGTGGGCTGTCTGGCCACTGCTCAGGGGAGAAGTAGTTTAAGCAGTAGGGGAAGGCAAAGCAAATAGTTGGGGAAGGGCATAGAATGAGGGTGAGAGCTGCGCTGCTGCCAGGCACAAGGCAGGGATGTCCCGGGGAAGGCATCTCGGGAACCCCAGCCTACCGCCAAGGCTCTCCCCTGCCTGGGGGAGGCGTTGGCTGGGGGCCAGGACTCAACTTAGGGGATTTTTGTGATGTAAATAGAAATAAATACTTTATAAATATAATCTTAAAGTACTGACACCTGATCTTACTCTGCTGTCTCTTGCAGAAACACCTGTAAATTAGGGAAACCCCACATCTCAATTACCACTTTCCCTTCGCCTGAGGGCAATTCCTCCTGCTCTCCCAGCTCTGAGCTTTACTGCATTCCCATCTCTCTAGATCAAAGACCAGCTTTTAGCCAAAACCACCCTTCTCACTCCCTCCCCTCTGATAGGGACCTTTCTTGGAGCGTTAGATGGTGTGAGATGAAGGTCACCCATGGAGGGACAGGCAGAAGATGGCACGTGCACAAGGAATCCTGCCCAGGCGGGTCCAGGCTTTTGCAGCTACAAACAGAAGTGAGTTTCCCCTGTGAAGCTGTGAATCAAGACAGATCCTTCCATGGAGCAGAGAGCTGGGGCAGCAGATGGTGTGAAAGATCAGACATTAACATGGGGAGTCTTCAGACAGAATCAGCTATCTTGATCCTGTTGGCAGACGGATGAGGTGGAGGGTGTTTTTCAGGTTAGATTCTCATCTGGGCTGTTCTCCTTCTGGACAGCTTGGATCTGATTTGGAAAACAAGGGACAAAAGGTGTTAAGAGATGTGGACAAGGAGAGGTGTGGACTCCCGGGTTCAGTGTCCTACCTCCAAGCTGATACTTGAATCCAGACAGCTGGAGGGACATAGAATTAGTCTCTTTGGCCAGAGCACACAGATTTCTGTACATTTATTCCTATTCCCCTAGTTCTGCCACTTGAGGTAATCTCAATTGGCAGGCAGATCCATGAGATGGTCTTGGTGAGGAATGAAAACATTTAGTGCAGGTAGCTTGGTGTGCACCTGCGATTTGAGCTGCAGGCGTGGGAGCCTGAGGCAAGTCTGTGAACTGCCGATCGTTTGCATAACAAAAGGCACAGGGACCTGGGGCACAGCCAGGTGAAGGACACTCAGAGAGTGCCCTTAGACCTAGAGGGTGTAAAAGCCCAGGCTTTCCCTTGTTCAGGGTCCTTTCTCAAAGGCATCCAGCTCCAGCTGTTATCTTGTTGTTGCACCATGATTATTTTAAGGATAGAGATGTCTGAGGCTCTGCTATGGGAAACCTGTGACTGAGCCAGTTAGGAAACCTTGTCTGAGTGCGTGTGTGGTGAGTGTGGGAAGTCAAGCAAGGCCCCTGTTGGCTCACTGGAACCACCTGCTGCAAAGGGGCCTCACTCCTGGACAGTCAGACAGGAAAATTTCCTTAACAGTCTCAAAAACTCTGTGGGATCATATCAAGAACAGTGACAGGCCCTGGCCACCAGGCATGGATGTTGCTTTGAGCTCAGCACAACACCACCTCTGCACCAGCTGGAATCTGGCCCTAGTCTGAAGCATTTAAATGTGGATGAGCTGAATTCAAAATTAATATGGTCCAAGTTTTGCCAGCTGAAAGCCTGTCCAGGCACAACTGCACAGGAGAGGCTCCCCACACCTGGCTGGGGGCTGTAGCAGGGAAAGCACTGGGAGCCTGCAGCCACCCCAGCGATGGCTTCTCTGCATCCCCCTTCCCCCAGCTGCCCCTGGTACCTTATGGATCCAGCCAGGAGAGGGTTGAAAGCGTAGAGCCAGTCGTGCATGTCTTTGTCACTGCTCGCCTGCAGCAGGATGCCCCGGTGCTCTGTGCACACCGCAAACGTGTTCGGGGTCTGCGAGGGGAGAGCCAGAGCTTAGTCCTTCGCTCAGTGGGGTGTGCGGGGTGGGGCTGGCTCCCGGTGCCCTACCTTGAGCATGGCCTGCTGGTCCTCGCTGTACTCCACCTGGGCCTTGGAGAGGTTGAGGATGGCCCTCTCGACCGCATCCTTGTCCGTGTTGTAGATGTAGACGTATGGACGCCGGACCACCACAAAGCGTTTCACCCATCCATTGGTGTGAGGCTCCAGGAAGTGCAGGTAGCCCTTTTTGGAGACGATGGGACTGCAGAAGGGATCAAGGTAAGGGGTGGGATACAGACCATGAGGAGGTGGCAATGGTAGGGCATGGACCCCCTGCCCATAGGTGCTCCACTTGCTGGCTGTCCCACATGCTCCTACCTGACTCGAATCTCCTGGATGTCGGGCACCAGCAACCGCTGGGGCTCCTTCTCCTCCTCAGGCCGGGGCGCTGGGGACTTCTTCTGCTCTACTTCTACCACAGTTTCCAGATCAGGGCTCTCTGCCCTGGAGGAAATCTGGGGGGGTCTGAGAAAGGAGGAGAGGATAGAATATAGGAAGAGCGATGTCTAGGGAACATCCACAGACAAGGACCGTGTCCCAGTGATACAGCTGCTCTGCTTGGGATGTGTCACCAGAACCTCCCAGCCAGCTCCTTACCTGACCTCCATGCCGTTGTAACATCCTTCCACCAGTGATGGGCAGGTCGAGGAGGGGGTGAGAGTGGTGACCCCAAGAGCTGGCATGGAAGGATCTCTCATCAAGGTCACGGACATTTCAGACAGCTGTGGAGTAATTAATGGAAGTGTGAACTAGAGTTTCTGCTCAAAGCCAGGCACATACAAAGGAGCAGGCTCCTGCTCAGACAGGAAGAGGCAAGACCCCTGGCTGGCAGGGTCCTCTCCTGGCATAGTCTTGAGAGCCACCAAATCTGGGAAAAAACGGAGGAAGCAGAGGGAGCAGACACCCCAGAGGAGGCATGACTTGTGCCATAGTGCCCATCTGGCCCCCACCCCACCATTCCCCTGGCAGCCACACATCCCTCCTTGGCCCCACCAGCCCAGCAGAGCCTGGGGCAGCAGCAGTACCTTGCTCTCACTGGCGCTAATGCAGACGTGGCTGTGGCTGTATTCCCTGTTGAAGGTGTGCGTGAGCAGGCGCAAGCACTGCAGAGAGAGGAGGAGGACAGTGGGGCATGAGGCACATCCCACCTCCCACTCTTCTTGGGCTTTCTCCCGCCATAACCTCCAGCCCCCCTGTGAAAGCCACTCCTTGGCTTCATCCCTGCAAGCTGGGTTTGCTGCAGGACACTACCTTCACAGCCAGCTCCTTCTGCCTCTCGCTGGGGGTCTCAGGGGGAGAGGTGCGGCCTTCGGGTGCCCCGTCAGCAGAGAGCGGGGAGGAGATGCAGGAGGTGCTTCGGGACTCAGAATCCTCACTGGAGCAGGGGGACAGGGTCTCCATGCCCAGGCGCTGGGTCGTCTCCAGCTTCTCACGCAGTAACAGGTAGTGTCTTGTCTTCTCCACCTGGGCACAGGCACCCAGGCTCAGGGGTGGCCCTTTCCTCCATACCCAGGCCCCCTTAACCCCATTTACTCTCTAGCTTTGGATCTGCTGGGACCTGGCTGGCAGCGATGCACAGGAGTACTGTCAGCACAGCCCCATTCCTGCCTCCTCCCACAAGCAAGATGGCTGTGCCATCCAGGGTGGGCAATCCCCCCAGCACCAGTGGAGCTGTGAATGGCACTGTTTCAGCCCATTTCTAGCCCAGACTCTCACTTCTTGCAGAAGGCTGAGTTTCTCCAGCTCCCACTGATGGTCAAGGATGAGGCTGTCACTGCGGGNCAGCCAGCCAGGTTCTCCTCTCCCCGGACGTAGGCTACAGAGGTGTCCAGCACACGCCGGCGCCTTCTCTGCATACCTGTGGGCACAGACACACAGCTGGGGGGACAGACGCACAGCCCCTAACCCAGAGGCCTGGCTGTGCCTCCCTGCCCCAGCTGAATACCTGGGCAGAGGCGTGGCACCCACCTGGGCTGCCGGCATCGGCCACGCGGCAGAGGCTGAGCTCGTAGACTCCTGTCACGCGGTTGCTGTGAGCAAAGAGATGAAGCATTACTGGATTTGTCCCATCCCCACACCCCATTTTTTTAGCCAGGCTGCTGAGATGCCCTAGAAAATCTCCAGTCCCTAGGTGATGGCTCTCCTGTCCCCAACAAGAGCATCCTGGTACCTCTCAGAAGCCCGCAGGCTGCCGCTGCCAAAAAGATTGCGGATGGAGCGTGAGGCAGGAAGTTTGGCATCCCGGGAGTAGAAAACCATGCAGAAGTCTTTGGTGATGACGGCGGGCTGAGTGCAGTTCTCCATCTGCAGTAGGGCAGAGGGAGGCATCAGGGGTGCTGCAGGATGGCAGCCCAGCAGGTCTCTCCCACCCCTGTGCCCAGCAGGTGTCAGTCCTGGGGTCCCAGCACCAAGTTGAACCCTGCACCCCATAAGCACTAGCTAAGGAAGGGCCCACGCTGGCTGCACCCCAACAGCAGGGGAAATGCCAGACTTTGTCGATGTATAGTGACCCCAACCAAAGTCCTTGCCTCGATGTAAGCTGACAGGGTGATGTAGATCTTCTCCCGGTACGGGGTAACACGGTTGAGCAGCAGTGAGTTGTGCATGGAGCTATCCCACGCCGCCTCAAACTGGTAGAAAGTCCTGCCAAAAAAAGCAGCAGGGCCAGTAAAACAACCTCCCTGGAACCCCTGGCAGGCGAGCAAGGAGATGTCATTGTCCCCCCCACAGCGCTGCAGCAGGCCTGCAAGGACACACAGACATACATGCGCAGTGGGGACAGATGGGGACAGCCACTCCAGAGGACACAGGCTCAAGGCAAAGGGCACAAGGCATGGTGGGAAGAGGACACGGCACCCTTGAAATGGCCAATGGACCGGGGTTTTGGGGAGGAGGCACCGCAGGAGGAGTGGGGTCTCAGATGGGGTGCAGGCAAGGCAGAGCAGGCTAGGAAGGCAAAGGAGGGCGAAGGAGGGTTCATGCCCCACCCCTGTGTTCAGAGCAGGGGTTGCCACCCCCAGTGCACCCGGGCCAGTCCCCACCAGCCTGGGGCACAACACCTCCCAGTCCCTGCCAGGAGCAGCTGTTGCCATTTGGGTGATGATGGCCAGGAGGGGAAGGAGGGAGGATGGTCAGCACTGGGGATGTGCTGCCAGCCCACCTCTGGAAGCACAGCCCCTCCACCAGCCAGGTCCCCTTCCCCAGGCCTGCCCCTGCCTGCCAGCCCTGGGCCCCAGTGAGAAGCTGGGGACCATGGTTTGGTGGCTGGCCCCTGTCAGGCTGTCTCCCCTGGCTCTTGCTCTACGCTCATTGCCAGCTCCATCCCCACTCTGCTGCCTCAGGCCCCTTTGCTGTGTTTTCCATGGCTCTCAGGCTGGGAGAAGGGAGCAGGGGACACCTGGTCCCACTCACCCATGCCTACAGGACCCCAGAGATGATGGCACAGCTCACCCAGATCAAGAGTGGCAGCTGCCCTCCTTGGGTTGATCAGCCGAGGGTGAGGAAGCAGGAGGTGGCTCTGCTGAGAGAGCATTGGGGGTCCCCATTTCACCCCCTGCACCCCTCCTGGGCTCTCTCCCGGGTCAGCCCTGGCTTTATGGTACCCCCGTTCCCCAAGACCACCCAGAGCTGCTGCGGCCCTGGCTCCTGCCTGAGCATCCTCAGGAAGCTGTGGTTCAGCCATATCTCAATAAGAACACTTCAGCACATCCCTGAAGCAGCATCCAGGTGGCTGAGGAGCAATTTTAACAAGAGCCAGGGCAGCCAGCAGGAGTAGGGAGAGGTTCTAGACTGCAACTTCCCCCATGTTGGAAGAAGAGGGAGAGTGATGCTTTCAAAAGGTGTATAAAATACATAACCCCACCGGTGTGAAACACAGCCAAGGCAAAGGATTGCTTTGCAGACACAGGTTGCTTAAGAAAAGAGCGCTCCCCAAGGAGGAGGAGGAGAAGAGGAGCCTCAGGGGAGAGGAGAAAGAGCAAAAAGCAAAGGGAGGAGGCAAAGGGGAAAAAGAGAAAAGCAGGAGGGGACCAGACCGAGCAGGTGCGCGTGAAATACCTAGTGTCATTTCCCAGCGAAATGCTATAAGTGGAAGGTGACCCAAAGACAAACACACACATGTACACACACAGAGAAACGACAGGTCAGAAGAGCCCCTCTTGAAGGGACTCACACATAATAGCACCACTGGCCAAGGGAGCTCCAGCCTAGCTGAACCCAAAATGGGAACCAAAAGGAGCTCAGCAAGGGCAGACTGAGGCTTACCAGCCTGGGTGAAAACCCTCTGCTTCCCACTTTCCTCACAGTCCAGCAGCTGGGAAGGAAGCATGTGTGCTCCCTATGCCCTTCACTCTGCCCTTGTGCCATCCCAGAGCAAGGAGCTCCCAGCCAGCGCAGTCCCCTGGGACAGTGCCAGCTGTGGGGACGAGACATCCCACTGCCACTCACACAGCAGGTGACTTCTTGGCCCGTTCCCTGGCCCACAGGGAAGGCATCACTGTGCTGAGAGACCATAGGCAGCGCCAGTGTGAACCCACCTCTCTTGCAGTGGGGGGCTGGATCAATGCTGTATCCGCTTTCCTGCACCCTGGGAGGGGACAGAATGCTGCTGCAGGCACAGCTCTGCCCTAGGATATCTCTGAGCATGACCAGCTTTGAGTTGCTGTAGGGAGGACAACCTTCAGGCACAAAATTATGTGCCAGGACTTGGGAGACTCCATCCCTTGTCTCCCAGGCACATACCCCTCTTCTTCTGCCACGGGCCTCCGTGGTGGGCCCCTTCCCTGAGGCCTCAACAATGCTCCCATCCAGAGGCTGGTGGCACATCCACAAATCTGGCATCTCTCACACATAAGCCAGGCTCACCCAGTGGTCCCAGCTGAAGCCTGCAGTCCCCAAACAGCCACTGCCCCTTTACACAGGGGTACAACAGTCTGTGCCACATGTGCACCCACTGTCACACCTGCATACAGACACACGCTGCCCGTATGCCACGCCTACACACACAGGAAAACACACAGGGTGGGCAGCTGCTGCCACACCAGCTGCAGTGCTGCCATCATTACCAGGTGCCCAGGAAAGGGCAGGACAAGCCCCAAAACTTCCACTGTCCTCACCAGCCCTGCAGCTACTTCAAGCAGCACCAGGGGCTGAGCTGGGGCTGGGGCGGGAGACAATGGAGGGTCCAGCACACTCAGTGCCAGATGCCAGAAAAAATGGGAGAGTAGCAAAGTCGAAAAGCCAGAATAAAACCCAAATCAGGCAATGGAGACGCAGGCGTGCGAGGGGGAGCGGCAGCCAGCCAGAGCGTGGCCCAAACGAACAGCAAAAGGGGTCGAGTGAGCAAGAGGTGCCAGCGCAGGAGGGAGGAGGGATGGGGCATGTGAAGGGATGAGGGGCTGGATGTCCAAGTGCTGCCTCTGGCGGGAGTGAGCGTGCCGAGGCAAGGGGGTAAGAAAGAAAGAAAGGAGAGAAGAAGGAGAGGTGGAAAAAAAACCAATGGAAACAAATAATACCTAGGCATATCCGAATCAAGAAACTGCCTGCGAAAACACAAAACAATCACATGGTTAGTGTGGGCTTAGATGGGCAGTAGCAGCTGAGGGAAGCGAGGGAGGACACCAGGCACTGCCTCCCGCGCCTCCGCCCTGGGCGCTCAGTGCAGGGATGGATGCGTGCTGAGGAGAGAGCTGAGCCACTCTCCCAGCCTCTTCCTGAGTGGCTCCGGGGCGCTGGGCAGGCTGCAGAGGGGAAGCCAGGGCTGCTCCAGGCAATGGAGGCTGCGTGGCACAAGGCAGCAAAGCGGGGAGCGCAAGCGGCTGGGAGGAGGGTGAAGTGGGCGCTGGCTCTGCTCTCTGCCTTCCTTCTGCCTGCCCTCACAGCTGCAGGGTGAAGCGTGCATGTCTGCATGTGGAGTGGAAGCGGGGGGGCATTGAAGCCAGCACCCTGCGGGCAGCTGGCCACCCCCTCCTCCCCCCTGCCTCACTGTGGGCAGGCTCCATGGAATAGATATGGGACAGATATGGCATGTGCACCGCTCTGTGCCCCCAAATGGGCCCTCAGTCTCCACGCTTCTCTCCACACCCCAAGTATCCCCCCAGCCCGAGCCAGGTCTCCTTGTCCTGCAGGACTCACAGGGCAGAAGGCAGAGCAGAAGGCACATCCCTCCTGCCAGGCTACCTTAGACATGCTGAAGATCCCATATGGCTGCATCTGGGACCAGACAATCAAACCGATCAGGAGCTGACAAAAAACTGCACAGCCCCAAGAGCCTGTGGGTGCCACAGCCACCCAGCTCCCAGCAAAAAAAACCACCACCGCTCCACTGGGCTAGGCTTTCCTCATCTGACCATCTCCGTCTGGCCTCCTTCTGTATCCCCAGGACTGTGACAAAGTCTCCTGGTCCGACACTTCCATGCGTACTGACCCCAGGACTCGCCTCTGTGCCCAGACACTCTGTGCATGTTGCTCTGTCATGTCCAGGAGCTGCCCTGAGAGTGCTCAGGGTACCAAATCCTATCCAGACCCCCATCATTCCCCCAAAAGCCTTGGGATAGGCCTCCTTGGGACAGTGGTGATCACAAAGCAGATGAAGGAAAGAGTGGTCCCCATTCCTTGCCAGGATGTTCCTACACCAGTGACCACAATGCACGCAGCCAGGGACCAGTCCTGCTGCTCCCAGTGCTGGTAACAACCATCCCAGTCTTGTTGCAGCTGCCTGCATGCACACGTTCTGGCCAGAGAACCCCGTCAGTCCCCCGAGTTCCACCGGTAGCCCTGGTGCAGAGGAGAGCGCTGCTTATGACTCCCCCTGCCACTGCAGGACTTACACACAGGGAGATCTTGGAGATAAAAATCTTTTGGTCCCACTTCTTTCACACCCTGCCAAACCTACAGTGGGGACACCTTTAAGCAACCTGGTCTAGTGGAAGGTGTCCCTGCCTTTAGCAGGGGGTTTGGAATGAGATTATCTTTAAAGTCCCTTTCAGCCCAAACCACTCTGTGGTTCTCTGACGGCACCCTGGGATAGGCAGGAAGGGATGGACATCCCTGAAGTCACCCACAGTGGGTGGGAATGGCTTTCCTGCACTACTTACACACAGATAGGGATCTCCCATGGGTGCCAAGTGGCCTTTCCAGCAGTTTTGCCGGGACACAGGACAAATAGCCCTCCCCTCTAGCCATGGAGTTGGGGCATTCTCCTGGCATCAGCACCAACTGCCTCCCTGTGCCAGCCCATCACAGCCAGCACCAGAGAGCAGGACCCAGACACGAATTCCCTTTAGTGCCCTCCCCAGCACAGCAAGGCCTTGGGGAGGAGGAGGAGGAAGGGGGTTGGCAGCCCTGTACCCCAAGACCCTGTGCAGCTTCAGAAAAACCCTGCCTCAGGGCAGCAGTGGGTCAGCAGAAGGGCCACGAGCCTTCCAGGAACAGAGGGGCTGCTACTCAACCCCTCCATCCCTCACCACAGCAGGGGAAGAGCAAGAAAAAAAGCACCACGCACCGATCATCCTGGGAGGGGTGGATGTACCCAGAGGAGAGGATGTTCAGGGACAGAATGTTGGGGTCGATGAGTGACTCGTCTGCTTCTGGGGTGTTCCGGATTCGACCTGCAAACGCAGCACAGAGTTGCCCGTGAGGTGACAGGCAGTGACCCTGTGAGGGTCCTTGTGAAGGCAGGGGCAGACTGCCTGCCTGCAGCCCCCCTGGCCTTTCAGCCCACTGCTGGCCATTCAGCACCAGAGATGCTGGACATGGTGGCAGGGGCTGAGGTGTCCTGCCCACTCGGTGTCCCAGTGTCACCTGCCAGGCAGCCACTGTTTTACTCTTGCAGGGCAGGAGGGGAGACAGAGCATAAAGCTCCATGTAGGAACATGGGAGTGTGGGCAGGAAACAGTCTGAGGATGCCTGAGAGCTCAGTGGGCTGGGGGCTGGCTTGGCTTACCCACAACCAGCTCCCGTACTTCCTTCCAGTGGATGAGGCTGCCTGTTTCATGCACCAAGGTGACACTGATTCTCCTCTGGATGCCCTGAGACCCACGAGGCCAGAGAGAAGGGACAGTAGTTAACACAGGTCCCAGCAGGAGTCAGCTAGGACAGCATCTTGGGCAGAGAGTACCTGATGAAGGAGGAAGGTCCCATGGCATGGCATGCCTCCACGGTGGTCCACAACAGCAGGGATGTAGCTGGAAGAGAGGATTGCAGCATGACACAGAATCCTGCCAGCCTGCCCAGAGGTGCTGAGCACTGGGCAAATCCCTCTCCCTCTCCCTCTCCCTCTCCCTCTCCCTCTCCCTCTCCCTCTCCCTCTCCCTCTCCCTCTCCCTCTCCCTCTCCCTGCAGGACTTACTCTCCATTGGCCTCCAGTTCACAGATCTCAAAGAAGACCATCAGGTCGTACTTGCACTGGCAGGGGCCAGCACTGGGCCGAGTCATGGTGCTCAGCTTTGTCGCAGGCACTGCAGTGGGTCAGAAAAGACAGGGAAGAGGTTGAGCCTGCTGCTGGCATTTGGAATGAGGCATATGATGGCAGGGAAGGGGCACAGCAGGCAAGGATCTCAGGGCATGCACAGAGGCAGCAACAAGAGCTTCATCCCAGGGACCTTGCTGATCACTGGTGTGCTTCTCCCTTGCCCAGCACGGGGTGTCAGCAAGAGACTGGCCTCACCCACCCCCAGGATGCACACAGCCTGCCTGCAGTCTTGGCATGGACACATCCCAAAACACACAGTGCTGCTCCAGGCACTGCTCGGGAACAGCCAGAGCAAGGTTCTGTGCTGGTGTTTTGACTGTACAGCCAAACCCCCACAGCTGGGAGGATCCAAATCCCCACAGCTGTGCCCAGGATCCTGCCACCCCTGTGGGACATTGGGGCTGGGTGGCCACCTGAGCCACCCAGGGCAAGGAACCTCCTCCCTGGTGCTCTGCAGGAGGTGAGATGGGGGCTTTCCATCTGTTGAGTACTGAGGAAATGGGTGTCCAGGGCTTTTGAGTGCTGTGGCCTATAGCACATTTTGTGGTGCCTCTGGGGTCCTAACTGGTCCCTCTGGGGAAGGGGACACCCACCCAAAAAGGGAACTACAGGTGGGCACAGGAGTAGGAGGCCGGATTCCCTACCTGGTTTGGAGAGTGGCATCACACGGGGGAAGTGGCGTCGGGATGGCCTCAGTGGGCTGCAGACAGAACCAGCTTGGTTATAGGGATCCCCAGGGAGCCCCAGACACAGCCAGCCCCACCTATGCCTTGGGGCCACCCTGGGTCCCCAGGCAGCCCACAGCCAGGGGCTGGGGGTGGCCCAGATATGCTCACCTCAGCACATCCTTGCAGAGAGGTGGGAAGGGGTGCTGCTGGTAATGGCCAAACACCTCAAACACAATTGGCTGGCTCTTGATGTACTCGATGAAAGATTTTGTCACCTCCACAGCGATCTAAAAGAGAAAGAGCTGCTGAGCCACTGACAGTGCAGTTTAGCTGGGAAAGGGGATAGAGGCAGCAACAGC
Source organism: Cyanoderma ruficeps (assembly GCA_008694505.1). NCBI lineage: Eukaryota > Metazoa > Chordata > Aves > Passeriformes > Timaliidae > Cyanoderma > Cyanoderma ruficeps. The sequence goes on from VZDJ01000033.1 coordinate 3,757,812, forward strand.
ACCTGGGATGTGGAAGGGTGTAAGACTGTCAGTCCCCTGCATCCCTCACCCACTCCTCCCCTCATTCAGGGATGCTCTCCCCACCAAGACCACTGCAGTGAAATCCCAGCCTTTTCAGGTGGATGACAGTGGCTTTTGGTGTTTTTCCTGTATGTCCACCATGTGTAAGCCTGGCTTAGCTGGGTGTCTGTGAGGGGCTGGGAAAGCCAGGAGGAAGCTGCTTCCCTGGGAGAGATCCAGCCAATGGCTCTGCAGAAACCCCAGCAGCTGCAGGAGCAAAGGGGTGGTGGAAGAGGGGTACGCACATTTTGGACATGATAGAAGCCCAGGGGTGGCCCTCGTCCTGTGTTCTTCAAGGGTTCTGTTGAAAAGGCCTCATCATGGCGATGGATGAAGCTGTGGAGGGAAGGAAGGTTGCTCAGAGACTGGGATGGGACATGCTGGACCAGGGAGGGGACAGAAGACAAGGGACTACAACAAGAGCCTATTCCCCCTAGGGCTGCTGCCTGCACTCTTGGCTGGCACAGGACTCCCTGGAGCTGATGAGAGTCTCTCCTTGCCTTTTGCCAGTGATTAAACAAGTGCTTGGGCAGATTTCACAGCCCTTTTGCCTCCCCAACCACAAAGGGCTCAGAGGTAGAGGAAACTTCCCAAATTCACCACGAGCCTCCAGGTGATGGCTGGAGCTTGGTAGGAGAAGCAGGGCTGGGGGATCCTAGGGGCTCACTTGAACTGGCAGAAGATGTCAGCATATTCTGCAGAGATGCTGGAGGCTTGCAGGACTGTCACACGGAAAGTGAAGATGCTGCCCAGCTTCAGGTGGTCCAAGGCCACCTCCAGCGGCCCGTCCGGAGCAGGCTTCTCCGGGCTGTCCAGGAGAAGATCCTCTGGGGTCACTGCAGGGAGGAGGAGGAGGAGACCCTTAGCAGGGCAGGGTGTTTTCCCCTCAGTGTTATGAACATTTAGGAACTATGTTGAGATGCTGGAGCATGTCCAGAGAAGGGCAACAAGGCTGGTGAAGGGTCTGGAACTCAAGTCCTGTGAGGAGTGGCTGAGGGAGCTGGGGGTGTTTAGCCTGGAGAAGAGGAGGCTGAGGGGAGACTTTATCATTCTCTGCTACTCCCTGAAAGGAGGGTGTAGTCAGGTGGGGATTGGTCTCTTCTCCCAGGCAGCCAATGTCAGGACAAGAGGACACAGTCTTGAGCTGCACCAGGGGAGGCTTGGGTTGGACATTAGGAATAAGTTCTTCACACAAAGGGTGACCAAGCATTGGAAGGGGCTGCCCAGGGAGGTGATGGAGTCAATCTCCTTGGAGGTGTCTAAGAAAAGCCTGGATGTGGCACTCAGTGCCATGGTAGTTGACAAGGTGGTGTCAGGTCATAGGTTGAATGATCTCGAAGGCTTTTTCCAGCCCAGCTGACTCTGTGATTCCATGATTCTGCCTGCCAGCAGCCCCCCACTGCAGCAGTGGGCTGTCAATGCTGGGGAGGGTGCAAGAGGCTGGGTGCAGGGAGCCACTCCCAAACTGCCTGTCACAGCTCCTCACCTGCACAGGTGTTGTTGATGACTTCATCAGCAGATGGGCCCACGTCGCTGACCTGCCCCTGACCTTCCACAATGCGCAGCTCCTCCTGAGAGGTCCCTGAGCGAGACATCCCCACAGCTGGGCACGACTCTGACTGGAACTGTGCCAGGAGAGGAGTTCAGGGATGCTGGTGGTCCCCAGGGTGGTCCTGTTTGCACCACCACCAGCATCCCAAGCACCCAGGCACTTCCAGCTCTCCTGTCCCACCCCCGGCAGCCCCCCTGGGACATGGGTGAGAGCAGGATGCACAGGTGGGTGCCCGAGGCCTTGGTCTGCCTGGCAGACCAAGAACACATTCCTTTCCTTCCACCTCTAGGACCCTGGGGGTCCCCATGGGGAAGCGTTGAGGTGGCAGGCAGGGATCTGGGGTCCACGGGCATCCACCAAGAGCCAGGCCCACCTTACCTTCTCAAAGTGCTGGTCGTCAAAGGAGATCTTGGCTGTCCCTGATTGCCGCACACCAGAGCCATAGTCAGGGGCTTCTTCATCCGCTGGAGGAGGGATTGGGGTTGAGCCAGCACAGGGGGTGGAGGGGATGAAAGGGGCACATTTTGCAGGGTGAGGGGGGTTCCCTCCTACCTGAGATGGCCTGGACAGCCACACGCAGGAAGCCCTTCACCTCGCCCTTCTCGCTGACGATGGCCACGCGGTGGACCAGGGGCACGGGGTAGAGGAGGTTGCTCAGGTAGACAAAGGCCCTGCCAGAGAAGGGGGGGACACACAACAGGGGGGAGAGCGGTCACTGCTCCCACCCGTGAGTCCCCAGGCACGGCTGGCGTGGCCGGCAGCGGCCGGGATCCAGGTCACTGCTCAGGGCGCGACCGCAGCGCTGCAAAGCAAAACTAAAGAGAAGGCAGCCAGGGCCAGGCGAGGGGGCTGGGGCAGCGGGCAGGCAGCGTGCCGCGGGCAGGAGGGTGGGCAGGAGGGTGGCACACGCCATGGACAACACCACAGAACACACCAGACCTGCAGACCTCTCTGACTGTCACCTCCGTGGCAGGCAGGAGGGGAGAGGGCTGCGCTGGTGCCACCATGAAGCCGTAGGGCGAGAGAACCTTCTGTGTGGTGGAGAGCTGGAGAACTTGGGCAGGAGGTGCTGCAACACGACTGGGGGAGCAGCTGCAGAGTCACCATGGGGAGGACAGGGGCAAGACAGGGGGAAAGAAGGGTGACAAGGGAGATGGAGGCTGGCAGGTTTGAAGGAGATCAGAGGACAAGGTCCTGGACCTCCAGAGGTGAACCTGCTGGGGGTCCATGGCCCTGGCTCTGCCCACAGTGTTGGAGACCACTGGAAGGGAGGCTGCACAGTGTGGCTGGTGGCATCAGGTTGTGCGTCCCCCCTCCCCATCCCTTCACCGGTATGGCTGCGGGGTCCCGGGCCACCTGCCAGCACGTCACAGGGATGGACTTGCCTGGCAAGTCTGAGCCTCCCTGCTCTCCTCTGCAGCATCCAGGTCACCAGGGCTACCACAGTGAGGTGACACACCAGAGTCCAACACGATGGCTGCACCATGTCTCTGCCAGCACCTCCTGTCAGGCCACTGCTCTCTGCTTCTCAAGTGCTCTGGGTCCTCTTGCTGCCTCCCTCCACCTCCCCGCCAGCTTCCAATGGTCATCCAGCTCTGGCCATGGTGACATGCTGTACCCTCCACAGCGACAAGTCACCTTTGGCACTGAGCTCCCTGCCAAAAAGTGTGAGCTAGCAGCAGCACTTCCAGCAAGATGGGGCGTGGGGTGCCTGGCACCTCTCACTGTGGCACCCGCCAGCGTCTTGACATGCGGTGGGGTGGGATGGTGCTGGGGGCTGGCCAGGACATCTCTGCTTCAGGAGGCTCCCATGAGGGTTGCATCTCCAGGTGGCTGTTGTGCTGCTCAGGGCATCCCAGCCTCACAGGAATCTTCATATTCAATGGCACCCCAAAGTGCCCAGGGGGCTCTTGCGGCCCTGCGCTTGCACCCCGACCCCCAAGTCGGAAGATTCCCCCTGCTCTGGTGATTCCCATTGACCTTCAGCTGCTCCTTGAGGTTTTTCCACCCAAAGCATCTCAAAGGATTCAAGTTGTGGAAGCAGGTGATGCCAAATCATTATCTCCTGATGGGCCTGTCTCAACCCATCTCTTCTCAGGTGCCATTGGGAACAAGTGGTCGGACCATGCCAGGGCTTCCCAGCGGGACCTCATGCCTGGGGCAGAGCCCTGTGACCACAGGGATCTGTGTGCACCCACCCACCCCAAATCACAGGGCAGCTGGAGTGGAAGCAGAGGACTGGAGAGGGCAGGGAAGAGTGGGAAGGAGGTGGGGCAGGCAGGGAGGAGGGGGACAAGTGTGTCACTAGAGGAAGGAGAGCAGGGACACTAACCACAAGATTGGTGAGGTGCAAAGATGGCATGCTCAGATCAAAGAAAAGCCTTTCCAAAGGAAGACAAAAGTGAAATAACCCCAATTTTTGCTAAAGCTTTGAAGAGATAGAGCCAGCAGCTTAAAAAAGAATAAAAAACCCCTTAAAATGACCAAAATTAAAAAAAATTGAAGAGAGAAAGAGAGAGAGAGAGAAAGAGAAAGAGAGAAAGAGAAACAAAGACAGAAAGACAGAAAGATAAAGAGAAAGAGAGAGAAGGAGAAAGAGAGAGAGAGAGAAAGAGAGAAAGAAAGAGAAAGGGAGAAAGAGAGAAAGAGAAAGAAAGAGAGAAAGAGAGGAAGAAAGAAAGAGAAGAAAGAAAGAAAGAAAGAAAGAGAAGAAAGAGAAGAGAGAAAGAGAGAGAGAGAAAGAATGAGAAAGAGAGAAAGAGAGAAAGAGAGAAAGAAAGAGAGAAAGAGAGAGAGAGAAAGAAAGAGAGAAAGAGAGAGAGAAAGAGAGATAGAGAGAAAGAAAATGAAAGACAAGGATCCAATCATAAACCAATCCAAGCACACTTCACAAGAAATGTGGCCGGCGGAGCTGCTGCGCGGGGAGCCAAACCCAGGGCAGACTCAAAAGAAGTCAGGAGGCACCAAGCTCTGGGGAACATGCCCCCGGCATGGAGTGGGGCCGCTGCCACAGGGCCTTGTTTGGTTTTTTGAGGTGCCCTTGAGAGTTTTGGGGTTGTTTTGATATTTTTTTTTCTTTTAAATAAGGAAAAAGGAAAAAATAAAATAAAAGGGGAAGAACCCAGCTCTTTCGGTCTGAGGCTGCAGGACTCTTACCCCACCTCCACCCTCTCTGCCTGCTCTCGTCCCTCCTTCCCACCATGCTGCCTGGCTCTGGCACACTGAGGAAGAGGAGCCCCAGCTCACCCCAGTCAGGGAGCCCCTGCCTGAGGCAAAGGCTCTCAGAACAGCTCCTGGTGCACACATGCCCTTGGGAAAACCCCAGAGAAAGCTGACAGCTCCTCACACCATTCTAGAGAAGGACAGATTGCTACAGGTTTGGTGGCACAGCCAGGTTTGGGGCAGCTGGTGGGCTTCTCCAGGCCAAGACTAATGGAGCCCAAGGGGGTCTCCAGCCAACAGGTACGAGAAATCAAAGTTTCTTGTCCTTGGCTCCAGCTAAAGAGGAGCTGGAGCCTACACCCAGGTCCCCACAACTTCCCTGGACATCTCCTATGCCAAGATGGCAGGTATGGCCCCAAGCCAAGCACTGGCTAGAGCAAACACCGCTTTTGGCACCCTGTTCTGCACCCAGCTCTCCACTCACTCCCCTCAGCTTTATCCCCCACAACCACTTGGGGACACCCAAGCCTCCAAATTCAGGGGCCCTCACACTGACCAATGCAGCCGGGGTAGCCAAGCCAGTGCCAGAGGCACACAGGGTTTTGAAGTGCCTGCGTGTCCCCAGTCAGCAGCACCACAGGGTCATCCCAAGCCAGGTGGGAGGTTGTCCTTCCTGGGACCATGGACCCCCAGGTGGCTCCTTTGGTGCTGGAGACACAGCAGAGCTCCCTTTCTCAGGGGCTTTTCCCAAAAAGGTACCCACATAAAGGAAGGCACCCTCCACCTTCCCCTGCCATCCCTCACCTCTGCTACGCTTCTCACAGCCCTACCTCAGCCGGAACCTCACCACCCCGCCAGGCGCCCGGGCTGGGCGGCAATCCCGGCCGGCCACCCCCTGCACCTCCGGGATGCCCCGGAGCTGGGAGTCGTGTCCAAAAGCAGTTCCCTCATGCGAAAGAGCTAGGTCCTTCCCGGCATGCTCTCCTAAAACCTCACCAACCTTCCTACTAAACTGAACAGGGGGAAGCGGTCGTAAAATGGATCCCGGCCATCACACAGCGGGCACTCCGGAAAGATGTCTTCCTCCAGGTCCTCCTCCTCCTCCTCCTCCTCCTCCTCCTGCCCCTGGTGCTGCTCGTCAGCAGGCTCGGTGATGTCGGAGTCGGGGTTCGAGAAGGTAGGGGAGGGGGTGAGATCAGCCATGCGCTCGCTCATGCATGTGTTGAAAAGAGGAGAGCTGTTGCAGCCAGAGATATCTGAACTAAGGTTAGTACAACAAGATAGAAGACATGTTAACACCAGCTGTTCCAAACAGAAAGAACAGGAATTTTGCTTTTTTTGGGTTTTTTTTTTTCTTGGTTAGGTTTTGGGGTGGTTTTTTTTTTTGTCTGCTTAAATCAAGGGACATGGGAAACAAAGACCTGCCCATCTGGTGCATCTCTAAAGCCACCAACAGCCAGACAAAAGAGCAACCCGTGGAACCAGTGTGAATGTTGGGGACCCCCTTTGCTGGCTTTGCAAGGAGCGCAGGGACAGAGCAGGTGGCACAAAGGCTCGCCACTACCCCTGCTGCTGGAGAGGATCCCTCCTTGTGCTACAGCACGGGGGAATGCCTCCGGGCCATGCAGCTCAGCCCTCTGCTCCCCCTGCCCTGCCCCTGACCCTGCCCCAGCCTTCTCCAGGGCGGCCCATCTTCCTTGCTGGCACTGCAGCCGTCCATCCGGCGTGCAGGAAGCACACAGACACGCGGCACACACCGTACAGACAGATGCTCAGACACCAGCCGTGCACAGGGACACATGCCCGCCGCGGTGGAGGTCACAAGGGCACACGTGTCCTGCCTGCTGCACAGCCACAGCCCAGGCGCCCCCCAAGCCTGGAGCCCATGGCTCTCAGCACTGGGTTATGGCAGGCAGCAGGAGCATTGCCAGCAGCTCGTGGGTCCCTGGGGATGCTGGCAGCCAACACGGAGGAGAGCCATCACACTGGAGTCCCACAAGGGATGAATGCCCCGCACGTGGTGGGCACTGCTGGCAGCATTTCCTCCTGCAGGACCATCCATGGGTCCCAGCCATGCTTCCAAGGAGCCAAAGCGCTCACCTGCCGACCAGCCTGAACCAGGGAAAGCGGTCGTAGAAAGGGTCTCCTCCAGTCACCACGTTGTCACAATCCTCAATGACACTGGAAGGCACTTCTGCTGCTCGGTCATACATCTCACGCATCAGGTCCAGGCGCTGCCTGCACGGGGAGGGGATGAGATGGCGGCAGTGAGACACAGGGGCTGTGGGCACCCAAACCCTCCCGGCACAGCCATCTCTCACCCACCTCAGCTTCTCCAGGGTCCAGTAATGTGTTGCCCCGTTCTTCTGGTCCTGCACCTCTACAGCCACAATGGTCCGGGGGAACGGCCGCTTCTCCCGGTCCTTGGCAGCATCCGGGGGCAGCAGGTCGGGAGGGAGAGGCGAGTACAGCGTGTCCGTGAGCAGCACAAACTGGAACTGCACCTGGAGAGGGGCAGAGGGGGTGGTGAGACACCTGGGAGGGCAGAAGGCTTTGTGTGCTGCCTCTGGTGACCTCTCCTCAGCACTTCCCGGGTGCCTGCTCTCGTGGCCTCTGCTGTGGGTGCTGCAGCAAGGCAGAAAGGAGCCCAGCCACCCACCTTCTTTTTCAGCTCCACGCTGATGGCATTGGCCTCCTTGAGGAAGATGGCATTGCCCCAGAGCAGGTCACGGAGGGAGGTGAACTGGTACCACTTCCACTTCCTAAAGGCCCAGAGGGCGAGCTCGAATTCCCGCTCTGTCCACTGCACTGTGGGCACATGGAGGGACAGTCACCCCACAACCAGGACATCGACCCACAGCTCACTCTTCGTGCACCCACAGAGAGCATCAAAACCTCTCTGAGGGTGGTGTCTCCCAGCTCTCACCTTCATCCTCAGGTTCCTCCTCCTCCTCATTTGCCTCAGGGTAATACCTAGAATCCATCTGCTTCTGCAAAGCCTCCAGTTTGCTCTCATAGTCCTGGGGGAAACAGGAAGAGAGGTGATGCAACCCACTAGTGTGGCCTTCCTCCGTGCTGCCACATCACACTCCTCTTCCCTGCAGGAACACAGTCTGTTCCCTCCTCTGGATCAGCACTGGTGATGACAACTCCAGGAACAAGAGATTTGCCCTTGTTTTTAGAACACAGATCCACCCCACACAAATGTCTGCCAGGATTTCAGTCATGCCTGGGCAGCCTGAGAAGGAGCCATGTCCCAGCCACCTACCAGCCTCTGCTGCTCCAGAAGGTAATTTGCCTCTTCCCGCTCCCGCCGGTACTGGTCCTCCAGTTCCTGGAGCCTAGGTGGAAACAGGGAAGGAGAGGATGACCAACCTGGCAGTGAACACCAAACTCCCAGACACCTCAGCCCACGCTCTCACCGTTGCTCCATCTCCTGTTTCATGTCGATGCCTTGCTTCTCCAGCAGCTCTCTCTGGGCAAAGGCCCAGTCCACGGGCTCTGCGGGGGTCTCGGCGCACGGGGTCCGCTCCCGCTCCTGCCGAGCCTGCTCGGGGTGGTTGAAGCGGAAGACATGGCTCTTGCCCATGATGATGCGATTCCCTGGTGTGCACGGGGGGGAGAAAGGTGTGGGTTTAATGTGGAACAAGTGCAGGGCCCCCGTGGGAGGGAGGAAGGTGGGTTGGAACAGCTCTGGTGTGCCAGCCCAAGGGACCCACCTGAGCGCAGGATGCTGGGCTCTGTCACCTTCTTGCCGTTCACATAGGTGTCAGCACCTTCGCAGGGCTCCAGGGTCACTATCACTGTGGAGATGGAGGGAAGGGGAGAGGGGAGGGAGGGGAAGGTGGAAGCAGAAGGATAAATCCTGCATGTCCTGCTGTGCTGCTCCAGAAGCCTCAGGAAGGGAGAGCCACCCCAGCCAGCACCCCAGGTATGGGTGGTACCCACCAGCAGCACCCACACCGTGAGCAGCTAACAGGACTCAGCCAACCTGATGTTTAATCAAAGTAGTCCCAAGGAATAAGGGCAGCTGGAGGCTGTGTGTGAGAGGCGACCAGAGCCTCCAGAAGACAAATCCATCCTCCCCAGGCTCAAATCCCAAAGCCTCTTCCCACCCAGGTTCCTGTTATTTTGGGGGAGGGATTCTGCTCCACATCCTGAGCAGGGGAATCATCTACAGTCTGCTCAGCCATCCTGCCCTGACCTCCTCACCTTACTTTCTTCCCACATGTCTTGTGCAAGCTCCCCTCCCAGCCATGAGGGATGTAGCTCGTCTGGAAGCATGGAGAGGCCATAGCCATGCAGTAAAGCCCAACTAGTGTGAGGAGGGCAGGACATTCAGCTGGGAGCAGGGGCTGAAGGCATGCAGAGGGATGGGTCCCCAGGTCAATACCTTCTCCACCAGTTTTGGTGTCACTGCGGAACAGGCAGTGCTCTTCTTTAATGAAGTGCCCGCTGAGAACGATGTCCTGCCTCTTCTCAGCATCTTCTCGGCCAACCCTGCAGGGGAAATCTAGCTCAATCCTCCCTCAAAGCAGCCCCTCCTGTGTCTCCCCCCAAGCCCCATCCCTGGAGCTGACAGGAGCAACCCTTGGTGCACTGCAAGACCAAAATCTTGGGGATTTGCATTTTGGGGATGGCCTGGGAACAGTGTCCAGCCTGGGGACAGCTGTCACCCCCTGCCCACCTGGGGAAGTCAGGCACTGAGACATGGACAGTGCTCCCACAGCTCCATGGGACCTGGCCCTCACCTTGTGATCCCATCCTTGATGTAGTAGAGAAGACACTCAGACATGAGCGGATCCTCGTTCAGGTTGACCAAGTGCGGTGTCTGGGAGAGAAAAACAAGGAGTCATCCCTGTGTGCCCATCCCTGTGAGCCCCTGAGGGGTGCTCTGGGGGAAGGTGGGAGCTCAGCAGCACTGCAGGCTGCCTCTGCACAGGCTCTCCTGCCCTCTGCATCTTCAGGGCCACACGTCCAGAAGGGTGCTTTTCCAGGGGACTGCAGAGAACTGAGAGGCTGGCATGAAGGTGCCCTGCTTCCACAAGCTTCCTTGCTTTCCTCCTCACAGGTCTGAGTCCCAGTTACCCTTCTTCTGGCCACCTTTGAAAACTTATGTTCCAAACAGGCCCAACACAAAGTCAAAACCTTCCCATGGGGAATTCCTGATATGGCTCAGTCTCCTGGGGCAGGACCCTTTCTCACCTGTGCTGTGTATTATAGAATCATGGAATGGTTTGGGTTGGAAGGGACATAAAAACAAATCTTGTTTCAACCCCCTGCCATGGGTAGGGACATCTTCCATCAGACCAGGTTGCTCTAAGCCCCATCTAACCTGGCCTTGAACAATTCCAGGAATGAGGCAGCCACAGCTTCTCCAGGCAACCTGTGCCAGGGTCTCATCTCCATCACAGGGAACAATTTCTTCCCAATATCCCATCTAACCCTGCCCTCTGCCAGGTCAAAAAGGAAGAAGTGTCTGTTTTCCTCCACTGATTGTACACCAGATGATGCATCCAAAAAGAGCAGGTCCCGGGGTTTCATCCAAAAGCAGTGCAGACCTGAAACCCTATCTACATGCTGAACTTCACTTTCTGGTCTTCTTCCTAACAGGTCCCTCACAGCCCTTTCTTCCCCTGGGTCACTAACCACTTTGTTGAGAAGAGGAAAATTTCTCCCCCAGCCCTCTCTGGCCACAGCCAGCTTAGCCAGCTTACACCTTCAGGGAACAGGGGCGGCCCCAGGAGTGTCAGTGGGAGAACTTCTGAGTTTAGCAGACAGGACAGTGGCTGTAAGGAACACCTTATCAGCCTGCTGAGACCCAGCATGCAGAGGGGGCCCCTCAGGATGGTGCCACAAGCCTTGGCTGACAGCAGAGACTCACTGCAAATAGGGCAGCAGAGCTGGAGGTCAAGAGAAAGGTGGGCTCTTCTCCATGGTGGCTGGCAGAAGTTGGCTGTAACATTTAACCTCTGGCCCCACTGGACAGACATTAGAGCCCTGGGGGCTGAGACCTCCTTCACTTGCAGTTTTTGTCTAGATTTGTAAGGCTGGTGGCGACTGACCTTCCACGGAGCTCCTGGAGCTGTAACCACCCCAGCCATGGCACACAGAAGGACAGCAAAGCTCAATGCCCGTAACAAAATGGAGTTTGCACACTATCAACACTAACTTTCCTCACCAGCCACTGGAGAAGTCAGAAGAGTTTCCACCTGCCAGATAGCTGAAGAGCAAGGAGGCACCAAGACCACCACAGCAATGCCCCCACCTCCAAGACCAACCTGCTTTGGGGAATAAACCCCCACGCTTCCTACCCAAAGGTCTGGAGTCCTAACAGGCAGCAGCTGGGACAAGAAACAAAGACATCAGTGGACACGTTTATCCTAAAAGTCAACTGGGCCACGTAAGGGGAAGGCTGCAAAGTCTTTATCACCACCTGACCTGGGGACACACACACTTAGGAGGTTTGGCCAAGGCAAGTGCTACAAGCAATAAAGAGATGGAATATTTGCCCACCCACATTTCTTAGCAAGGACTTGTTGGTTTCAGGGGCAGTAATTTCAAATATCTGAAAGCATGAATTTTTAGAAGTTAACACTGAAGTCCAAGAGAGTTATCATCAGCAAATACCCCCATGAAGGGGGACAGCACGCCAGCAGTGTGGGGTGGACATTTACCCATATATTTCTACCCATGTTTTTACCCAGCAGGCTCAATGCTGGGATTTCCCCCACAGGTTTCAGAGCCAAGAAAAGGCTAGTGAAGTACATGGGACTGGCCAGCTGTGACAGAGCAGGCCAGAAGGGAGCTGCAGGAGCACCAACCAGTCCTCATGCAGAAGAGAATAAGATGATCCTACCTTTTTAGGAGAGAAAACACCCAAGGTGCCTCCATCCTCCCTCATGGCCACCCCCATTTCGGCCAGCAACGCTTCCCTGAAGGAGCAAGAGAAAGAAGTGCCTGTCAAAACTCCATGCACCCCTGGGGCCAGCACTAGGATGGAAACCTATGGTTTGTCCTGTGGATTGCAATGCAGGGCTTGCTACAGCTCTCTTCACAATTCAGGTGGGTTTTTCAGAGCAGCCACCTCTGTGCAGGCTGACATTGATGGGTACTGGGGTCCCCAGGAGGCAACCCAGGGTTTGGCTGGACATTCAAACTGTTTGACTGCCCCAGGAACTCAACTGCTCTAACAAAGTGCAGAGGATGGGAAATGCCCCAGGAACACCACTTGTCCCATCCTGTCCCACCTCACCCACCTCTCCATCCGTATCGCTTCTGTCCTGCGCAGCTTCTCCTCCCACGTCTCATTCAGCTCTGCAATGATCTTCTCTGTTTCCTGCCAAGGGAGGGTTAAACAGGGGGTGAGTGCATGGTGTGGGCAGCACACCTGCCCACTCTGCCCAGTTCTGCCCAGCATGCTTCAGTGGGAGACCGGTCCCACCTTCAGGCTTGTTTATCCAAGCCGCAGCAGCATTTCACCCACAGCTTTCCATCAGTCCCATCTTCAAAGACTGAGGCACAAAGACCAGCCTCTCCATTCCCTCGCTTCCAGCCCGCTCCTGCACCATGCTGGACCAGGAGCACTCCTCCCAGGACAGGAGTGCCCATCCCAAGCACAAGCACCTGTCCCACAGGTCAAAGGAAGCCATCCCCCACAGGGCAGCACCAGGAAGACCCTACAACACCCAAACCCTCAGTCTGGGCAAGTTTTAAGTGTGTCCACTCTGCAAGAGCACATCCGAGTGTTGCTTCCCATAAGGATCACCTTTCGTGGGTTTCCAGAAAACACCGAGCCCCCTCTGCAAGCTGCAGTGCATTGAGGGGAAAGGGGAAAGGGGAAAGGGGAAAGGCTCCTGCCAGAGCCTCTGGAGCCAGGCTCAGGAGTTCCTGCCTCCTCAAGCAAAAATATCCCAAATTTCAACCCTTCCAACAACCACCACTACTTNAAGAGAAAGGGGAAAGGGGAAACTGGGCAAGAGGGCACTGGCCTCTTACCTTGAGTCTTTCAATTGCCTCTTCGCTGCCCGGAGCAAACATGATGCGCTCGTGGAGGCTGGCGACGGAGGCAGCGCGGCTGGACAAGGCAGAGAGGGAGGAAGAGGGGCTGATGCCGGCGATGGCGTTGGTCACTGTGGAGAGATTGTCATGGCGGTGACTCAGCTCTGCCCCTCTAGCATCATTATTGTTCTCAAAGTCCGACACATCTATGGGCGCGGAAGGAGGGATGGGCCGGGGAAAGACACACAGACAGGATGACAGAGAAAGACAGAGACAAGAAAAGCTGTTGGGAAAAAAAAAAAGAGTGGCCGGTGCGTCGAGAAAAAAAAAAAGCCAGGAATTACAGGAAAAGGCACAGGCAACAGCACAGCAGCACAGACAGCAACAGGGCAAGGACAGGCACTCCCTCCCCCAGCCAGGACAGCCCCTCAGGGACACAGGGCTGTTTGGTGAAGCAGATGCTGGAAGCAGCCGTCCTGGGCTCCCAGGGACACTTTTTTTGCAACCTCAGGTCCTGCATCCATCAGATGTGGGATCAAATGTCCTCCCCAAGTATGTGTCACTGCCTCTGTCATCCTCTCCATCTCATATAGCCTGGGTGGTTTTCCCTGCCCAGATGCCCCAGATTAGTCAGATCTGGGAGCAAAGATTGAGAAGGGAAGGAGATGAGAGGGGGTGGCCCTCTGCCCTACAAAGGGGTCAGGCAGCCAGGGGAGGAGAGGCAGCAGGATTCCCTCACAGGCTCTGCTCAAAGGAAGCCCATGGCCTGCTGGAGCAGCACCTTGGCCAGGCAGCCAGAGAATGCGGCCAGGACTACAGGCACTGGTGCTTGCCAGCTGGCATCCCAAAAGTCAGCTGTGGTGGCTTAGGATCCATGGGAGATGCTCCTCCAGCCCTGAGGAGTTACTGGTTCTCAGAGCAGTGCGCCAGAGGCAGGCAGGGCACAGGTCAGCAGGTGCAGGATTAGTCACCCATTAGCCCACATCCAGGGAAGCTGAGCCAGGAGGGACTACCAGGCCCCTGTCTCCTCAGCAGGCTCTCCACAGCCTGGCTGTACTGCCTGACCTGGCGTGGGATGGGGCCATAGTGCTCATCCATGGGCCAGAGCCTTCAGGCCACCACCACCCACCACTGCATCAGTAGAGCACCATTCCATCCCACCCCAGGGCCGTGCCAGGCTCCATCCCAGTGAGACACAGCACCAGCAGAAGCAGCAGCAGCAGCAGCGACAGGAAACATCACAACAGCATGAAGGAGGAGATCCCCGTGCTGACTGGGCCCTTGGCATGGCCAAGTGGGAGGACACTGGTCCCTTCAGCACCAGCCCAAGCCCAGGTGCCAACCACGGCTCTGGCACCGTCCCCTGTGCCAGCTCCCTGAGGATGGGCAGCTTGCAGGCACACATGGCTCCATCAGCAGGGGCTGGCTGCAGGAGCCCTCCCTATGCTGCACGAGTGCCCCTGGGCACAGCCTAGATCTCCAAAAAGCTGTGAAGCAACAGAGAGTACCAGTGATGGGGAATACACACATTTGGATCCTCCCGCAGCAGGATGGGCTAAGAGAGAAAGAGAGGGCAGGGAGCGGGGGTAAGACAGAGAGAACAGAACAAGAGGGGGTTCATCTCAGTAGGATATCAGACAGCACGGGGAGGGGAGCCCATGGGCGTGTGCAGTCCCAGCAGCACCTTCCTGGCACCTCTGCTGGGTGCTGGATGCTGAAGATGGTGGGTGGAGGGGAAGAAGGGAAGGTGTGCTGGGCAGAAAGCAGCTCCCCGTGCGACAGGAAGGGATTGGGGGCTGTGAACATGCGTGCAGGGGCTCCCCAGAGGCAGCACAGGGCTGCTGTGGGGCCAACGCAGCAGGACGCGGGGAGGCTGTGGGGACATTAGCCCTGCAGGCTGTCTGGAGCCACTGGCAGAGAGCTGCCATGGTACCTACTGTCAATGATGTCCCCAAGGCCCTGGGCATAGAGCAGGTCCCGCAGACGAGCCACCTCATCCTTCAGTTCACGGATCAGTTTGTTGTTGGGGTCCTCGTTGATGACAGCGTTGCAGCGGATCTGCTTGGCACGGTCAGCGTACCTAGGGAAAGACAGGGCCTTGAACAACAGCAAAGCCCCAAAACTTGAACAAGGGCAAAACTCCAGCTGCTGGGCAAGCAAGAGTGTTGCAGACCCCCTCCAGCAAGTGGTCCTTCGGAGGACCCCATTGCCAGGATAATTCTTCGGCCTTTTGTCTGGGGTTGCAGGTTCCCTCCACAGTACAGCCCCAGCCAGGGACACCACAGAGGTGAGGAGAGCATGTGGCAGTGCCTGGGCCTCACACAGCCTCTCCTGTTCCTGCCCACTGCAGGGAGAACAAGGGCACTTCTTCCTACCTGAGGGTGCTGAGGGTCTCATCATAGTTGATGTCAGCAGGACTGAGAGCAGCGACCATGGCGGTTCTGGAGTTGCCTCCTGCCCAGGAAGACACACCCATGAGGGAGACGCTGGTCCTGATGCCCCCTGTCACACTCTGCTTGGCAGCCACACCCATCCCCACACCACACCCCCGACCTGTCCTCACCCAGATTCTCCCGCAGCAGCCAGGTCAGCACCGAGTCCCGGTAGGGGATGAAATCCGTCTTTTTCTTCTTCTTGTTCTGGGGGATGAAGAGCAGAGGAAGAGCTGTCAAGCTGCCTGGTCTCCTCAAAGGGAAGGTGACAGCTGGTCCCCAGCCATGGGGACTTGGGAGCAGGATGGCTCTTCCCAGCCACTGCAGCCTTGGGCATCTTTGTCCACAGGTCCTGCCTGTGAAATGCCCTGAGCTGGGAGGGTTGTTTAAGGCTGGCTACTGAAATCCCCAGGGGGTGGAGGAGGCTGAAGATTCTGCCAGCCCCCAGGGGAAGAATGGCTTGAGTCTAGGCAGAGTCTCATTCCCAAACCACCCTGCAACCCACTCCCACCCACTCCCACTGTGCTCAAGCCCAACGTCCCCTTCCCCATCCGGCCTGGGCACTTACCTTGTTTGGCCCTGAATCCTGCAAAGGAAATGGAGAGACTGTTTAGGGGAGTTGCTCTTTTCCTTGGCTCCCACCACAGATCCCTGGCCCTCAAGCAGAGAGTGGCACAGGTCCCCATGCAGATGGCATCTTCATCAGCCCAGCTTGTCCCAGCCTCAGAGACAGCTTGGGATGTGTCTGCCCAGCCCTCAGAGCTGAGATCCTCCACCCCTCAGAGCTGAGTCCACCCCTGCTGGCCCAAGCCCATTTTCCCCTGGTGCCATTGTCTGTTCTCCAGCCACCTACCATTTCAGCCAGGGCAGAGATGACTTTCCCCAGGGTGGTCAAGGACTTGTTGATGTTTGCTCCTTCCTGGTTAGAAGAGGAAAAGCCCAGATGCTCAAGCCCCATTTCAGACCCACATTAAAGCCCAGGAGAAAATGAGGAATATCCAGTATTCCAGGTGTGGGCAAAGAGCAGCTGGTCTTACTGGGTAACCAGCACTCCCCAGCTGGGACTGATGGTGAAACTGGCACTAGGCAGATTTCAAACACAATCCTATCAAGGATTTTGGCAGTGCAAGGGGCAAGGAAGCAGGCAAGGAAAGGAGATGTTTTGGCTGGGGATGAGGGAGGAGGACACGGTCTCCCCACCAGCAGAAGGAGACCTCAGGTCAGCTCTCACCTTTAGCCTTGTGCCCTTGGCACCTGTGGAATCAGCTCGTTCACTCCCGGCCAGGTCCACCAGGCTGATTTTGCTGACCTGCAGGCAGAGGGGAGGCTCAGCCCCGTGGGCACAGCAAACCTTGCCCAAACCAAAAAGCCAAAACTCTTGCAGCATGACACTGCTCTGAGGGGCAGCAGTGGGCTCTGCAGGGTCACCCTTGCAGGAGCTGCTCAGGAGCAGGGCTAATATCCTTGCAGGCAGGGCTGAAGGGCACCAGCTGCCAAATATCCTGTCCAGGGGCTGGTCCATCAAGGGACCATGAGCCTAGAATGTGCCTGGGACTTATCTCCCTCCTGCTCCAACGCTCCACCAGGCTGCACCACCTTGTCCCAGGTGCTGATGAAAGAGCACCAAAGTCCTTTCTGGATCCATGTGGGTTCCCCTGAGCCATTCAGGCCCTGCTCTTACCTTCTCAGTGGTGATGTCTGTCTCGGCGTCGTGCCGCTTCTGCGTGAAGATGATGTTGAACACGGCGTGGGAGCGGCTGCTGGTCTCATTCATGTTGGTGGCAGCCACTGTGCTGCAGGGAGAGTAGGACAGGGAGGTGTGACACTGTGAGGGACACTGGAGTGGCTGGTGACGGGGCCAGAGCTCATGCCAGGACAGGGTACATGGTGGGAAGGCAAGTGTGGAGGACAAGAGAGGACTCTGGGAGAAGACATGCACAAGTTTAGGCTTTTTCCTGCTGTCTCCACTTGAAAGCAGAAGGAAGGTAAGGTGAAAGCAAGTGGGGGTACCCAACATTCAGCGAGGAAGGGATTGCCCTTCCAGAGCAGCTGGACTGGCAAAGGAAGTGAAGCAGGACCTTCTGGAAGTGACTGCAAGCTTCCCAAACCCTGCCCATCTCCTTCTTCTCCAGCTCACCGAGCCTTGTTTCCAGAGTCCATAAGGTCCTGGATGTCATTGTAGGAGGTCACAGCCAGCTTGGAAAGGTCCTCAACATATGGACCCATAAGAGGATGCTCCCTCACCCGCAGGTTCCCCTTGTTCTTGGGGTTCAGCAGGTCCCTCACACGTTCACAGTAGATCTCCATGTAGCTTACCTAGAGCAGAGGGCACGGGCAGAGCTAGCAGGATGAGCCACCCAGGCATCCCCCAGAGAGGGGTCTACACATTGGCACAGCCTGTGGAGCCAGGTGTGAGGCTGGGAGTGGGCTGGGCAGGCAGTGGGGTGCCTACCTCCACAGAATAGGACATGTTGTCATTCGTCGTGTCGTTGATGCGGGAGAAGAGGTCCTCGCACAGCTGTGGGCAGAAGAGCCAGGCTCAGCCCCTGCCAGCAGGATGCTCCTGCCTGGGCTGCCCAGGATACAGCATTTCTACCTTTTCACCCCAAAGCCAGCCAACGAGTGCCAGAATGGCTCCTGAGGAGCTGGCAGAGCCCCACTGTGCTGACATGGAGAACCAGCCTCCCCAGAGCTGTGCCACGTCCTGCTGGGCCGGCATGCAGCAGCCCTTGGTGAGCAGCTCAGCACCTGGACCACTGCTGCCCACTGGCTTCGTGTGGCCACACCATAGTCCATCCAGTCTTGGAGAGCCTGGATGACCCCCCCGACCCTCTCCATGCCAGCTCACTGTCACGGTAGTGCATTATCAGACCTTGGCACAACCTGGCCTCGCTCGCACACTGCTGCCCTCTTCCCTCCCAGCTCTGCTTTTCCTTTGGGGATCCCCTTGGGACGAGGGGGACAGGTAGTTTTCCCCAGGCATACCTGTGGGATGATGCCTTGCTGGTCCTTCTCCTGCTTGCCCATCATGGTGTAGGATTTCCCAGCTCCTGTCTGCCCGTAGGCGAAGATGCACACATTGTAGCCTTCGAAGGCATGCTGCAGCATCTCCTCCCCAATGTCCCGGTACACTTGCTTCTGGGATGCATAGTTGATGTCTGCAGGCTGCACAGAGGAGGGGGACATGGAGAAATTTGGCAAGGAGGCCCCTCTGCCTCTCCCCAGCCCAGCCTCGGAGGTGAGCTCAGGCCTCCCAGTGCTTACCGTAGTGTGGGACCAGTAGGAATAGTCANCCGTAGTGTGGGTCCAGTAGGAATAGTCAAAGCTGAAGCTTTTTGGTGTCTCTTTGGGCTGTTTTGGGTTCAGGATAGCTAGGGACAAACAGATGGGAACATGAGGCCACCAGCCACCCATGGTATGCCTGCCCCACCCCCCTTCCCCCCCCCTCCATGTGGGACGGATGAAAGGTGGTGGGAATCAGTCCAAAACAGTCCTGGGAGGTGGATTGGGACCCTTCCAGCTCTGCAGATGGATCCAGACCCCAGCTCTGAAAGCAGAGGAGGTGGGTGTCATGGCCAGCAGAGCCCAGGGAGCAGGGCAGAGCTTTGCCCAAACATCCTGCTGGACACAGTGAGGGGGACATGATTCCTTCCCTCAGGTTCCTTCCTGCTGCCCATGGGAGCCCAGCACTGGCACAGGAGGGTCACAGCCTTCTTCTCCCCACAGCTGGGGCAGCGTGTCCAACGCTCCCATGCTGGCCCCACCACCTGTGGGGTGGGAGCAGCTGCAGCCCTGTCAGGGCTCCCCTAGAGCTCCTGTGGCTCCAGCCTCTGCAGGTCCCCAGCCCCAGCAGGGTGATTAATGCCTCGTGTCACACCACCAGCGGAAACAAGAGTCTGCTTTTGTCATCCCCTGATGAAAAGGACGTTGCCATGGAAATTGGAGACTGCATCACTGCTCTTCCTCATGCGATGTTTTTTCCCTTCTGTAGAGCATTTACGATGTGGGTTTTTTCTGAAACAGCAGATGCATCAGAAGAAGCCCAAACCAGCGGGTAATCACGAGATTCAGCCACCAGCCATGTTAGGTGACAATGAAGTGACATTGAGGCCTGTGCAGCGCAGTTCCTGTGCCCACTGTCCCAGCTGCTCCCTGCCACCACCAAAGATGAAGAAGCCATGAGCCCTGAGCTTTCCCCACCCCAGCCTGCTCTGCCCTTCAGTCAGCCAGGGCTGGAACCCACTCCCAATTCCAGCTGGGGCCTTCCTGAGCAGCCCCAGGCATGGTGCAGTCACTACCGTGGTGTCTGATGCCCAGATGTGTGGTGTTACACATATGGATGCTCTCTGCTCTGAATCCCTCCTCCATTACCACAATGGATGCACCTTCTACTCCCCTGGGAAGGGTCCACCACTTCTCACCTGAGAACAACCCAGCCCTGCCTGCAACAGCAGCGAGGCAGACTGGGGAAGGGTGGGAAGTGGGGTCAGGATCCAGCCCTGACCACAAAACCACACCATGGTGCTTCTGAGATGCTCCTTAGCGTGGACAGAAGCCCAGCTCTGCCACCAAAGAGGGGCTGGCACGGGCTCCCTGCCTGCCTACCTGCTGCAGGCAGCCTGACTCCAGTGCTCCAGACACCTGCTGCATTCCAGGCAGACTAATAGCCAGGAGAAAGGGCCAAAAAGTAACAACTGGCAATCCTGCAGCAGCAAACAGGGATGTGGAGGCCCCTGGAAGAGCAGGTCTTTGTGGGCAGCATGGGCAGCCACAGTGGCTGCCTGGTCCTGATCCCTGCCAATGCCTGGCTGTTGTGCTGGGGGCAGGGAAGGGAAGCAGGAGCAGATGTCACGCAAGAAGTGGGATGGAGCATCTCTGATGGCTCTGATGGCTCCTGGTGTACAAACCTTCATTATTAAATTCTTCTATTATCTTGCTTAACATATTTTCCCACTTATTTTCAAATAGACTATTTGAAAGACAAATGCATTTGAATCACTAAACAGCTCCACTGTGCCATCTGGTCACCAGGTCTGTCTCTGCCCCGCAGAGGTGACGCTGACCACAGCGACCAGGAGTAAAGATGAGAGGTGGAGCGGGCAGGATGGAGCTGCATAAGGCTCCTGTTCTGCATCCCAGTGCCAGCCCATGCTGGGCACAGGGCAGAGAGGCAGCTGGGGATGGCACCAAGTGGCTCCAGGCATCCCAGCTGCAGCTGCCCAGCTGGCATGGGGAACCAGAGACTGGGACAGGGGAGAAAGGAGGATCCCAAGAGCAGACACCTCCTGTCCTGAGCTGAAACACTCTTCCCACGCCCCTGTCACTCCCATTTATTTGCCTGCAAATAAATGCTGAGATGGATGCTGCTGGTGGAATTTTTCTTTCCCTGTGACCAGGCATTTAGGACTTTTGCAAAAGAGTAATGCTCTGGCCCACGGGGATTCAAAGGGCAAGGAGGGGTGTGAAGGTGAAGACAGAGACAAGGGGCGCAGGAAGGAGGAAAACTTCTGGAGATGTCCCTCGCCTTGCCCTGAAGAGCCAGCAGCATGGCAGAGCCCAGTGAGTGGGCAGGCACGAAGCAGAACCCACATCAGAGAAAATAATCAGCGGATTTTAAAGGCAGCAGAGGCATGGCTCCATACAGAGAACATGAATGGCCTGGTGGGATCAAAGCCAGGGGTCTCCTCCACACCATCCTGGTGGGGGCCATCAGGAGAGGAGCTGGGAGTGTTGGTGCCTGGGACAGTGCCCACGGCGGGCAGGGCACCACAGGAACAAAGCAGCAGTGTTGGTGAGCAGGTGGGTGGCTCTGGCAGCTGGAAGTTTGCAGGCAAAAGGACAGCAGAGAAAGGCTGACCCCACCCTGGGCCCCACTGCCTCCCACGGGGCTCAATGCATTAGGCAGGAGAAGAACCTGCCTGCCTGCCCCAGCACATGCAAAGGTCTCTGTAAATAATCCTGGGAAGGGGAAAACTTGCTCTCACTCCCCTCAAACATGTTAATCTATCTCCTCTGCAAGGAGCTGGGGGATTGAGACAGTCCTGCTCTGCTGGCACTACTGACATCCTCCTGCCTCCACCAGCCACAGCAGCAGCAGGCTTCTGAGCCCCCCCACCCTTGCTCCCCAGCCCCCTGGCCAAGAGGATTAGCCAGAGGCTTGTCCATTCATGGAGAAAATCCTCACTGTCAGCAAAGGGCTCCTGCCTGCAGCCCTGCTGCCCTCCCTGGTGCAGGCAGAGGCACGGGCTGGAGGGGTGGGGGCACAGCCAGGGGCAGGGGCAGACAGCTCTGAACAAACACAGCCACAGTGGGAGTGGGGGATGCCTGATGCTCTTGACTGGGACTGGGGCATGCCAGGACCCTACCCCACCCATCTGAACCAGAGTGGGGAACATCTACCCTATCTATGGGCCCTGGGCAGGTGGGAAGCTCCTGTGTGTACTGGAGGCACCACGAGGGCAGAAGCTCTGCACCCCAGGCAGATGGAGAATCCTTGTCCAACCATGGAAGGGAAAACCCCCACAGGACGCCAGAGACCAGCAGATGTTGCCCCACAGACCTCCCACTCCTGCTCCCCAGGCCTGGGGTGGCCAGGGGGGTCCCAGAATCACCCTGCACCCTTGGGTGCCCTCCTCTCCCCACCAGCAGGGTTGTCATGGCAGCCAGCACGGCGGGGGTGGCTGCACCGGTGTCTCACCCACCATCGGTGACGCAGGCAGCCCCAGGCGGGCCGGCGGGGAGTTATTTTAGACACTGCCCCATCTGGAGGCTTCCAGAGCCAAAGAGGAGGGATTTGACTGCCATTCCCACACCATACTGCCAGCAGCTGTTATTTAAAGAGGGGAAAAGGCAGCACAGGCTCCTGACAGGACATACAGCCCCAAGCCTCCATGCTGCGCCCCCCACCCAGAGCACACCATTCCCTCGGCAAATCCTCCTCCCACCCCTCCATCCTGCTGCTGTTGCATCTCCCAGAGCCCCAGAGAAGTAGGGATGGGTCCTGGCACACTGCAGTGAGTGGTACCTGGCCAGGCAGTGCTGTCAAAAACCATCTGCTGGCCCATGCACAGCTTCAGGGCCAGGCTGGATGTGGAAGAGCCTGATCTACAGTGGAAGGTTGGAATGAGATCATCTTTAATGTCCCTTCCAAACAAAACCATCCTGGGATTCTGTGATCCCTCCCTCATTGCCTACTGGGGAATACTGCCCCTTTCACTGTCACCAAAACGCAAGGGCTCAGTGCCATGCAGATCCCACCACTGACGTTTCAACAGCAAGACTGCATTTCTCCATGGAAAGCCGACATCGTCCCCACATTTCCTCCTCTGAACGACCCGAGATGCTTCAGGCATCCTCCCCAAGGATCCCCACAGGCCAGTGCTTGCTGCTGCGGCCACACCACAGGCAGTACCCAAAGCCCCCCCTGCCCCTGGTGAGGCACTCACTGGTGGTGCTTCCCGACATCTGGATGATACATTTGGATTCCCGGCTCATCTCCCGGGAGTTGAAGGGCCGGACGCGCACTGCCACCTTCACCGACGCTCCCGCCATCGTGCCGGCCGCACCTGGGGACTGCTAGGGAGGAGCAGCGGCTGTCCTGCAAAAGGGAGGAAGGAAAAGGGGGTCAGGAAAACTCACACCCCAGTCCACGTCTTGCAACTGTGCAGTATGAGTGGAAAGCCTGTGCAAGGAATCATCCTGGGAATGCTGTTTTGCCTCTGCCCTAAGGATGACATTTTGTTTCACACCTCGATCTGCCCTCCTTTTACCTCTTCCTTCTCCCTGGCACGCCTCAGGTCAGGAGCCCCAGCTCAGTCCCAGGGGCCATCCCTGCCCTTACCCCAGGCCAGCACTGGAGCCTCCATCACCCTGCAGCATCTGGCACCCCCAGCAGCAGACAGAGCCTTGTAGGTGCTGTCAGCATAAGCCCCAAGGAGCAGCTTTTTCCTTCCAGGGTGCCAGTGGCACTGGATACTGGGCAGGTATCCCCTAATCTGCAAGCAAGTCCGCAGCCCCTGCCTGTTACCCGAGCCTCCTGCCTCCACTCCAAGCCCAGCAAAGCAGGGACTGGGCAGCAGGACAGAGTGGGGCGGGAAGGAAAGCGCTGGCATTCCATTGAGAAAGGAGGCGGTTGCTGAACGCAGTGGCTGGCATGTTGCTCCCATTCAGCTCCCACAAAGCAGACGTGCAGTATCAGCACCAGCAGCCCTTCCTGGGAAGCCAGTGGCTATTACACTCAGCTGAAGCTCCCAGTTTACCATCATGTTTCCAGTCCTTTTGCTAAAAAAATTATTAATCGCAAATCTCACAAGACAAAACAAACTCCTCACATCACCAACATCTCCCAGAGCAGTTGTCCATCCCAGCACTGATGCCCAGGTGCTCTGCAGGCCATTCCCAGTTAAGCCTCATGAGCACTGGCCAGAAAATTATCCTGGGTTCCTTCCTCTGATTTTTGCATCCTTCGGGATCCTTTTGGACCTGACAAAATCCCTTCCTGCTTTCTAACACCCTTTTTTCTGCCTTTCCCTGTTCCCTGGCTCCCCATGCCAAGCCTAGTGGTGAAAATGGAGCACAGGACTGCTCCATGGGCAGGAGTTGCTCCTCTGGCAGCCCACCTGCAAGGGGGTGTGTGAATTCCCTAATGCTTTCCATGCACGGGGTTTGCCAGCAGGATATTTGCTCTGGGAGGAAGGAGATCAGGGAGGAATGAGATCGTTGGTGAGCAGCGGCACAGCTCTGGTTACATGGGCCATGACCAGAAGGAAGTGGAGCAGTAAGGAGGGATCTTGAACATGAGATGTGTTTTCCCACAGTGGAAATGAAAAATTCAGCAGAATTTGTGGAAAAGGGGGAAAGGGAAGAAAAAAACAAATCCACAGATTTGAAAGTATCCCAAGAGAAGGGGATGGCCTTAAAACTACCTGAGGTTTGACAGCTCTGGTTTGATTTCCAAGGGGGTGAGAGGAAACCATAGACACAGTGGAAAAATTTGCATCAAGAATGTGTTACAAGCTTGGCACTGCCTTTCAGAAACCCTTTGCCTATTTTATAAGTGAGCTGGCATGTCCAACAGCATGCAGAGACAAAGCTTCTTCTGTTGGAGTTCCCAAGCCCTCCTCTTATCTTCCCGCTGGGATGGCTCCGGAGCTCCCACTATGCTCAGCCAGTGATCACACCCATAAATTCCAGAGTTCAAGCATTTGGTCTCAGGCTTTCTTGAGCCTGGATTATTTTAAGCAGGTGTTTAACACCACCCTTGAGTCCCTAAGCCAACAAGTGGGCTGCTGCGTGCCAGTGGCCTCTGCCTCCCCACTCAGATGGGGAAGGGAAAAATTAAACAGAAGTGCTTGCCAAAGGGGAATGAGGAAATTGTTTTTCCCATGAAATGATTGGATATATTCCCAGGTGGAAGGGCTGCATCTTCACGAGGCCATCAGCTCGAGCTGCTCCACCCTGTGGTATCACTCAAGGACAATGGATTCATCCCCGGCCGAATCCCGGCAACTGCCCATGTCAAACATTTCCCTCTCCTCCCAAGTGAAGACAGCTCCCTCCCCACAGCTCTGCAGCCTCTCCAGCTACCGGGGCTCTGAAGAGGTGGGGCAGGTCCCTGGACTCCTGCCTCCTGCACAGCCCCAGAACAGCAACACCCATCAGTGAGCCAACCAGCTCCAGGACTGCCTGCCACGGCCATAGCCACCTCAGCCCCTGCTCTTATCCCCTCCCACCCCTGTGCCATTCCCAGCCACTCCAACCCCATCACTTCCCACAAAGAAACTCTGCTTTCCCCTTTGAACCACTTTTCCATGTGCCTCATGCTGCTGTGTACCTTCCATCAGTGCTGCTTTCCTTTCTTTGCCTTCGTCTGCCCAGTCAGCCCCACACCCCATACCCCCACCACTGCTGGCCATGAGAAACCCCTTTCGCACCAGCAGGACCTTTTCTCTCTCCCTGCCATCCACAGCCTCCCTCCCAGTGTATTCCCATCTGGCTCTCCTTGCCCAGCAGTGTGAGCTGCTCTCCTGGCCAGTATTCCCTGCTGCAGAGCCCCAGTTCCATTTTCTGTTCCATCCACTTCCCTCCGCTTCCTTGGTGGGCGATGCATTGCTTCCCTCTGCTTTCCCTCTGCTTTCCCTCTGCTCCTCTGCAGCCCTCCAGCTCCATCCCTGCCAGGCAGCACAAGGACCCCCATCATGAGTGCCCTTGGGGACCACCAGCAGACACTGACCCAGCTGCTTCTCTCCTTCCTTTCCTTCCCCTGACTCACTTCCCTGGCTCAGCTGCAGGCAGGAATTCAGCCTGCTCCCATGGCATCACTGTCGTGGGCACTCAGCATCCTGTACAGAGAGGGACCAGGCTGTAGGGAGCAGGGCCAGGGGCAGGGCCAGGCAGCCCCCCCAGCCCGTGGGCAGCTCGAGCCCAGCCAGCTCGCCCTGCCTGGGGACAGCCAGAGCAGCCACCGCCTGCTTAATCTGCTGCCATCGAGAGAAATTCGATAAGCCCTGACCAGCCTTTCTCTGGGAGCGTGCCAGCACCAAAGCCCCGCTCCCTGCTCCCTCCCTGCCGCCTCCCAGGGCCCCGCTGCACACAAGGGAGGCGGCAGAGAGGAACGGCCAAGGGGAACATCTGGACCTGCCCCCCAGTCCTGCAGGGCATCTCTTCCCCCACTTCCCGTCCAGCCTTGCTGGCTCTGCCCATCCCTATGACACACCAGTCACCCCTAGTGAGGAGCAAAAGGCCTGGAGAGCCATGATTAACTGGATCAGCTAAGATTAATTGGGCAGAGATTAGCTAATGAAACCACTCTTAAGTCCAAGAGCTACCAACTGGCAGCCTCTCCTGCTGAGAGGTGATCAATAGGACAGGGAGCATTGTCCCCAAGTGCCACCAACCAGCAAGCTCTTCCCCAATGGATGCTAAGGAAAGTGCTCTACTGCTGGTCCCCCAGCAGATGACGAGTTGCCTGCACCCAGGGAAATCCAAGGTGAGTTTCCCTTTGTCTGAACACATCCATGTCACCTCGGTGGCGAGGGTGGACGGCCCGTTTGGCTGCACCAGTGTATTCTCAGCAGCTGCCAGGCTTTGTTGTGGTGAGCCCTTCCCCTGCACCCTTTGTTGGGGCCCCCCAGCTCTGACTGGGAACACGGGGCTCTGTCCTGCCTCTAGGGAAGCAGGGAACACGTTGCTGGATGACACGGCACCATCAATGCCTGCCAGCCAAGCTCCTCACCCACCTCCCACCCCACACAGGGCAAGGGGCCATGACAGTGCAGTTTTCTCCAGAGCAGCACCTGCAGGCAGGGAAGCAGCTCAGAGGACAGCCCAGGACAAGGGCAAATGCCCCCCCATGCTCAGATGAAATCCAACCCCATCACAGACACCCTGCCCCGTGCCCCCTCACCTCCTGCCCACCCCAATGGGGGGCACGGCTTCAGGGCAGAGTTTGCAGCTCCCTGAGAATTTCCATGCAGATTCAGTTTACAGGGAGCAAATGTAAGGACATGGATGAGGGATTCTGCTCCTCATCTCTGCTGCAAAATAACCCCACCCCCCGTCCCTGCTCCCTCCATCCTCTCTTCCAGACACTCAAACCCAAAGCAGGGACAAGCTGCACAGAAAGGGCAGTAGGGTCTGGTGGGTGCCCAGCATTGCTTGGCACGGAGAAGGACAACCAGGGAGGGGGTGGACAACAGATTCCCGCACGACCCAGGCCTTGAGGGGCTGCAGCTCTTGCCACATGCAGGGAGGTGGAGGGTGGTGGCAGCATCTTTGCCAGCGCCAGCTGCCACCTCCCAGACAAAATGGAGGTCAGCAGCAGCATGCCGAGATGGCAGAGCCACCACACCCCTGGCCACACTCAGGGGAGGGGGACGGTCTGCTGCCTCCCTGTCCCCCAGTGCCACAGAGGCCACCTGCATGGGGCTGCTCTGGGTGCTCAGATGGGAGGGTGCCTGGCTGTGGGGTGGCACGGGAGATGCTCGGCTGGTTCCTTGTCCTCCCCGTGCCCCGATGCTGTCGCATGGGACCTGAGCAGGCAGGAGACCGGCTCACACGGGGTCTGCAGGATCTAGGGGAGGGGTCACTGCCCCTCGAGGGGGAGGAGGAGGAGGAAGAGGAGGAGGATGCGGAGGTGGGGGAGGAGGAGGAGGAGGNAGCGGAGGAGTAAGACAATAGGGCAGGTGCAGGGCTGCTCCCTGCGAACCTGGATAACCAAGGGTGGAGCTCTGCACTCGCCCTGCACCCCGGGACCTGCCCCTTGAACAGCCAGCAGCCACCGCACTGGCCCGCAGTGACATGGCGGCCCTTGACCAGCCACTCCACAGCACAAGGTCACCGGCAGCTGCTCGTCCTTGGGGCCCAAGGAGAGTCTGAGCACCGCAGCATCTTTGCCGGCTACCCGCGGCGAGAGCCCCAGGTGGGGCATCCACCACTCCCTCCAGCGCTGCTGTTTAACTCTGGAGCATTATGATGATGACGCAAGATGGTTCAGCTGCATCACCACAGCCATCTGCCCCGGAGGGAAGAGCAGGGGTGCTTTTGGGGTGACAAAGGGTTCCTGTGCCCCCCGCCATGGGCTGCGGGGATGGCATCCTCCCCCTTTGCACCCTGGCTGGGATGCGAGGCGTCTCCTCATCCGCGGGCAGCTCCCCCCACCCCCACCCCGGCTGGATCCTTCTGGAAGATGGGGCGGCACCCGGCGGTCACCGCGCTGGGGACCCGAGGGCAATGTCCCCACACACACAGCTTCGACCATCGGGGGGCTCCCCAAAATGGCCACCGGCCGCAGCCCCCGCGCCCCGCCGGACCCTCGGGGATGTGCATCCCGCTCCCACCCGCCACGCCTCACCCCCGCCGGGGCCACGAGGGGCGGCACCGCCACCCCGGAGCAGCCCCGGTCCCCCCCCCGGCCAGCGCCCCGGGGGTCGCGGCGGGGCTGCCCCGTCCTGCGCGATGCCGCCCGCCTCTACCTGCGATGCCCGCGGCCGTGCCCGTGGCCGGTTCGGAGGGGCGCAGCGCTCAGCCGTGGGCGGGGGGCGCCGGCATGAGGCCGAGCCGCGCGGTGCGATGCGGTGCCGGTCCCGGTGTCGGTGTCGGTGCCGGTGCGGGTGGCAGCGGCCCCGCCCCTGCGGTCCCCGCCCCACGCGCTGGTTGGCGGCGGCCGCCGCCCGGAGGGGGACGCGGGGACCGGGAGGGCGCGCTCGGGGATGGAGCGGTGACGTCAGCGCATCCCCCGGCCCCGGGCGTGCTGCGGAACCGCCGCAGGGGCGGGGCGGGGCGGGGCGGGGCGGGGCAGGCTCGGCAGCCGTCGCCCGGCAACCGGCACCGCCCCGGTACCCGGTACCCCGATACCCCGGACCGGATACCGCTACCCCGGTACCCCGGTAACCCGAGGAGCGGCCCTCGCCAGGGCTTCCCGTGCCGCTAGCCCCGGTCAGTTCGCTCGTCCGTCCGCCGAGCCCCCGCCCGCCGCCCGGGGCACGGCCGCTCCTGCCCATCTGCGCCCGGAATTCAGAGCCAGAGCAGAAAGCGGATTATTCTTTCGCTGCCAGCTGTTTACAGCAGCACGGCCACCCTCGCCCCGCGGCAGTCCCGAGGCCACGCGTCCCCTCCCCGCCCCAGCCATGCCCCAATTCTCCCCAGAGGACAGGCAACTGGGAGATCTTCTTCATCCAATATGTCTTCATCGCTTTGGTGGGATGATGGCTGGGCAGCAGTCCCCAGGCTGACTGTGGTTTCCATCAGCCATGCAGGGGCAAACACGTTTGCCCCCAGCTCCTCTCAGTGGTAGCCACCCAGCTGCTGGGCAGATGTGCTCTCACCGGGCACTGTTGCCAGCCCCATGCCTCTGTCCCACATGTCTTCAGCAGCGGTCACTGGTGCCAGTTCTGCCAGGTGGGAATTCTCACCCCTATGCTGTCATCCCTAGCCGAAGCTTTGCCCACTGAGGGGCTCCACTCATGGATCTGCTAAAGCTGGCAGCAGGCAGTTTGTTTGCATTTGAGGGCATGGATGGCAGAGAATGTGCCAGAAGTTGAGCACAATGCAATGTGATGTGGGCACACATAGCAGGTAACAGAATATCAAACTGCCACGTGGAGCCTGTGGCATCATCATCAGGATACACTGGGGTGACCATGATCCAGGCTGAGCCTGCAGAGCACAGCTCACTGTGGCAAGGACTGTGTCTGTGTCCCAGTCCACAGCCCTGGTGCACATCAGTCCGCTGGCCAGCCTCCTTCAGGCTGTCACCCAGCCAGACGTCCCTCTGCAAGGCAGATCCCTGGTCAGGGAGCCCTGGTCAACAGGAACCTTTTTCTGCAGGAGGAGCTGTGACCATGGCAGCTGTGCCAGACCAGCCTCAGCACAACCATCTCGTGGCACAGGATCTAGGTGCCCAGAGCAGGGATCCCACCTGCTGGGATACTGTTGGGAAACATTAGCCCTGGTGTTGTGGGGGCCATGGGGACAGCGACTGCCGGGGGCTGGCAAGTCGCAGAGGCTGGCATACCTGGAGAGCGATGAGCACCAGCAAGGGGGCATCCCCCAAAATGAGGGGCCCAAGCCAGCAGGGATTGCACTGGTGACACATTAACCAGACAGAGGAGACTACCAGGGGTAGAGTCCAGACTGGTAGGGGGGAGCACTGAATTCTGGGTCAAGGTCCATGGGGATACTGGACACTGCTGGCACAGGATATGCCATGCTGGCAGCTGCTCAGGCAGCCTCCACTGCCTCTCTTCTCTGGGCTCAGTTCCTGGGGACAGACAGCACGTCGTGCCATGGCCACCAGGCTGCTCCGTGTTCCCCCTCCGGAGGAGCTGCTCCGGCCCCTGGCCGTGCCCGAGAGGCTGCTGCTGGGGCCGGGGCCCAGCAACGTGCCCCGCCGCATCCAGGCTGCGGGAGGGCGGCAGATCCTGGGACACATGCACACTGAAATGCTGCAGGTGAGCTGCCCCAGCCCAGCGCTCCTTCCCTCCCCTCCTCTTCCTCACCCCCAGGAGGGGCTGGAACAGCTCTGCTGGGGCAAGAGGAGCAATAGCAGCGCTGGCCAGTGTCCTGGTGCCGCAGGTGATGGATGAGATCAAGGCAGGCATCCAGTACGCCTTCCAGACACGGAACAGGCTGACCCTGGCCATCAGCGGCAGCGGCCACTGTGCCATGGAGGCCGCCCTCCTCAACCTGCTCGAGCAAGGTGACACCGTGCTGGTGGCCATCAACGGCATCTGGGGACAACGTGCCGCCGACATTGCTAGGAGGCTGGGTATGCTGGGAACATGGCAGATGGCAGGGCTGAGGGGTCTGGGCTTGAAGGCAGGATGGCCCCGTTTGCTGACCCAATCCTGGCAGTGGTCAGTGACACGGCTTACAAAACCAGAGACCACTCTGCTAGAGAGAACTCCAGGTTTTTCCAAGAATGATGCCACTCCATTTATGGTGCTTGATGGCTTTTCCACTGGGCAAATCTGCAGGAGGCCAGACCCTGGCTGGTGGCTCTGCTCCAGGTTCATGCATGACCAATTGCCCTATATAGAGCTGGTAGGTGATTGCCCAGTGGGAAGCATGCCCAAACCTCACTCTCCTCTGCCCAAATTCCTCCTAGGAGCCAATGTCTGTGAGCTGCTGAAGCCCCCGGGCAAGTACTTCACTCCACAAGACATTGAGCAGGTGAGTGCTGGTCACTGTGCAGAGGGCACAAGCTGACCTCCAATGTGGTCACCTTCCCTCTGTGTGGTGCAGGGCCTGGTGCAGCACAGACCTCTGGTGCTCTTCATCACCCACGGCGAGTCCTCCACGGGGGTGCTGCAGCCACTGGAGGGGCTGGGCGAGCTGTGCCACCGGTCAGTGTGTGGTGGGCGCCTCGAGGTCACCACCGGGGATTTGGGTCTGGGGATTTATGTGTGCTGGGCTTTTCTCTGGCTCTGTTGTGCTGGGAGCAGTTGCTGGCAGTGAGACACGCAGCCCCTGTGGGGTCCAGGGTGCCAGGGCTGCAGGCAGAGGTGTGGCAAGAGGAGGTGGCAGGAGCACCAGGCTGAGCTCTGTCCTCCTACAGGCATGGCTGCCTGCTGCTTGTGGACTCAGTGGCATCGCTTGGGGGAGCCCCCATCTTCATGGACCAGCAGGGTAAGAGCCACAGTACCACCATGGGCAACCAGGGGACAAAGGGGCTCATGCCTGGGACAAGGAGAGAGCAGTGGGATCAGTCCCTCCGCCTGCATTTTGGCTAGCAGCACCAGAAACTGGTCCAGCTGCAGACAGAGAGCCTGCTCCCCTTGGGGGACCCTCAGCAGTGCCAGGGGCCCTCCCAAAGCAGCCTGAACACAAGTAGGACCTGCCATGTGTGCCAGCCTTGTGCCTCCCACCCACCACTTGCAGCTAGGTCAGAGGGCTCAGCATTTCCCTGCTGGGAGCCTCTGATTCCTAAGGAGTTGTCTTCCCTCTTGGGCAGAGATCGATGTCCTGTACTCGGGGTCCCAGAAAGTCCTCAATGCACCCCCTGGCAGTGCCCCCATCTCATTCAGTGAGCGAGCCAGGTAAGAGCAGCCCAGTCTCACCAGGGTGGAAGGGGACGGGGCTGGGGGAGGCCGTCACCTCTCTCCTTTGCCAGCCACCTGCTTCGGGCCCGCTCTGTGGAGAGGATGCCCAGCAGCAGTGCTATGGGGGAAGAGCCCATCCCATCCCTGGGCAGTGACTGGGAGCTGAAGCCAATCTCTGTGCTCACTTTAGGGGATCCCACAGGGCTGATCCCAGCTTGGAGCTGGTTGGGTCAATGCCCCACCTCTCCCCAGTACTCTGTTTCACCAGGGAGAAGCTGCTGAGGAGGAAGACAAAGCCCCCATCCTTCTATCTGGACATGGGCTTGTTGGCAAACTACTGGGGCTGTGACGGGGAGCCGCGGAGGTGAGGGCAGGCTCTCTTGTTACAGACAGCTGTGACCACTCCCCACCCAGCCTTTGTCCTGGCTCAGGGGCTGCCTCCCCATCACCCTGGCTGTGGGTCACAACTCTCTGCACTGGGTGATGAGGAGGGAGGATGCTGTGCCTCAGTTTCCCTGACCACGAGCAAGGGACTGCTGTGCTGCAGCCAAGCTGAACCCCTGTGGGTCCCCTTGAGTTTTGCAGGTACCACCACACGGCACCCATCAACAGCTTCTTCAGCTTGAGGGAAGGTTTGGCCATGCTGGCAGAACGGGTGAGTGGCACCAGACAGGCAGGGGAGCGCCCAGCAGTGCCCATGGACCTTGGAGGGACCGTGGGTGCCAGGAGATCCTGGCAGCAGCACAGACCTTATCTCTGCCCTCTGCACACAGGGTCTGGAGAGCTCGTGGGAGCGACACCGGGCCAACTGCACCCAGCTGTGCCAGGGGCTGCGGGACATAGGGCTTGAGCTCTTTGTGGAGGAGGAGGTGGGTGCAGGACAAGCCCACCACCACCACAGAGTAGGGGCAGCATGAGGACACAGCCCTGTGCAGCTGGAGATGTGCCTGGGCAGCTTTTGATGCCAGAGAAAAATCTCCCCCCTCAGTGATGCTCTGTCATGGCATTGTGCTGGGGTCACCAGAGGCCGTGGGACTGAAACCAGTTTCTCTGTTCCTCAGAAGGCCAGACTTCCCACCATCACCACTGTCAGGGTGCCTGAGGGCTACAACTGGAAGGACATCACGGCCTTTCTGATGGACAACCATGGCATAGAGGTCGCTGGGGGCCTGGGCCCCACAGTGGGCAAGGTGGGCAGAGTCCTCCCCTCCTGCTGCCCGTGGCTGGGCACGAACCCCGCGTTCACTGCCACTCTCTGGCTGCCACAGCGTGTGTGGCTGGCCGTGTCCCATTGCCCGGAGCAACGCATAGCAGCACAACCACACACACAGTCACCAGCTAATTGAAATAGCCACACACGTAATTTGCAATTTGCGGGGTGACGCCTCTTTATAGGGAATGGTGTGTTAAATACGAGCAAAGGAGCTGTGCACAACCACACAGCCCGGCTGTGTGTCCCCCCACTCCACACGGGGCTGCTGAGGCACAGACACTCACCCCTCCCCTCCCAGGTCCTGCGCATCGGCCTCATGGGCTGCAACTCAACCAGTGACAATGTGGACCGAGTGCTTGGAGCCCTGCAGGACGTCCTGAAGCGCTGCCACCGCAGCAGGCTGTGAGCACCCCTGGCTGGGGGAGGCTGGGGGAGGTGGCCTGGCACTGCCCCACAGGCCTGGCTGCAGGCAGCTGGCAGCAGAGGGACCCCACTGCCTCCCTGGGATGCTGTTCAGGAGCCACGGCGACAACCAGCAAGCCAAGGCACGGTGGAAAGAAGCTGGGATAGCAGGGGACATGGAGGAGAGGGCTGGGCTCAGCTGATGTGAGACGTGGCTCAAAACCACTTCTCCCATCGTCCCCCAATGGCCTGGCCCCTCAGTTCTTTCCCTTCCCCTGGCCCCCGGGCATGGTGACCCTCAGCTAGCTGACAGAGACCTGGATGCAGGATGTGACTGTAGGTCCCTTCCCATCACCAACAGCCTCGGCCTTCCCTGCCCTGTAGTGCAGAATGCCAGCCATCCCCCTCCAGATTCTGTACCATGAAGCACCCAGTGCCCGGCTGCACCAGGGCAGCCAAGAGGCTGTGTGTGTCCCCCAGCTGCAGCAGACGTGCTCTCCCCCCACACCACCTTTCCTCAATAAAATGACACAGCTGCTCCCTGGCCCTGTAGCTCTCCTTACAACCCCCACCCAGAGTTTTGAGACGCCCCAGCAGGGCAGCAGCAGGGTCCCACTCAGCTCTGCTGAGGGATTTCTCGACGGATCTTGGAGAGGAGCCGGGACACTGCAGAGCGGCGTGCACTGTCCTGGATCTGGTACACCTGAAACTAAAGGCAGGTGGGAAGTGAGGGGAGAGGGTTTCCCACTCTGCTTAAGCTCCCTGCCCCAGCACTGCCAGCCTCCCACAGCCTCCACAGCACACCAGAGGGCTCAGTGGGGCAAATTGCAGCACATCCCAAACTTCCTACCCCAGGTGGCTTCTGGTGGTGCCTCGAGTTCAGCTGAAGGGCTGGGCTTACCTGGCTGAGCAGCATGTCAAAGTAGGCTGTGTCCCAGTAGGACCCATCCTCAGTGGGGAGCTGCAGGAGGGCTCGGGTTTCAGTGTCTGCCTGGCAGCTGCCACTGAACCCATGGAGGCCAAAATGGAAACGGAGGAAGCGTTGGGGGTCACAGGCAAAGCTCTCAACTTTTTGATAAAGGGTGGCAAGGTCTGGGCCTGCTCCTTGGAAGAGGTTTTCCTCTGGATTCAGGAAGTGGGGCAGGTGCTGGGTGGCCAGGCAGCGGAGGAGGATCACCAAGAGCCTGTAGACAGAGCCTTCCAGGTCCTGCCAGTCCTCCGGGGAGGGGAAGAGCTCTGTGCTCCACAGCAGCACCATCTGTGAGGAGGGAGAGAAAAGCACAGCATCAGGCACAAGGCCTGATCCCAGGAAGGCTGCCCCTTCACACCCTGCAGGTCACCATGCAACCTGTGGGGCTGAATCAATGGTGGCTGGAGCAGATGATACCTTTCTGAAGGCCAGACATGTACATCGGCCCTTTTTCTTGAAAAAAAAACCCCACAACCACCACCCCCAAAGCATCAAAGAATGCAACACAAAGCAAAACACACAGGATTTGGGTTACTTGGATCTGGAGCCATTCTGTAAGGAGAAAACATCCCTGCATCCTTCTTGACCCTTGGCTTGGAGAGCCATCAAGAGGCAGGGAACACCTGGATTTTGCCACCAGGTGCTGTCCCCAGCATGGCCAGTTGGCATGGCACCAGAGTGTTGAAAACAAGTTGGGTGGGGAGAGGAGGTTTTTTTCTCAGCAGAAACGCCACCCTCAGCCCTGTACAGGCATATCCCAGCACACCAGGGCACGGGGCAGCCTGCAGCATGGCACAGGGATACCACCCCACTGACACAGGCAGCCTGGGCCAGGGGATGATGCCTTATACACCAGTGCAGAGCCCCAGCTCTCAACCCACAGTGTCTCCAGCTGGAAGTTGCTGGTTCAATCCAAGGAAGAAGGATCAAAGCTCTCTAACCTGGCTGGCAGCAGCACACATCCTTTCCAGACACAGCCATGAGCTGGTACACCCCAAAGCACTGCAGGCACCCACCCTTGTTGTTTGGGTTCTTGTGCAGAGGAGCAGCCTTGGCTCTTGCCAAGAGAGCCATGGTCCCAAACAGAGAGCCATGAGAGAGCCCAGAGAGCCCAGAGAGCCATGGTCCCAGTCAGCAGAACCAACCTACCTTCAGGTGGTTGAATGTGAGACTGCCACTCCCACCCTGGCCTCCCCAGTCCTGCTCACGGAGCTGGTCGAGCAGGCGAAGGCTGTCCAGACGGGGTCCCTTCAGGGTGTCCACTCCTCGGAGCAGCTTCAGGATGGGAAGGTGAGTGGAGGATCTGGAGGAAGAGAGTGGGGTCTGGTGGGAGGGGAGATGAAGACCTGCATCCTCCCAGGCTGGGGGGAGTATGCCTGCAGTGACTTGGTGTGCAGGGGGATCCCTCCATGCCACACGTGGTCCCAGTCAATGCAGCTTCTTGGATCTACCTCCTGCACTTGCCTCTGGCAGACCAGAACTTCAGAGGTGTGGAGTGGGATGGGAACACTGCTGAGCAGCTCCTGCCCTCCCAGGAGGATCAAGAGTGGGGCTAAGTGGGGTTGTGCTCCCCTATGTGTAGTGGGGAGGAGAGGCTGTGTTGATCCCCAACGAGGGGCCGAGCATGCAGCTGAACCACCTTGTTCCCAAAATAAATATGGACTGGTCCAGCTGGCTGCTCAGCCCCTCTGTGGGGCTGGGGAGTTGTGCTGCCAAGCAAGATATGTCAGTCCAGCCCCCTTTTGTCCTGCAGCCCACCTTGGGAGGCACCTCATCACCCTGCGGCTGCCAGGTGTCTAGGCTTGCCTCTGAAGCCCAAGCAGGGATCTGAGAGCTGCCACCCTCTGCACAGTCAGGGTGCAGCTCCAGTGAATAATTTCAGGGGGCTGCTTCAGTTGCACTCCCCCTCTTTCCCTGAGCTGTCTGAAACTTGGCTGAGGTTTTTTCCTCCAACACAGAGAATAAGGTTTGGGCATCGTGAGGGGCTGATTT
The DNA here is from genome assembly GCA_008694505.1 of Cyanoderma ruficeps. Classification (NCBI taxonomy): domain Eukaryota; kingdom Metazoa; phylum Chordata; class Aves; order Passeriformes; family Timaliidae; genus Cyanoderma; species Cyanoderma ruficeps. Next base: position 3,794,134 of record VZDJ01000033.1, read on the forward strand.
GAACCCCTGCTGACATGTCCCTGCCCTTTCCCAACCTCTTTTTGCCTACACCCAGCAGTGCTGCCAGCCAGGGGGGATCCCTGGTGCAGGATCACCCTGCTGTGCATGCAGCCGAGCCTCTCACCTCCAGCAATGGGGAGAGGCAGGGACAAAGTGAGCCTCTTCTGTGGCCTTCCTGAGGCTGCCCTCAGGGAAGCCCCTGTCACTCCACCGCCTCTGGAGCTGGAGCGGCTCTTGCTGCCTCTTCACCACCGGAACAATGTCGAAGCGAATGGTCTTCCAGCTGCCACGGATGAGCAGGGAGAGCTCCATGGCATCTTCCCGCAGGTTTTCAGCACTGATGTCACCTAGGGGCAGAGGGTTTGGCAGCAGTGAGGAGGTTAGCACAGCCGGTCCCGCAGGCTGAACCAGGTGTGTGCTGCAGCACCCACCCCACTCGACTCTGCCCTTTCCAGTGCTGCAGTGTGGTTGCAGTTCCCGGGGTAAAACCCCTCTCCCAGCCATGCTGGGGTGGTTTTACAGGAAGAAGCTTCACAGGGCTCAAGGTCAGGCACAGCAGGAAGTCTCAAGCGATCAAACGGAGCTGTGCGTCTGAGTGGCTGAGCAGTGCCAAGAAAAGCAATGCAGTCCAAGAAAAATGGATCAGGAAAGGTTCATTGCTTTGTGGGGGTGGAGGAAGATGAAGGTCACCGGCTTGGCCACGGAGGAAGAAGGGGATGGTGGACTTGCTGGGACTGAGTTAAGAGACTTTCAGACTCCCTGGTCCTTTCACATCACCCTTGCACCCTGGTTGAGCTTTACTTTACAAGAAGCACATTAGGAGATGAAAATGCATGAAGAAGCTTATGGAACTGCTATGGGCATTTCCCAGGGTCCCTTCCCACCATGTCTTTTCCAAGGACACTGCTGCCAGCTGGGGCCCATATGTTCACAGGGTCAGACCCATGTCTCAGGGTCCTGGTCCAGCTCTGATGCACTCCCAGCTCACTCTCCAAAAAGCCTCTTCCAGGGAGCAGGGCACACTTGGAGGCTGGGGGGTGGAGGGGAAAATGTGATTAGGGGAAACCAAGCCCACCAAGTCCCTGAGCAAACCCTGCCTGGGGGCTAACAGCAGGGCTGGGTGGACCCCACACCCACCAAGAAGGGTGCCAAGTCCCAGATGAAGATGCCTGAGGATGACTCTGATGGTCTGGGATGGCAGGGAATCATTTGCATCTCCCCTTCCTCAGCTGGGAGCAAAGCCCATCCCAGCACACAGCAAGGTGCTCACTCACCTGCTCCTGCAGGTTTTGGGTGGGCCACATTGCCGGGAATGTGGCATAGGATGTTTGCATAGGGATCACTGCCAAGCTGGGAAGCTGGGCAGGCACTGGAGGCAGCTCCTGGCTGGGAAGCACCCAGCCAGTGTACGCACCTGGCTGAAGCAGGAAGAGGCGTTGGCAGTGCACGATGGCTGAAACAAGGAGCTCTTTCAGGTGCTGGAGGATTTTGCCTGGAAGCAGGCACCCCGCACCACCCCCATGCTCCATCACATCCACAGCACCAGTCCAGTCCTCCAAATCAGTCCCTGGAGAGCACACTTCCAGACAGCAGGTGTTCAGCCCTGAAGGATTCCTGCCTGGGGTGTCCCTGGTCTGGCACGCCAGCACACGCAGGGCATCGCCGTCGATACGCAGGGGTATCTCAAGAGTGACAGCATCCTCAGAGGCACAGAGAGCAAACTCGAAGGCTTCCAGGTTCCTGGCGTAGTCCACGAGGAAGCGTGGTTCCCTGGCATGGACACTCTCCAACAGGGTGAGCAGGATGTCCTCGGCCCGCTGGAAATGCTCCATCCGCTGCCTCTCGCGGGACACGATCACCCCAAGGTAGCTGTGCCAGAGGGAAGTGTTGGCTTCCATGGCAGCTCTGCTACTATCTTACACTGTCTGAGCCGCGGCGAAGGTGCGTGGGCAGGGAGGGCAGGGCTGGCTGCCGCGGTGGGGCGGGCAGAGCCGGGCGTTGACAGGCACAAGTGCTGGGTGTCTCCAGGGAGAGGTACAGGGCAAACCCAGGGCGGGGGCTTGAGTCACACCTGGTCCCTCTTCCGGCACTCCAGAAGGGTGACAGCGAGTGCTCAGCTGGCGGGTCATGGCAGGGTAAAGCTGTACTTTCCCACACCCCCCTTGGGTGCCGGCAGCCCCCTCTCACAGCCAGTGCCGGCTGAAGGGACCCACTGTCCTCCTGTCCCAGCTCCGTTCGTCCTGCCCGGCCGCTCCCAGCCTGTGTGGCACCCACAGGAGCTGGGGAAGGCTCCTGCTGGAGCTGGGCCGTGTGGCGGAGCTCCGGAAGGGCTGCAGGACCCTGAGCCTGCCTTGCCCGTGCCCAGAGCTGCCCTGCGGGCTCGGTGTAGCTCTGTCAACACCAGGCTCAGGCTCCAGTTTCCCAGGTGCGGCACCCCCGGCGCCCCTCTCCAGGAGCGCTGCACACACGGGCCCCGCCCTGGGCGCGGTTTTCCTGCCGGGCTGCGGGGGGATCGAGTCGGGGGGACGCACAAAGCGGGGCTTTCGACCTCAAAGCCGCTCTGGGGAGGGGTCCGGGAGCGGCGGGGCCGGTCCGTGCGGTGCCTCGGCCGTGCCCCGGCCCCGCTCCACGCTCGGGGGTTCGGTGCATCCCGAGCTCTGCCTTCGGTCGTACCCTCAGACGTGCCCTCACTTCTCCCCATCTCCCACAAATCCCGGAATGGGGATTGCCGGGCACGTTATCTTTTTGAGTGCTGTCACCTTGCAGAGGTACGTTCCCGAGGCTTTCCTGCGAACTGATTCTGCCCTTGGTCAGAGCAGGGAAGGGAATGGGGAGGTGGGGCAGGCTCCGTGGCAGCAGGGGGCCCGAGAGGAGTGTGGCGACTGCTTATTGAGGAAGGGAGGGAGAGTGCCATGGCTGGTCCTCCCACCTCCTGCGGCTCACGCTTACCCTTTTAAACAGCCCAGATAAGGTTTCTGGATCTCCCCAGGGGTTATTTCCAGTTCCTCCTTGTGCCTCCTTTAGTTCCCCGTGGCTGAGGAGCTGCCCTGCAGGTAGGAGTCTGTCCCTCATGTTCATCTACCCTTCTGCCAGCTGACTGAAGGAGCTCTGCTTTCCGAGGGTCAGAGATTCCACCTGCAGTCCCCTTGAGCACCTGCAGTTCGAGTCAATTAAGCCTGCACTGGGCATCTCACTACCAGGAGGCTGTGGGTGCTCTGGGCTGGGGAGTCTCAGCCAGATTTTAAACCCCAGCAGTGGGTGATGGGCTCTGCATCTCCTTACCTGAGCCCTTCACTTCAGGTTTCACCCCATCTGAGCCGGGGATGCTCATTCCCCCACACCAAAGGCTGTCTCAGCCAGGGCTGAGGGGGCAGGTCTTATCCTCCTCCATCAGGTGGGGAAGACAAGCTGGCTGGCATCCCAGGGAGGGACCAAAAGCAGCAGATCCCCACTGGAGTGGCTTGGGCTCATCCTGAAGAATGCTGAACCCAAGCTAGGCAAGATAGATCACTGCTTCGTGCCCTGGTGTGGGAAAAAGAGGGCAGAGAGATGCAGGCCACCACTTTTCTGGGTGTGATGGGCCATGGCTCACTGCTGGCAGGGTTGCTGTGTGCCCATGGAGCATCATTTTGTCGTGGATGGAGTCCCTGCTGCAGCAGCAACCAGGACATTCCTTCTGTCAGTGCCTGGCAGGAATGCTGGAGGAGGCTGTGGGCATCATGCAGAAGCTGAACTGAGAGCCAGGAGTGGTTCTATAGGAAGGTAAGGCTGGGCAAGGCAGGGGAACAATCTGGCTGTACCCTCCAGATATCTTGGTGCTAGTGGGGTAACCCTGCCCTCTTGTCACAGTGCTGGCTGAGCCCAGAGTGTGACCCTGACATCCTGCTGCCAGAGCTCTGACACCAGGAAGAGACAGTGTAATGTGATCCCCTCAGCTCATCTCTGCCTTTGACATCTGCACCTTTTGGATGTCTGGGTGCCAAAATCAAGAGGCTGGTGGTGCTGCAAATACTGCCTTCTGCCCCTTCCTGCTGGCTGGGACCCCCCCTCTTCCCCCTCTTCCCCCTCTCTCTCTCAAGAAATGCAATTCACTGTTAGAATTTGGATATTTTTTGTGATTCATCTTGTCTGTGCATAGTATTATGCAGACAGGAAGACACTTTCTTTGATGGTTCCTGTCCTGACTTATTTCATGTAGTTGTTATTTNATTCTCTCCTCTCCCCCCTAGGCATGGGGCAGGTCCTGCAGGAGCATCTTCCTGGCTGCTGCCAGGCACAGGCAGCACAGTGAGTGAGCCTGCTGCCGGCACCGTGTGAGAAGGAGGAGTGATGCTGGGCAGTGGCACATCTGGTGACAAAGCCACAAGAGGTGGGAGCAGCTGGAGGTGCTGCCAGATGCTGAGCAATGCTCTGAGCAGGAGGGAGCAGAGCTGGCATGAGGAGGGAATGGTGTAGATCAGGTGGTGGGTGCAGAAGCTCCATCCCATGTGGATGGGTGGCTGAGCCGTGGCTGGAGCAATGTTGGTTGGGATGAGCCACAGGGCAGGGACACTGCATGGCTGGGCTTTTGGGGCAGCACCTGGACACTCAATCCCACAATCAACCCAAGCTGAGCACGCCTCCATTAGCCCAAAAACAGCAGGAAAAATCTCCTAGTGAGAAGGTCAGTTAGGCTATGGAAGACATGGCTGGAGTGCAGAGTGTCTGGACAGGTCACTAGAGGCTGGTGGTGAGTGCCCTGGTACTGGCGGAGAGTCTGGCCTGAATGAACTAATCACTGTTTCCATCTCGGCGTTTCATGGTTCCGTGAATTTTTGCTCTGTTAGCAACAGGAGAGAGAAAACAACCCCCCAAAAAACAGGAAAGTGCAAGCAAGAGAGAGGAAAAAACGTGGGGGCATGGGAGCACTTGGCACAGCAGAGATGGGTGAGAAGTTGCAATGAGGTCCCGGTGTCCCTCACCCAGCTTGCCTCTCTGTAGGGCTGTGCAGTGTGACTGCTGCACCCCAGACCCTGCAGGATGCCATCATGACCCAGCAGAAAGGTATTGGGGTGCTGACCTGATGGGTTGAGGAAATGGCAGGGCACAGGGGCATTGGGATGCGGGAGGGGGGTTATGCTCTGCCCCAGCACTTCTGCACCCCACAAGCCCCCAGAGTGGCATGGCCCCCAACAAAGCGGCTGGGATGGGGAAGGGGGACAAAGGCAGGGAAGGTAGAGAGGAAGAGAGAGTAATTTAACATGACAGGCTGTTTATTTTGGCAAAAAGGGTCTCTTTTCAACAGATTTCAAAGCTCGGCCCTGGGGCTTGGGGGGGGACCACACAGAGGGGTGGGAGATGAGGGGTGCGAGATGGGGGGTTCAAGGGGGCACCCAGACTGAGAGGGAGGGAGAAGAATCCCCTGTCTGTTCATCCCTGGGGCACAGCCAGGTTTTCCAGCCCCGGGTGTGCTTGCAGGCTGCAGCGGGGTGTCCCCGCGGGTGCCCATGCTCCCGCACGCACATGCTTGCCGACATGCATCCACACACATTCGCACGCTCCCCCTGCCCCTGCTCCTTCCTCCCGGCCAGGGCTCAGCTGGAGTCTTGGCTTCCCCCAGTGACATTTCAAAATAGGCTGTTTATTNAAAAAAAAAAAAAAAAAACAAACCCAAAAAAACCAAAAAGCCAAAAACACCAAGGGGGGTGAAATTGCTAGGAAAGAAATAATTATTATAATCACATTAAGAGCTTTGGCTGTAAAACTCTTGCGAGGGCTCAGGGAAGGAGCTGGGGCTGCTCTCTGCAGGGAGTACAGGAGGCGGTTTTCCTGCCTTGTGCTCTTTTATTTTCCAGTCCTGATCCAACAACACCTCCCCTCCTCCCCTTTTCCTCCCCTTTATCCTGGGAAATGAAAACAATTTATTTAATGATGGATCATCCCTTTCTCTGGTCACTGACCTTCTGGGTGAATTTCTGCTGAGCTCGGTGGAAAACTCGAGGCTGGGTTGTGGATCCCATCTGTGGATGGGGGAGGGGGGGAGCTCACCCTTGTCCTTCCCAAAATCCACAGCAACAATCCTGGGGAGCAGGACAGGGCTGGCAGAGAGGGTCCCCACCAGGAAGTCCAGCAGCAGACTTTGCTGCAGGCACTATCCCTGCAGACCGGGGGCTTTGGGGGCAGATATGGGGGCCCCAGAGCCTTCCCACCCATTCTCCTTCTCTCCTGGAACACCCTCAGGAGCTCCTGGCACCCTGACCTGGTCTGAGGATGGGGTGGGCTGGGGTGCAGTGCCAAGATGGGAGTGGGCAGTGGAGACGTGATCGCCACACTGCCAACAGCCCTCGCTGCCTGGGGGGGCTTTTCTGGCTCAGAAGAGGTTTTCGGACCTGATCAGGGGCGAGGCCAGGAGGGCGTGCGGGGCTGCACGGGGCCGCAGCAGCAGCAGCCCGCGATGTATTCCCGTAGCAGGCGGTCTGGCCTCCGGCCGGTCCCCTGTTTGGCCGGGTTCTGTTCCCTGGGGAGGAGATGGCCGGGAGAGTGAGGGGGAGAGGCAGGATCCCCTTTGGCTGGGGAGCGGTGGGGGTGTGTGCGCTGTCAGCACCCAGCACGCAGTGCCCCGGGGCCCCCGGCAGGAGTGCTGCCCTGCATCCCTGCCCTCCTGCTCAACCCCCAGCTGACCTGCAGAGCCGGGATGGAGCAAGCCAGCATCCAGCCCCCTCCCCTCTGGCCCTTCATCTGCCACGGCCTGTTGCTCAAAGCATGGTTCTTGTAAAAATGCGTAAATATTTATACAAGAATAATTTAAAAAACATGGTCTGTCAAATAATCAAAGCAGCAGAACATCCGAGGAGCTTTCAGCTGGATTGGGAAACCCAATGTTGCTTTCTGATGCTCTGCTGCAATGCTGGGGGTGCCCGTGGCCAACCCCAGCCCTGTGTGATGCTGGACTTGCCAATGTGGCTTCACAAGAAGTTTGGAGTCTTCATTAAAGCTGGTGGTGGGTTGGCTTTCGCTGCCATTAGCCCATGTGCCTGCAGCAGGAGCCTCAGCCAGGGATAGGACTTCACCAGGGTCTGGTTTCAGCCTCGTGTCCTGGTTTTGGCACTGTTCCCTGCAGTGAGACTGCCCCAGAAGCCGGGGATATCCTTGGGTGAAGTGCTGTGTCCTGTCCTCCCCTGATATGTGTGGTGAGGCCAGGGCCTGGTGTGGGGAGTGACAGGGTGACAGCTGAGCTGTAGGGTGACCCCTGGTGCCCCTGGTTGCTGGGGCACTCCCTGAAAGCATCCCCATCCCTCCAGAGCCAGCAGCACCCTCAGAATTTCAAAACCTTGTCTTTGCAGCGATGGGGCAAGAGCCTTGGGCCGGGGCTTCCCCCAGGGAAGAGGATTTGTGTCCATTCCGATGGTTGCACACCCCCATTTGTGCTGGTGTCAGCAGTGGCTACAGAGCCACAGCCCCAGTGGCACTGTGTTCCCCCAGCATCACTGAACAGCCCTGAGCTTCCCAGGGGAACAGCACCTGGAAACCCCCGGACCCTTCTGCTCATTTGGGACTCCCCCAGCAGGGGGGAGGGGACACAGCTGCGACCCAGCAACATCCCTGCCACCACAGCTTGGATGACACGTGGCCACCAGATGCCGTGTGGTTCAGAAGGGTCTCAGGGTGGCAGCAGGAGGTGAAAGGATGGGAGAGGGGAAGAGGTGCCCCCTGTTCCCAGGGCCCTGTAGAGTGGAGGCAGGCGTTGCTGGGGGTTTGGGGGAGTGGGAGCTGGGTGTTGCAGTAACCTCCATCCTCCTGGCTACCCTCCAGCCCCTTCCCACCACCCACATCTATGCGCGTGATCTGTGTTGCTGCATTCTTTGAGCCTGGGCCAGATAATGAGTTCAAACCCTTTCATTAAACCTCAGCTCCCCTCAAACACCCACACACCTTCCTGCTCTACCTGGCTGCCTCTCCCACCCTGGGGAGGGAGCTTCCAGGACTAGTTCTCCCCCCACAGGAGGTGATGCTTGTGCCACACACGTGTTTGGCATCCGCAGGGAACGCTCTCTGGGCTTGGCCCAATTAGCTGGAAGGGAGGGGAGAGCCAAATCCAAACCATGTGCTGACCTGCAGTCCCCTCTGCCTGAAAGCATCCGTGCTGAATGCGCTCTGGATCATTAATAGCTCCCCAGGCTCCTTCCACATGTCCCGTCCCCCAAGCACAGGCTCTGACTGGGCTGGGGGGTGGGTAGGATTTCATGCTCTTTCTCTTTCTAGGGCTGCCTTTTGTGGGAGGTAGGGAGCTCCACTACAGGGCTGTGCGTGGTGGCCAGGAGGAACCAAGGGGCGACTGCCTGTGGATTTGGGGCAGCCCTGAAACTGTGATGCCAGGTAGAGGCAAGCTTGGGGTCAACAGAAGGATCTCTGCCTCCATCTCTTGCTTCTGGAGGTGGTTCTTTGCTGGGCAACGTCTCCAGCTGTGGGTGCCAGTGAAGCTGAGAGTCCAGGATACCCCTGGGACCTGCACTGTCCCCTCCACAGCCCGACAGCCTCACCAGAACTACCCACTGGGATGGGTGTGGCAGATCCTGGCCCCGTTTTGGTGGCCATCAAAGAGCTGGATGCCATGAAGCTGGTGGCAGAAAGGGGCATCTGTTCCTGGAGATGGAGTGGGTGGTGGAGGACAGAGCTTGGCCAGATGCTGTGGAGAAAGGGCTGCTTTCCCCCACACTCCCCCCAGCATTCTCAGCACAGAGCCCAGCTTTGCACTGGCTCCAGCTCCAGGCCCAGAGGAAATGTCTGCAGCTGGGGCCCACAGCTGTTCTCCCTGCTCCATTTACTGCTTCCAATTTAACGTCCCGGGGAGCTGGGCTGGACAACATGGGGGGAATATGGTGATGCTTTCCTGTGCAAAGCCTGCCTGGAAGAAAATCCTCCTCTCACGCTTGGGATGGCTGCCCTTCCCCTCTCTCGGGGTGAAACCTACCAGGGGAAGCCCAGGAGTGAGGTTCATCCTGGCAGAGGGGCAGGTCCTGCCACAATATCCCTGTGTTCCTTGGAAGCTGAGCTTGTGGCAGGCCTGGCATGGCATGGCAGGGCCAGGAGATGGGATTTGGGAGAGCGGGGCTCACTCTCATGGGTGTAAGGTGGTAGATGGTGACGGCCAGAAGATGGCCCCACAGTCACACCCCAAAAGAGATGGCTCTTGGCTGACATCCCAGAGCCACAGATTGGCTGGGGGGAGGGTGGCAGTGTCCCTGCTGCATCCCACCACGGCGTCCCCTGAGGCCGGGGCCGGGACCGCAGCCTAATCCCTTCCAGAAAATCAGCGATGAATGGCCAGGGAGGGTAATTCATATCAAACCCATAAAACCTTTATTAGCGTCCTAGGGGAGAAATCCGGATGTGGCTGCTTATTTATTTTGGATTTTTTTTTTCCCCTTTTAACATTTTCTTCCGAGAGATTTTTAAAGTGATAGGGTCACGTCTCTGGGATCGCAGTAGGGCTTACACAGGGTTGCCTGCTTGGGTCACATGTGGTCCTGGACCACTGGTGGATGCACTGGCATCCCAGGAGTCAGGCTGATCTTGGGGTCCAGCTTCGGGACCCATCATGAGATAATAATTATTCAAAACCATTGGTGCTTTTAGTGGGGCTTCCCTGGGAGTAGCCCTCGAGTTTCCTGGGAGTTCAACCTCTCCCAGTCAAACCATTTCCCGATAATAAATGTAGGGCGGGTGTGTTTGTTTTGCTTTGGGTTTTTTTTCCTCCAGTAAAGACAAAGAAGCCCTTGAGCCTGGAGCGTAACCTAAAACACGGCATTCCTGAAAAGAATTTCCTGATAATATTTTTAGCACCTGAAAAAAAAAAAAAAAAAGGGAGGGGGGAGAAGGGAGAGAAAAAAAAAACCAGGGAAAAAAAAGGAAGTTACACAGGGTTTTTTCTCCTCCATTCCTTTTCCTTTTCTCATCCATTCCTATGTTTTAAGGGAGCAGAGGAGACGGGGAGCGGGGCAGGGCACGGAGGGGGCTCTGTGCCCACGGGCGGGTTTTGGGTGGGAGGGGGGGGGGCACCCCCAGCGCTCGCGCTCCTCCCGCGCCCCGCGGGGAGCCCGCCCCCACAGCCCCGCCCCCCCGCGCCGCGCGCCCATTGGCCGGCCACACCCCGGCTATGCAAATGAGCCCCCAGGGGGCGTGGCCGGCAGGGTGAGGGCGCTCGGCGCGCGTTGGAGCTGAGGGGCCTCTGGTTCTCGCCGCGCTCCGGGCGATCGCTCCCAGCGCCCGGGTCCGGGTAGCAGCCGCCGCCCTCCCCGTGCCCCTCAGCGGGCGTCCTGCGCTGCCCTGCCCTACCTCGCCCCGCCTCGCCCTGCCCCGCCCCGCCCCCGCCATGCTTCCGTGGCCGGTGCCCCCGTGAGAGGCGAGCGGCGTTGCCGGCGGCCATGCAGGTCCTGGCAGGCTGGGCCGTGCTGGTGGCACTGGGCGAGTGGCTGTGGGCCGGTGGGGAGGTGCCGCTGGGGGACTTCTACCCCTTCGGGCCGGCCCAGGGCGACGCCGCCACGCGGAAGCAGGACGACGGTGGCTCCGAGCTCCGGCCCCTCTCCATCCCTTTCCCCTTCTTTGGTGCGGGGCACACCGGCCTCTATGTGAGTAATTTCCACTTACTTCTGCTTATTTCCTCCTATTCACTCCCTCTTGTTTCCTCCTATTCCCTCTTTCCCCCTCCCTCTAATTCTCTCTTTTCTATTTTTTTCTTCCTCTTCCCTTCCTCTTATTTCCTCTTTCCTGCCCTGCTTGGATGAATCCGAGTTTCCTTGGGGGCCATCAGGCGGTCCCCACTTAACTGGAAACATCAGAGGAATAGCAGCGTGCCGAGGATGCTGTGGTGGGCCCTGGGCTTGGGGAGCATGCAGGACCCCTGGCTCAGTGTGGGGCTCCCCAGCGAGGATCCTTGTCCCACTGCCTTGGGAATGCTGGGCAAAGCCCTCACCCACCGTGGGGAGCCTGGACTTGGCCCTGGCTGGAGCCTGCGTTAGCTGCATACCCACACCTTGTGAGACTTGGCCTGGTGACATGCTGGGGGATCCCGACAGAAGGGAGCTGGACACATCTGGTGGGCAAGAGCTCAGAGTCAGTGTGCTGCAGCCCTGGCATGGTGGCCCCTGGCTGGTGGCCCTTGCTGCAGGGAGGGGGTGTTGGTGGGGCTCTGAGTGTGATGCAGAATAAAGACAGCTGCACTTTGGGCTGCACGCTCATGACATTCGATTCCCTTGCCTTTTCCTGCACCCACTGGGCTGCTGGGACTACTGGTGACACATTCCCTTGCAACCCCATAGCCATTGGGAGTGGACTGTGGCCAGAGAACTCGAGTCATACCTGGCCCACCATGTCCTCTGTAGCTGTGGCCAGAGGGGCAACCCCAAGTGCCTGGTTTCCATGGAGTCTTTTGGGTGCTGCTGTCTTGCATCCAGAAGTGAGATTTGGGCTCCCCACGGTGGTTTCCACCTGGCACAATGAATCACCTTCAGCATCCTGATCCCATCTCTCTTGGTTTGCTCTGGGCTTAATGATGACCCAGACTCAGATGGCAGAGGAGAGGGCTGAGCATTGCCTTGATGCCATCCCAGAGCTGGGCTCATGTGCCATTCTGCTGCCTTGGCTCAGTGCAGAGGGTCCTTGGTCCTACCTGGTCATGTTTTCCCCCTGATCAAAGTGCCAGCCCTGCCATCGGGTGGGAGGGATCCAGGCTTGGGGCTTGAGCCACCGTGGAAGGACAGAAGGGAGTGGGAGAAGCCAGGTGACATGATGGTTGTCCTATAGAGGATCCACAGTGTAGCTCTAGGTCTTGGAGGGGCTGCAGGGATCTGAGGACAGTACATCTCCTGAGCCGAGACCCCACAGCTCTGCAGGGCCGGCTTGCCTGCCCCCAGCACGGAAGTCCTTGTGGCAGGGTCCCTCCTCCCCAGGGAGCTGCTGTCCAGAGGGACTGGCACAGGGCTGGCTTCACCTGGAAACCTCTGTTCTCAAGGGCTGCCTCCAACCACCCCCCTCCTTCACAAAAACCAGCAACAACAAAAAAAGCCCTTCTTGGCTCTGGTTCTCTCCCATCTTGCTTTAATCAAGGGAGGAATGTTCCTCTGCGGACACAGTGGGGTTACGGAGGCTTTGGGAAAACAGAATCCTCTTTCCCTTAGTCACAGTAAGGACTGCCCTGTGTTCAATGGAGGGGCTATGAACCCTTCTCAGGGACTGGGAACCTCCCCCAGGGACTGTACAAGGCTCACCCCATGCCTGGGTGTGCTGGCAGCTGGGGTGAAGGTATTCTGGCTTCCACATGGCTCCCGGGGATGCTGGCTCCCAGGTCCTTTTTGGCACACGAGTGTGACACCACTGCCTGCCTGCGTGCCAGAGCTGCTCTCTACAGTTGCGAGCCTCTTGCCTGTACCAGGCCCCCTTTTCCATCCTGCAGCCCAGGGGCTTGCCAGAGCCAAACATTGCACACTGGAGAACTTGGCTGGAGTCTGTGTTCCTGCCTGTCCCACGGTTGCTTGTGGGCTGGGGAGGTGACTGGATTGCCACTCGTGGCACTGTGGCAGAGAGAGTGCTGGCAGGGTCTCCTCCAGGGAATGTAGGAGCTCAGGGTGAGAACATTTCCCTTAGATTTCTCGCCCCTCCAGCCTGTTCAGGCAGGCAGGGGGTGTCTCCACCTTCCTCATTCCCACTGCATCCCCAAGTTGGAAGGTAGCACTCTAAGCAGCAACATCCACTATTTCTAGTTTCCTTCCCTGGGCTGAGGCTGCCTCTGCCGTGCATCCATGGGCCAGGCATCCCAGAACCCTAATTGCCCCAATTAGTTAGTGCTGAAGAACAGCTTGAAGTATCTCACCCTGGGGGTCTGGCATCCCCCACTCACTTTAATGAGAGCAGCCTGCTGAGGCACCAGGGGGTTTGCATGGGGTGGTGGCACTTGGTCACCTGAGGATCAGGAGCCCGGTGGCTCACCGGAGTGCTGTGCATGGCGTGCTGTGCATGGCGTGCCGTGCATGGCGTGCCGTGCATGGTGTGCTCTGCATGCCGGTGCATGGATTGCTGCCCAGCAAGGCTTCTCCTACCCTGGGCCAGTGCCCACATGGGCCAGGACCCACAGCCCCCCTGCCAGGAGGGTCCAGCCCTGTGGGCTGCCTGTGAGCCGTGAGACTAGGGAGCGAGCTCAGGGCCTCACCCCTGCCAAGAGCAGTGCCATGAGCTGGCCCCACGCACCGGGCGCTGTTTGTTTTATGCGCAGGGCTCCTGCAGTTTTTGCAGCTGTTCCCCTTCCCCTGGCCTGGAGAACAGGGCTGGGTTTGTTCGGGCAGTGGCCCGCAGCCGCGCTCCAGCGAGCAGGCGGCCGGGGCGGGGGGCTGGGGGTGTTGTGGGTGCTGAGGCATGTCTCTGCTTCTAAGGACAGGAAGGGGAAGTGCTCCAATATTTGTGGAAAGGGGAGGGGGAGAGAAAGATGAAATGGAAAGCACCTCTGAAACATGGATTCCTGCTGGCAGCAGGAGTCAACTGTGGCCACCCATTTCTTTCCCTTCCTCTCTGCAGGTAAACAACAATGGGATCATCTCATTCCTGAAGGAGGTCTCCCAGTTCACTCCGGTGGCCTTCCCCATCTCCAAGGACCGGCGTGTGGTTGCTGCTTTCTGGGCGGATGTGGATAATCGGCGGGCAGGCGAAATATATTACCGAGAGAGCACCGAGCAGCCCATCTTGGAGAGAGCGAGCAGGGACATTGCCCAGTACTTCCCTGAGTTCCCAGGGTTTTCCGCACAATGGGTCTTCATTGCAACCTGGTACCGAGTCACCTTCTTCGGGGGCAGCTCATTTTCACCAGTGAGTAGCTGAGGCAAAGCAGCCACCCCAGCCGTGTGCCTTCAGTGTGGTGCCAGACCTTCCACTTGTGGCACGGGGCTGTCAGCAGAGCTCAGCTGACCGTGATGGCTCCGTCACGATACCTTGTTGTGACAGAGCAATAGCGGGCTGGCAACACCAAACCCTCTTCTTTGTGCTCTGTGGAGGCTTTATGTCATCAGCCTTCTTCAGCAAAAATGAGGCATCTTTTGCCTTCCAGATGCTCAATATCTGTATTTTCCCCCATTTTTCCCATTCCCCTGGGATGAGAAGTGAGCTGCTCTAGATCAGGATCACAACAAGTTAGAAGGAAAAATAATTAACTTCTAATGTGCTTGCTCACGGAGGAGGACTGGGGTTCAAGGAAACACCCCTTTGTTGAATCTAGTTTCTGTCACTTTATTTTATATCTGGTTTATCATCCCTCACTGCTTTCCTCCCCTCCCTGCTGCAGGTAAACACTTTCCAGATTGTCCTCATCACGGATGGCAAGCTTTCCTTCACCATCTTTAACTATGAGTCCATCACCTGGACCACGGGTATGCACGCCAGCAGTGGGGGGGACTTTGCTGGGCTCGGTGGCATCGCGGCACAGGTAAGTGGTGAATGTGTCCCCGGGGGTGCCTGGGTAACACATCTGCCTTGTGAGCTCATGGTTCCTGTTTGGGTTTCTTGGAGGTGGAAAATCTCCCCTCTGCTTGTTTGGTTTTTTTTTTCTTCTTCAGAGTTCTTAAATATCTGTGTGTGCTCTGGTTCCCAAAGCTGAGACCATACAGGGGGCTTTGTTATCCCGAAACCACAGGTCTTTGCCTTGGCTGCTGCTTCAGAGTCCCTTTTCCTTCCTAACCTCAGCCTTTAAGAGCAGCTGCCACAGTTAGCACAGCTTTTCCTTGTAGCTTTATTTCATCCCTGTGTGTGTTGTTGTGTTAAAAGGAAAAAAAGCCAACACCCACACCCGCAAAAACCCCAGTACCGACTCGGATGTGTGAATTTACTGGCAGTTTTGCTTGCTTGGTTCCCTGCTTGCCAGCCTGCAGCAGGCAGGATGCTGCAGGTGGAGAGGAAGTGAATGGGATTTGAATCCCCAGGAAGGGACTGAGCAGGCCAAGCATCCACTTCACCCTGTTGTCCTGTCATGTAGACAGGACTGAGCGCTGGCCTGTGGCATGTGGGAAGGGAAAGTTGGTTTGAGTGGTGCCACCAGTGGTGCCGCATGACAGGAGAGATGAGTCCAGGTGCTCCAGCTGCCTTTTCCCATGCATTAGTGATGTCTCTTTACTCTCTGCCTTTGTCCTTCCAGGCAGGTTTTAACGCCGGTGATGGAAAGCGCTACTTCAACATCCCCGGATCCCGCACTGATGACATCGCTGACGTGGAGATGACGACAAATGTGGGTATCCCCGGGCGCTGGGTGTTCAGAATCGATGATGCCCAGGTGCAAGTGGGGGGCTGCAGCAATACAAGTAAGAGGACAGCAGTTAGGTTTACTTAACTCCCAACCCAACCCCACACTGTTCTCCAGCCCCATCTTTCCCTGCCTCAACCCCCACCTTCGCGGGGTGGAAGAGATGTCTGGAAGGGCTTTGGGGAGGGAGGGGAGGCAGCTATTTGGGGACTGTCTTCAGCACCAGCTGTGGTTGGGGATGGCACCCGTGGTTACCCCGGGCTGGGAGCGGGCTGGAAGAGCAAATGGGAAGGGGAGGAAGAGTTCTTAGTTTAAAGAAGCCTGCGGGGAGTGATGAGGGAGGCTGGGGAGGAGGTGATGTGCACAGCTGGGCCCCTGCCAGCCCACTGCCAGGCAGGGCATGAGGGGGTAGCACCCTTGGGGGCTGCGTATGTCAGTCAGTCCTTGTACATTGGGCTGAGCCAAGTGGAGGGCTGCTGAGTGGCAGCCTGCCGTGTGGGGTTAGGTTGCCAGGGCCTGGTCCATGCTCCCTGCTCCAGGGGTCCTGGCATGTCCCCCACAGAGCTGTTGGTTTCCGGTTCCTCATCCCCACTTCCCCCTGGCCATGTTTTCCCATTCGTGATCTGTGTGTCTTGCGTTATCGGTGGATTTTCTGTACATGGGGTCTCCCGTCCCCTTTCCCT
Organism: Cyanoderma ruficeps; assembly: GCA_008694505.1. NCBI lineage: Eukaryota > Metazoa > Chordata > Aves > Passeriformes > Timaliidae > Cyanoderma > Cyanoderma ruficeps. The sequence goes on from VZDJ01000033.1 coordinate 3,810,073, forward strand.
CTGCCCTGAATGATAAATGAGGGCATGGTTCGTGTCCCCTCAAGCCAGCGGAGCAGACCTTCTGCCCCCAGCCAGGCTGCAGACCTGTGCAGCCTCTCCCCCTTGCACAGGAGGAGTAAAACTGCCCCTGTCCCAGGGGACCCTGCAAGGAGCAGCCCCTGCCCCACCATCAGGCAGGCAGCCCCATGGGCTCCCCAAGCACCCCAGGGAGCTGGGCGGGTGCGGGGAAAGACCCTGGCACTGGTGTGGCTGGAAGGTGGCAGGTGGGCCCTGCCAGGGTGGGGGCTGACGGGGGTCACTGCCTGTTCCCACAGCCTCTGTCTGCCTGACACTGCGGCCCTGCCTGAATGGGGGGAAGTGTATTGAGGACTGCATCACGGGGAACCCCTCCTACACCTGCTCCTGCCTGGCCGGTTTTACTGGGAAGAGGTGCCATGTTGGTGAGCGCTTTGCTGCAGGGAGCAGGTCTCGCTCCCAGTGTCACTGCTGCGTGCTGGCAGTCTGTCTGTCCCTGCCCTGAGCTCCTGTCCCCACCCGGGGCTCTGTTTCAGATGTGGATGAGTGCCTCTCCCAGCCATGTCAGAACGGAGCCACCTGCCTCAACGGTGCTGGCAGGTTCACCTGCAGGTGCCCGCCAGGCTTCAGAGGCAACAACTGCGAGACTGGTGAGCAGTGCGGCACTTGAAAAGCAGAGACCCCAGGCTTGGGGGGCACTTCTGCTCTTGGGAGGGCTCTTCAGACCAGGGCTCCTGCAGTAGCTGCTGGGCTATAGCAGTTTGTGACGACCAACTTGGATTTCAGCTTGCTTCAGGCAAAAGAAGCTTTTCTCTGGCCATGAGCCTTTCCTTCTGCTGACTCTTCTGAGGGCTTTGCTCAGGACTGCTGCCAGCATTCTTCCACCACCACTCCCTTAGCCAGAAAAGCTGGCAGCCAGTGCTCAAACAAGCCTTGCAGGCCCTGCTTTTGCAGGTGATGCTCTGGTCCCAAGTTCTTCAAAGCCAAGGGAGACTCTCCCAGTCCCTGGCAGGGGCCATGGTTACAGTTTTCCCTCACTGCTGGCCTCCGCTTGCCAGTGGAAGTGCCGCCAAAGCATTTGGCTCCCAGCAAGCTGCTGCGCCAGTGGAAAAGGCGAGAAGGGAGTTGACTTGTGGGGGAGGAAGGAAGGGAGGGAGAAGTGCCCAGAAGAGCACACTGACATCCAGGAGGTGTGGGGGGATGAAAGAGCTGAGCTTCCTAAGGACAGGTTTTGGGGACAGTCATGACTGGGGACATGGCCACTGTCTCCTGACAAAAGGTGCATGGGTGGCTCCAGTCTGTGCTCTGCCTAGGCCTGGTATCACCATGTGTAGAGGGTGCCATGTGCTGGTCCTACACCTAGGCTGACACCCCTGCCCCTCTTTTTTTTTGATATTCTTCTGCAGCAGAATCACCATGTGAGAACAAGGTGTGCCAGAACGGTGGGAGTTGCCAGGTGGTGAACACGACAGCAGCATGCTTGTGCCAGTCAGGGTACACAGGGGTGGACTGCCAAACAGGTGGGTGACAGAAACAGGTATGGGATGGAGATGGTGACATTTCATACCTTGGCAAGCTTGCTTCCCAGTCAGCTTCATTCCTGGATGTAGTTTTGGGAGGGGAATGCTCGGAATTGCCAATGGCACCTATTTTTTTTCTGTCCATCACCTTCACCCTCCTGAGCTTCATCCAGGCTGGGAGGCACCAGGTGAGCTGGCTGTGCCCACACATGATCTGACCACCTTTCCTGGCCTCCCCTTGCAGAGGTGAACGAATGTGAGTCCAGCCCATGCCTGAACGGCGGCCACTGCATGGACCTGGTCGATAACTACACCTGTGTGTGCCTGGAGCCCTTTGTGGGACAGCGCTGCGAGACAGGTGCCTGTGTCCCAGAATGACCCACGCCAGGGACTGTGTCCCCCATGTTCTGCTGGCCATCATGGCCCCTCTCCCAAGCCCAGGCTCCCCTCACACTCACTTCCTTGCTTTCCCCTTACCAGATTCATCTTCCTGCGAGGACCGGAGTTGCCAGAACCGGCAGACGTGCAACTACATCCGCCCTGGCCGCTACATCTGCACCTGCTCCCCGGGTTATTACGGCAACAACTGCCAGTATGGTGCGTGCCTCAACCAGCCTGGCCTGGGAACTGCAGTCAGGAGCACTGGGCAGGAATGGGCAAATGGCTGCAAAGGGGTTGTGTCAGTCATAGGCACTGCTGAAACTGGTGGTCGGCATGTGCAGAGCGGCCATGGTGCTGCCAGGAGGGAACACCTTCCTGTGGGGCGGCTTGACCGTGCTGGGACTCCAGCAGGATCCCCAGCACAGAGGATATTCCAGCCCCAAAGTGGACCTGCCCACCTCAGGCTCCCCATTCCCCACAGGTGGGCCCCGTGTGGCTGGCGCCTGCCTCTCCCACCCATGCCAGAACGCAGGCAGCTGTCTGGAGACAGAGCAGGGCTATGTCTGCGAGTGCCAGGAGGGCTACGCTGGACAGGACTGCCGAGACCGTGAGTACCAACCCAGGGGACTCACTAGTGGGGTGCAGCACCTCAAGGGGACCCTTCATGCCTATGAGTGGGAGAAGCAGCAGCCCCAGACAGCCTGTTCAGGGCTCTGGGATTGAACAGAAGGTCTATCCTGTTGGAGGAGGCTGTGCCTCTGTGTCTGAGGGCCTCAGGGCTGCTGCCCACCTGAGCTTCCCCTGTGAGTGGCATCTGGCAAAGCTGCTTGTCTGTCCCAGCCCACAAGCAGGAGAGGTCCTGAGAAGCTCCTGTCTCCTCTCTTGCAGAGCTCTCTGAAGGCTGTGAGTGTCGTAATGGGGGCAGTTGTCTGGAGGGGAATGTCACCGTCTGCCAGTGCCTTCCTGGGTTTTTTGGTCTCCTCTGTGAATTTGGTAGGTGAAACCTTCTTGCCTACTGTGTCCATTCCTTCCGGGATGCTTGAGTCAGGCAGCCTGTGGGTCAGCAAGGAGGCAATGCCCATGCCTGAGCCTAGCACACTGCCAGGGGTACACACTGAATTTGAGCCTGGAAATATTGTCACCTTGTGAGATGGCAATGCTTCCACCTCCATCACTCCTCCTCTGAGCTGTGCCTGTCCCAGCTTCTGCCTCAGCCCAGCTCCCATGGGTGGAGAGGGAGTCACAGCCTTTGTGCACTCCCTTGCTGAAGCTCACTGAGCATCCAGGCTGGGCATTGCCATTTGCACTGTCTGTGCCAGAGGATCTGTCCTGTTTCATTGCACCCTGCAAAGTTAGGAGTCTCCTGTTTCCATGTGGGTGTCCTCCTGCCACTGACTGAAGGAGGCTGGCACTGGCCATGTGTTTGCAGAAGTCACCACGACCCCGTGCAACATGAACACGCAGTGCCCGGACGGTGGGTACTGCATGGAGTATGGCGGGAGCTACCTCTGTGTCTGCCACACCAACTACGGCACCAACCACAGTAAGACTCCGCAGGGATGTGGGAACAGCCCTGGGGTGGGGGTGAGCAGGGGGTACCCTCACCAGCAGGGAAGCTGCCCTTGTACCCCTGGCCATATGTCCTTGGTGATGCCCTGTGTTTGGCTCTGCAGCGATGCCATCCCCCTGCGACTCGGAGCCCTGCTTAAATGGGGGGTCCTGCAAGGTTCACGATGACTCGTACATCTGCGAGTGTCCTCAAGACTTCCTTGGCATGCACTGCGAGAAAGGTACCTCCACAGTGCTCCCTGTGGCCCCAGCACCTGGCAAAGGTTGGGAGATGGGCTTGGACCTTTTTGGGAGATGAACAGTTACTTGCAGAGCTGGAAGTTGGTGCAGGTTTACCCATCCCATCCTACAGGGTAGAGGGAGGGATTGAATGGCTCCCTTCATGACACCCAACAGTTGCAGCAGCAGATCCAGTTGTTTCTTGTGCAACACCATCAGTGTTGGTGTTTCTTATTTACACACCACAGCTTCTGCCCTTGGGAGCAGCCAGCTGCCCCCCAGCATCATGTACCTGTTGACCCCCAATGCCCCAGCATGGGTGTAGTTTCTGTGGTGTTGCTGGAGCCAGGATGCAGTCAGGCTCCCTGCAGCCAGGGGTTGCTGGGGGGCTGGTGAGGGCAGCGGCTGTGGGTGACCCCGCTCCGGGCGCTCTCTCTGCAGCCAAGCCTCGGCTCTGCAGCGCGGGGCCCTGCCGCAACGGGGGCACCTGCCGGGAGGCGGATGGCGAGTACCACTGCACCTGCCCCTACCGCTTCACCGGCCGGCACTGCGAGATCGGTACAGCCCCCCGGGCCCCGCAGGGAGGACAGGTGGCGGCTGCCCCACCGGGCTCACGCCCGCCTTGTGCCCCCAGGTAAGCCGGACCCCTGCGCGTCGGGGCCCTGCCAGAACGGAGGCACCTGTTTCCACTACATCGGCAAGTACAAGTGTGACTGTCCCCCAGGCTACACCGGCCGGCACTGCGAGATCGGTAGGTTTGAGGAGGGTGTGCCACTACCTGGGGGGACAGTGGGCTTGACTGTCAGGAGCTCGCTGCTTGCTTTGAGCCCCCTTCTCTGCAACTCTTCCTTGTGCCCTGCTGGAAGGGGAAGGGGGCTGGCTCTGGTTTCATTCCTTGCTCTGCTCTTCTCCCAGTGCCCTCCCCTTGCTTTCTTAGCCCCTGCCAGAATGGGGCTACCTGCAAGGACCTTGGTGGGGGCTATGCTTGCACCTGCTCTGTGGGCTATGTAGGGAAGCACTGCCAGTTTGGTAAGGGCATTGTGTTTCCCCTGCTGGCTGTGGACTTGAAGCACGTCTGTGGGCCCTGTTCATCCCCTGTCTCTCCACAGAGGTCGACTGTGGCATCCCCAGTGAGGTGAAGCACGCCCAGGCTTCTTTCAACTCCACCAAGTTGGGTGCACTGGCTGAATACCAGTGTGAGCTGGGCTACATCCTCAGCCAGCACAACCATCCCCGTGTCTGCCGTGTGCCAGGTGTCTGGAGCGACCCCCCGGAATGTGATGGTGAGGAGTGGGAGTGGGCAAGCCCTGGGACACCATCCCAGTGGCCTGTGGTCGCCACCATGGTTTGGTGACCCCAGGATATGTACTCCAGTTGTGTGCTGCCTTCCTCCCTGGGATCTCTGTCCTGTGCTCATGTCTCTCACTTTGTCTCTCTCTTGCTCAAATGCCTTTAGAGATCGATGAGTGCCAGTCACAGCCCTGCCTGAATGGTGGCCAGTGCAAGGATCGTGTCTCTGCCTTCCTGTGCTTGTGTGAGCCAGGTTACACCGGCTACCACTGTGAGCTGGGTAAGAGACCATGCCAGGCATGCTCCAGGACTGTCACAATCCTCTTCTTACCCTCCAGCCCTTGGGAAAGCCCCAGTGGATTGCAAACTCAGTTGCAAGGAGCTAGGTTACCAGGAGTTATGTGTGCTTGGATCAGACTGAGGCAAGGGCCTCTCTCCCAGGACTCCCCGCTAACTGTAGGATATTCCACCAGGGAGATGCTGCTCCTGGCTGGGGACAGTGGGGGCAGCATGGGAGGTGGTGGGACTCTGAAAGATGGCTCCAGCCCAGTTGCCTGGGATCTGGCAGAGGACAGTGGTAGGAGAAGGTGGGCTGTTGGAATTTGGATGAGGGGACATGACACAGGCACCGTATGGGATGGATCTCTGGGCACAGCCCCACACTGCCAGTTGTGTCCCCGGGGGTCCCTGAAGGAACGCCCCCATGCCATGTGGGGGCAGGCCTGAGGCAGTGGGCATCCAGGAGCAGGGATGTTCCTGGCCACTGGGCTTGGGGAAGCAAATGACATGGGAAGGGTCCGTGCCCTGTGGAAGAAATGCTGTCTCTCCAAGCTCCTGTCCCTAGCCACCAGCCATCTCTGTGCTGAGCTGTTTCCTTTCTTCCTGCCGGACCCCAGATGTTGATGAGTGCCAGTCGGAGCCATGCAAGAACAGCGGGACCTGTCAAGACCTCCCAGGGTCCTTTGCTTGCTACTGTCCTGAGGGCTTCCTGGGGACCCAGTGTGAGACAGGTAGGGGCTCTCCCTTCCTGGGTCAGTGGGAGGCTGGACTGTGGGCACCAGGACACTGCCAGGGTTGGTACCATGCCAGGTGGCTGGTCACTGTCTTGGACACCTTGACCCCAAGGCATCACATGGTTGCTCACTGATGCACCTCCATGCCTGTAGTTTCAGGCGCAGAGCTGAAACTGCTCTGATGGGAAGAGAGCTAGGAGTGAGGTGTCCATCAGTGATGGACTCCCTTTCCAAGGTGTCCACCCCTTCCAGGATATGGAGGCACCATCGTTCACAGTAGGGGGTTCAGTGTCCAGCCCAGCTGTGCCAAACCCTGGGCTATGCCTCTGCCCTGCTGCCCCCTCGGGGGTCTGTCACTGTTGCTCGTTTGTGGAAGCTGGGAGCTGGCTGCTGGCATGCTCACTGCTGGCCTTCTCCCACCTCCAGAAGTGGATGCCTGTGAGTCAGACCCTTGCCGAAATGGAGGGGAGTGTGAGAGCTACGGGGGCTCCTACCTCTGTGTGTGCCCAGAGGGTTTCTTCGGCTACCACTGTGAGACAGGTGAGGCAGGCAGGGCGGCGCAGGGTGGCCCTGGGGTCAGCAGCACTGCTGACACTGCCAAACCTGGCACCTCTCCCACAGCCAGTGACCCGTGCTTCTCCAGCCCCTGTGGGAGCAGAGGCTACTGCCTGCCCAGCAATGGCAGCCACAGCTGCACCTGCAAAGTCAGCTACACAGGCAAGAACTGCGAAAAAGGTAAAGGCCCTCAGCAGCGGCACCAGGACATGATGTGGGGCTTGACGCCAGCCTGGCAGTGCCCACCGCCCATGAGGGGCTCAACACCATCCGGGACCAGCAGCACTCCTTGAGGAGGGCAGGGCTGGGGGCTCGCCTTGGGTGGGGCAGCCCGTGCCCCACCAGTGCCATGGGTGGGTGCTGGCATGCTGAGTCGCTGCCGCAGGTGCCGAGCTTGGCACCAGGACACGGGGGACAGATTTCCCATGCAGCAATGGCAATCCCTCGGATGCCCTCAGGAGGGGAGGCAGAGGCGTCCGAGGGAAGCCTCTTGGCACTGGCCTCCCCCAAACCCCTCACCCCATCCCGCAGTGGCAAGTGCTTGGCCACCAGTGATACCAGGGAATGCTCCTGGCGCCCTGGCTCCTCCTGTGCCCACTGAGCCAGGAGTGGCTTACACCCAGAGAGCCTCTGCCAGGTGTGCCAAGTGAGACAAGCGAGGACCTTGTCCTCTTACCACCGCTGTTCTGCCGCTTGCTGACAGGGTCTGTTCTCTAAAGATTCATGGCATTACCTCTCCCCTTTGCTTTTGCACACACCCTGAAGAATTGCTGCCACCAACCTCATTAAAGGTGGAAAGGGTGGAGGACACTGGTGTGTTGATTTCTTGGCACCCACCTGAGGACGCAGCTGCCAGGCAACTCATTGACGGCTACGCCGTGACGTACGTATCCCTCGACGGCTCTTACCGCAGGACAGATTTTGTGGACCGAAGTCGTTCTGCCCACCAATTGCGGGCACTAACCTCCGGCAGAGCCTACAATATTTCTGTCTTTTCAGTCAAACGCAACGTGAACAACAAGAATGATATCAGCAGGCCCGTCATGCTCACCACGCGCACTAGTGAGTAGCGTCCCCAGGGGGATCACGGTCGTGAGCGTGCGCGGCCCCTGCAGGTGCCAGGGTTTGTGCTGCCACCTCCAGCCTGCCACCAGCTCCAGCATGGTATCAAACCTGGCAGGTTTGCTGGTGCAGATCCTAAAATCCAGCTGGGGGCCTCTGGAAAGTGCTTGATGCAGAGAATCGCTGTTTTCTTTGCTGTGAGTAAAAGGCCTGACACCCCGTGGCTCACCCTGTCCAGGGGCTAGAAGGGAGCTTGCAGTGGGGATTGCTCCTGAACCCTGTTCACTGGGGCCAGGCTGTTCTGCTCCTTGTTACTGTGCCCAGGAGAGTATGAGGAGCCCCCATGTAAGACAGGCAGCAGGGCTTCTGCAATCCTGTGGACCAGCCACCCTGCCATACTACTGAGCTTGGTGTGGGAACATGCCAGCAAGGGCAGGGACTGTCAGGGACATCTGCTCCATGGGCAGAGGAAGGGGCACAGTGATGCATCTGGGGCATGGAAAAACAGAGCAGCTTTGATCCCACTTTCTAGGGCAGGCAGGTGTAGAAATTAAATGCAAACAGACGCAGGAAAGAAGATGGCCTCTGAGGAGAGGAGAATGGTGATGGTAAAGGCCATAAGCCACAATGCCCACAGCAGGCTGAGACCAAGTAAAGGGGAGGAGATGGCAGCATAATGCTGGGCACAGCTTCTCATGAGGCCTCAAGCCACAGCTGGATGCTGGGGTCAGGATGGCCACCTGAAGTGTGCCGTGGGCTTAGCAGTCACTAGTGGGGCTCCTGAGGGCTCAGTTTGGAGCTGGTCCTGTTTAATGTATTTACTGATGGTCTGGACCCAGGGATTTTGTGTACCCTCAGTAAATTTGTAGACAACACCAAGTTGGAGTGTTGATCTCCTTGAGGGTAGGAAGGCTCTGCAGAGAGACCTTGGCTCGCTCAGTCAAGGGGCCAAGGACAACAGCATGATGTTCAGTAAGGCCAAGTGTTGAGTCCTGCACTTGGGTCACAGCAACCTCCTGCAGCTCCAGGCTGGGGGAGAAGTGGCCCAAGAGCTCTGCAACAGCTCTAGGGGGTGCTGGTTGACAACTGGTTCAACATGAGCCAACAGTGTGCCCAAATGGCTAAGAAGGCCAATGGCATCTTGGCCTGTGTCATGGGCAGCGTGGCCAGGAGGACTAGGGAAGTGATCATCCCTCTGCATTTAGCATTGTTGAGGCTGCAGTGCATTCTCTTCTGGCCCCCTCACATTGAGATGCTGGAGCATGTGCAGAGAAGGGCAACAAGGCTTGTCAAGGGTCTAGAAAATGTATCATATGAGGAACAGCTGAGAGAGCTGGGGTTGTTTAGCCTTGAGGAGGCTGCAGGGGGACCACGTTGCTCTCCAAAACTCTCCAGCAGGAGGTTGGAGTATGGTGCAGGCTGGTTTCTTCTGTCGTGCCTGCAGAGAGAGAACAAGAAGAAATGGCCTAAAGCCAAGATAAGGGATTAACATTAGATAGTAGTAAGGAATTTTTCATTGTCTGGGTGGTCAAACATTGAAATAGGATGTCCAGAGAGGTGGTAGAGTCACCACCCTGAAAGTGTTCAGGAGGCATCTGGATCTGGTGCTGGGTGATGTGGTTTAGGGGTTATAGGACAGTGCTGGGTGGATGGTTGGACTGGATGATCTCCCAGGTGTTTTCCAACCTTGATTCTATGGTTAGGGCCAAGCTGGGCACTACAGCCCCTTTGGAGTTGTGGTAGGGGGCTGGGGCAGAGGGGACAGACTCGGGGGTGCTTTGAGTAGCACAAAGCCCTGTGGGTGGGCAGGTACATGTGCCTCTCGCCTGCCTGGAGGCTGTGAAGACAGGAGAGCATGAGTTCATTGGGAGAGGTGGCACTGAGCTGTTCCACTGGGGAAGATAATCCAGAGGTGCCAGCAGGACCCCCCGTTTGGGGGTACACGGGGTGTGACAGGGTGACCCACGATGACCACAGTCCCCTCTGCTTGCTCCGGCCAGGACCGCGTCCGGTGGAAGGCTTTGAGATCACCAATGTCACTGCCAGTGCCATCACGGTGCAATGGGCTCTCCACCGCCTCCAGCACTCCACTGTCAGTAGGGTGAGGGTCTCCATCCGCCACATGGGGGACCTGGCAGGCCGCACCGTGGAGCTGAACAGCAGTGTGGCCAAGTACACCTTCCTGTGAGTGGGCTGGGTGCGTGCCAGGGTACAGCTCCCTCAGGTTGCCCCGCTTACCCCTTCCCACCTTACCTTTCCTCCACAGGGACCTGCAGCCAGGAGAGAGATATATCATCCATGTCACAACGCTGAGTGGCCTGGGAGTGGAAGACCATCCCTCAGAGAGCCTGGCCACAGCCCCTTTTCACGTGTGGACAAGTGAGTGAGGTTGCTTTTGCCATTCCGGCTAGGCAGGGTGCAGGGGCTTGGCAGCAAAGCTGTGGGGAGGGAGAGATGTGGGAGCTGCCAGACTGTCTGGCCTGCACAGCAGGTAGGAGGTGTGCAGGCAAGCCTGGAGTGGCCAGGAAAGACACTGGCACGTCTTCCCCTGACAAATGTTGTTCAGTCTCTGATACCAGCACGGGCCCTATTCATCCCCTGCTATCTGGCAGTCAGAAGGCAGGGGCTGACCTGAGTGCCAGGGTGCAGTGAGGCTCTGTCTCTCTTGGCAAGGGCCTAGTGTTGAGCATCCCCTCACTGTGCATCCCATGGCTGGAGCAGGCTCAGGGCTGGTCTGGGCAGTGCCAGGCAGGCTGGGGCCCTGGCACACTTGTAAGGTGACGTGAGCAAGTAGGGCAGTGGCCGTTCAGGGACAGCAGCTCTGACCACTTTCCTCCCTTGCCTGCCGCAGGGCCTCTCCCCCCACAAAACCTCACGGCCTCCCATGTCACCGCCACCTCTGTGTCCATGGCGTGGGAGCAGCCGCCCGTGGGCACCATGGAGGGGTACATCATCAACGTCACCACTGCCCAGAGCGTCAAGAGCCGCTACGTACCCAACGGGAAGCTGGTGTCCTACACCGTGCGGGACCTGCTGCCTGGGCAGCGCTACCACCTGTCCCTGACAGCTGTGCAGAACACGGAGCAAGGCCAGGTGCACAGCGAGCCCATCCACCTCTACGTCACCACCTGTGAGTGCTCCCGGGGCTCTGCTGATTGCTCTGCTGATTGCTGCAGCACGAGGGAGGCCGTGGGATGACAGGGAAGTGGGGTGGGGGGCAGAAACCAGTTGGCCAGCAGAGTGCCAACAGTGCGGCCCTTGCTGTCCCAGCACTTGGTGTCTGCAGCAGGCTGTGGGGGCAACACACAGGTCCACTGGAACGGGAGGTGGGGGTTGTAGGGTTAGTGAAGGGCAGATGCAGAGCTCCAGCTTGGTGATGGGCACCTGCATCCCTGGTGTGTGGAGAGGGTCCATGTGTCACCTGGCAGCCTGGGGATGATGGGATGGGATGACGGGACTGGCTGGGAGGTTGGTTGCTGGCTCACACTGCCTCCATTAAGCCTCTTCCTTTGGTGTGCAGTGCAGAGGGATGGGGCTCCAGAGAGGCGGTGGAGCCAAGCTGGGCACCCCCGGGTTCTGCGAAACAGGCTGCCCCCAGCTTTCCTGCCTGAGCTCCGCCTGCTGGCAGATCGCGACACAGCTGAGGAGCCCTCGCCAGACCCCAGGTAGCCCCTGCTTCAGCACTCCTGGCTCTTCCACTCAGCCCAAGCACTAGGCTGAGTCCCTTTCCACAGCTTCCATTCCCAGGTGTGTGCAGGGTCAAGCCATGCTCCTGCTGGGGTGCAGCCTCTTGCCCATTCACTGGGGTTCTCACCCTTACCCTGAGAGCAGTTCCCCCATGGAACTTGCTTATTGGAGTCCTAGAAACTTAGAATTTGGGGTTCATCCTGACCTTGGCAGAGAAGAAAAGACAAAACTTTCACACTTGCATAGAGCCTGATGCCGCCAGTGAATGCTTTATGCAGCTGCTGTGAGCCCCAGCACACAGAGCCTGGGGGACCTGCAGTGTCCCATACCCTTATGGCCCTCCTGTCCCAGGTTCACGGAGCTGGTGGATGGCAGAGGGAGGATCAGCGCCAGGTTTGGCACTGCGCTGGGAAAATCCATCTCTCTGAAGACACGTAAGTGCTCTTGTGCCTTTGTGTCCTGCTCCTGTCATCCAGTACCATCTCTTGCACCTCCCTGCAAGCTGAGGTGGCAGCCAGGCAGGCTGCTGTAGGGCTGGGGGAGCTGTAGAGGAGGGTGGAGCCCTCTCACCTGGCCCTGGGCAGGCAAACATCTGCTCTGCTTGTTAGACCTCTGCCCGAGGAGAGGGGTGACCAGGGAAGGACCCTTGCTGATGGGAGGCAATGCTGACTGTGGCAGAGCTGCCCTTCTTCCCTGCCAGCAGCAGCAGGGGCCTGAGCAGTGGCCCCACAGCCCTCCAGTGCAGCCCCTGCCTGCCCAGCAGCCTCAGACCCCACACCTGAGGAGGGTGCCTGGGTGCGAAACCCCTCACTAGTCCAGACTTAGTCCCCATTTTCCATCCCCAGAAGACTGGGGATAGAAGTGCCAACTCAAGATACCCTAGAGCACCTGCAAACCCCACAGCATACGGTGGGAAAGGGACCTGGCACACCTGAGGGCAGCCCTTGGCCTCACTGCACATCCTGGTTCTGCCTCTCCAGGACTCTGTGTCCCAGACCCTTTCAGAAGGAGTGAGAGCGTCACCCCCGTTCTAGGGATGCCAGCTGGGAAGGGCTAAAGCACTGCCTCAGGCCTGACCAGTGCCCCAAGGCTGTGGGCAGGCTGGATCCCCTTGGAGGGGCTGCCTTTGGGTCTGGCTCTGGCCTGGAAGGTGACATTTAATCCTCTCATTGTCCAGAGCCAGAGGCTCCAGTGAAGCTGGAGAACACAGAGGTGTCCAGCTGGGACAGTCTGGCACTGCAGCTGCATGAGGCAAAGAGCAAGAGTAATTCCCAGGAGAGACGCACAGCATCAGGAACCCAGCCCTGGCCCCACAGGCAACGTGCTCAGCACCAGCCTGCCCTCCTTGGAGGCGTGGCAGGTACCACTGCTCACCTGCTCTTCCTGGGAGAACCCTGGCAATGCTGGGGGCTTGGCAGGGCTGAGCTGTGGCCCCGGGCTCTGACGGTCGAGCGTGTTTTCCAGGAGAGGGGCAGAACTGCTCCAAGAATCCCTGCAGGAATGGAGGCACCTGTACCAGAGATGGCGAGTCCTACCACTGTGCCTGCCGCCCAGGGTTCAAGGGTCGGCTCTGCCAGCTGGGTGAGTGCCAGGCTGTGCTGCAGGGCCAAGCTCCCTCCTGCAGTGCCAGGCTGGTGGCTGTCCTGTCACACGTCCCCTAGGATGCAGGTCACCCAGCACACCCTGCCAGGACCCAGGGGCTCCCCCAGTGCCCAGGCTTTGCTAGAGATCTTTGTCATGCTGGCAGCTGAGAGAAGGGCTGGGCTCTGCTCTTAGTTTGAGGAGACAGGAGTGCAGGTCTGGTCCCTGCTCCTGGCTGAGCGCTCTGCCTTACCCAGGGAGTTACATAGGCAGTGTGAGGCTGGGGGCTCTGCTTCGACTGGTGGGTCAGCTCTGTTGAGGCCAGCCCTCCAGCATGGCCAGTAAGCCGGAGGGGCCTCACCAGACCCTTGCCACAAGGCACAGGCAGGCAGGGCCAGGGATGGGCTCAGTGGTAGCTCCCCTCTCCTATTCCCCAAGCAGCCTGCAAGAAGGTGCCACACTCGTGCACGCGGCTGTACTCGGAAACCAGGTCATTCCCAGTGTGGGAAGGAGGCACCTGCCACTATCTGTGAGTACTGCCTGCAGGTTATGCTCCCCCCTTCCCCTTGTGCTCTGAGCTGGGGATGTCTCCCTGCAGCTCGGCTTTGGGGAAGGGAGAGCGAGCACAAGGCCGTCTCCAACCCCAGCTGGCAGTTGCCCCCTCCCCAGCGCAGGCTGAGCAGCCTGGCATGCCCCTGTGGCCACCCCCAGCTGTGCATCAGGGCAGGGTATTGCTGAAATGACAGCTCCATACTCTTGTTACCCACCCACACGGCAGCAAGGCTGGATTTCATGTGTGTGTGACCCCCAGACAGCAGCAGATCCCATCCAGCTCCTGGCTGCCTCTCCATCTGCGAGCAGAGGCCTGGGGGAGCCCTGAGGGGCCTGGAGGGTTCTACTGTGTCCCTGGCCTCCCTGCGATGGAGGCACAAAGGCCTGGCTGGGATCATCCTCTGGCACAGCAGGCTAGGCCCCATTCCTGCCAAGGCTGGCTACTGCAGCCTGGAAGGAAATAGGGGAAATACCCAGACTCCCCCTTCACTCTCACCAAAGCACATCTCTCCCTTTTGTTCCCTACACTCACGTCTCCACTGTGTGTGTAGGTCCAGGAGAGTCTACAAGGTACACCAGGACATCTGCTACAAGGAGAGCTGTGAGAGCACCAGTTCCCAGAGGACAAGCAGCAGGTACAGCAGCAGCACACTGAAGGTGCCAGCCTTCCTGTGATGCTGCACAGGAGCATGTGGCTGGTGGGTGTGCCACATGGGGACATGGGCATGCATGGGGACACCTGGGTTGGGGCTGGGCTGGTAGAGGGGTACAGACATGACCAAGGCTGGGATGCCAGGGCTGTGTGTGTGCCTGTGAGCAATGGCCAAGGGGCTTGGGGCTGACAGTACTGTCCTCCCTTCTCTTCCAGAAAGCCAAGCAACAGTCACACACTGAAGAAGCCATAGCAGTAAGTACCTGCTCCAGCCCTCCTCAGATGCAGGCAGGGGCAGTTCTCATGCAGGGAGTCAGGGACAACCCTGGCTCACACCACCGTGTTGAGGGGGTGGGAGGGCTTATGGCTGAGGGCTCCTGGTTGTGGCTGGGGTAGAGAAGCAGGAGGCTCTGCAGCTACATGAACAAGAGATCCCTGCACAGAAAGGGCCAGGCAAAGGCTGGAGTCCTGGTCCAGCAGGTCCCCTTCTCTCAGCACAAGACTGGTGCACAGGGTGGGAAGAGGCCAGCTGCGGGGAATCTGGCAGAGTCTGCACACCAGCTCATTTTACTCCTGCTCCTCCACAGGGTTTAAAGCAGTAGAAGCTTCGTCTTTCCACATCTAAGGGCTTTTTGAACACCAGGAAGATCAGATCTGCTCACTGGGTTGAACACAGCAGGGGAGCCTTCCTGCCTGGTGTCAACCTCTCCCTCTTCTCCAGCCCCTTAGGGACACGCAGCTGGATCAGCACACTGAGTAGTGCTCCCTTTCCCCCTGCTGGCCCAGCACTGCCTTTGCTGGCCCCCTCTCTGCCCCTGAGGAGCTGAGCATCAGTGCCCCTTGAGGGGGCCAGCCCTGCTCAGCTCCCCCAGCCACTCTGCACAAGCAACGGGCTCCCCGCTTCACTCAGGGATCAGCCCAGCTCCTTGCATAACAGCAGCTGCACCGATCTGTTTTCATAATCCAAGGTTATAAATTATCTATAACCCTCAAATAAAACAGTTAAATGCAGACCAAAAAGCCTTAGCCATCACCTGAAATCTGGCCCCCACAAATACGCTCTGAGGAGCAGCCTCTGTAGATGAGTTAGAAATGGTGAGCAGCTCCAAGTGGTGAGGCCAGCACAGGCAGTAGAGGAGCATTCCAGTTTCCTCTGCTCTAGCAGGGGGAACTGAGGCAGCTTCTACTGCCTGCCTTTTTTCTTTGCTTTGTAAACAAGCCCTGGTTTTAACCAAATTTCCAGCTCAGAAACCAACAGAGCACCTAAAAAGAATTTTAAATGTGATCTGTAGGGTGAAGTCTGTCAGCTGAGGCATGCCACCACATCTGTAGTTGCCTCCACACCAGTGCAGGGCACAGCAGAAGCTTGGTGAGGAAGCCAGGCCCCACATGCCATCCCCTTGCACTGCACCTGGAGTTTGCCTTCCCTGTGGCACCAGTGCTGCAGGGTTATGTAGAGGAGAGGACCAGCACCCAGCACTGCAGCAGGGCAGGCAAGGAAAGAAAAAGTGTAGCTTAGAAACGTTCCTAGTTTTTGTGAGTTTGTATGACAACGCTAGTTAAACATAGATTTGTGTATTAACGTACACGGTGTATATTATAAATTAACACATACCAGAGATATATCACAGTTATGGTATAGAGCCTCGTGTCCCCAGCACAGTGGGATTATTCTGGTGGGGAGGCCCTCCCCTCCTGCCGAGCATCACAGAGCTCTCTTGCTCAGCCATGTGTCTCAAGCAGCAGCTTGGAAGATGCTCTGAGAGCAGGACAGGCCCAGGAGTTTCAGCACTCCTGCCACCACCCTCTTCCTCCTGGGAGCAGTGTAACAGTGCTCAGGGGACAGGGACAATGTGAAGCCACGACCAGCTGGCCAGTGTGCTGCTCCCCTCCTGCACCACCTCTAGCTTTGCTCCCACAGGACAGGCATGCCTTGTTTTCCTCCAAGGCTGCCTGGTCCCGTTCCAGCTGCCTGGCAAGAACAGCAGCCCTGCCTTCCCAGGGCAGGAGAAGAAGCCAGCCCTCCCTACCAGGAAGAGCAGGGCAAGGGGAAGCCCAGACAGGAGGGTTTGGAGCTGTGGTGTGAAAGTATTTGCACCCCTGCTCTGTCAGCCACGAGATCAGCACTGCCATGGGCTGTGGAGGTGGCCCTGCCATGGGACAGTTCTGTTTTCACAGGACCTGTCCCCACAACACCAGGCTTTGGTCCCACTGCCAGCCAGCAGAACAGCCCACAGCCTCCTGTCCCACAGCTGGCTCAGTATGTAATGCAGCCAGAAGGTTTTAACCTAGTCTTGGAAATAAATTAGGGGGTTTTGTCTGATTTTTTTTTTTAATAAAAACACTTTATGGAAACTGTTGTTTTGGGGTTTTTTTAAGTAGTTGGTCAAGGAGGAGGAACGAGTGTTTTTGTATTTGACAGATGGGATTTATTGGTATCCCAACCAGCTTGTGCTGGTGTGAGGTGAGACTCAGAGACTGCAGCAGCAGGAGAGGACTTGGGCACCTCGGAACCTCACCTCCTCAGTCCCGGGCTGTTTTACTTCCATCACTGTCCAAATCATCATCATCATCATCATCATACTCCTCTGTGTACAGTGCATCCACATCCTCCTCTTCCTTCTCCTCCTCCTCTCGAGCCAGCAGCTTCTTGAAGACCTCATACTCCTCTGGGGTAGAGTAGGCCAGACTGGCCAGGAAGTCTTTCTCCGGCAGCCGAAGGATGTCCTTCAGTTTTGGGTTACTAGTTTGGGTCTGCCCTTTGTGTGGGGTCTCGTAGAAACCCCGGCGCTCAAGGAAGATGTGCCGGTTCCGGAGCTCGGCAAAGGGCGTTTGGAAGAGCCGAGCCTTCACCATCTCCTTCTGCCGGACTCCCATTCTGAAGTAGGCGTACTGTGGGCGGAACGGGGGGAGTCAGGCACAGCCCTACTCCCGCAGCCGATTCTGGCGGGAAGGTGGATCCCGGTCCTCACCTGGAACTGGTGATGGAGGGTGCGCGGCTCCTCCAGCAGCACGGTGGGGCAGGTCCCCAGCACTTCCCGCAGCTGCTCCGCCGTGAAAAGGCAGCGCTCCCGCAGCAGCCGCACCGCCGCCTCCAGCCTCTTCCGGGGCACGTGGAAGAGCTCCGGGCAGCGGCTCACCGCCCGCTGCAGCCGGCCTGCGGGCAGCAGGTCAGCGGGCAGCCGGACGGCGGCAGAGCCCCGGTGTCCCCCCCGCACCCTCGCTCGCTGCCCTACCTCCGTCCAGCCCCAGGCGCCGCAGCTCCTCGGCGCGCTCCCGGAGTCGCTCCGTGGGCAGCCGCAGCAGCGCGGGGCTCCGCTCCAGCAGCGCCAGGGCGGCCTCGGCGCTCAGCCCGAGCAGCAGCAGCTGCGCCGCCGCCGCCTCCCGGTGCTCGGGCCCGAGCCGGGGCTGCAGCGCCAGGAGCCGCTGGGCCTGCTCCTGGCTGAAGCCCATGGCCCGCAGCGCCGCCACCTCCCCGCAGCCGCGCCGAGGGCACGGCCCGGGCCCGGCGGGGAGCGCCCGGCCCGCCAGCAGCGCCCTCCCGGCTCCGCGCAGCACCGCCCGGCCCGCCATGGCCGCGGGGTGGGGCGGCGCTCCGCCCCGCCGCGACCCGGCCCGGGCAGCGCCGGGGGACCGAGAGGACGGGCGGGGTGCGAGCCGAGCCCGGAATGGCTTCTCTGGGCGGGGCAGAAACAGCCCGGGACCCTGCGGGGAGCCCGGCCACAGCGCCTTGCCCGCCCCCATGACCGCCGAGCCGAGCCCGCCGCCGGAGACGCGCGGGCCAGAGCCCGGGCGCCGTGTTACAGAACGCAGGTGAGGGCGTCTCTCGGCTGGAGATAGCAGAGCCCAAAGCTGGTTTCAAAGCTAATTAGTAATTAAGCCGAGTCCTGTTGCTTCTCTGCAAAGCTGCAGTAGCCGGGCAAACCGCTGCCTTTTCCCAGCACTTCCAGGCAGCCTGATCCCGGCTGACCTGTACCCCAAACTGTTCCTGTTACCCATGTCTCGACCAAATTCTCTTTATTGGATCTATTTTTTATTCCCAATATCTCTGTCTCATCAAAATCGAGGACTGTTTTCCTGAATATAGACAGGACTCTGATATTACAAAAAAAGGACACCACCAACCCACTCCTCCCACCCAAATCATGCAATTAAATGTCTGGTTTTGAGTCTCCTTTGTGCACTACCTATTCCAGAAAACCAACAGACACGTTATCATTCATTTATTCATTATAGTTTCAGAAAGATATATAAACTACATATAAAAAGTAAAACCAGGCAATAAAAATATTTTCCAAGTTATGAACAATTTAAACAACGTTAAAATCTTTGCCTCACATCTTTGGAACATGTCGTGGGTAAGAACAGTAATAAACTGAGTATATGTGAGTATGAGCAGGTAAACTTCCAATGGGATCGATCCTGCTAACAGAGCTCAGACTTGTCTAAGTCATCCCTCGATGAAGAAGCCTTTAGTGAGGTGTCAGCTGGCTCAGCAGAGGCAAACAGCTCTTCCCAGGTATAATCTGCCAGGTTCACAGGCTGTCGCAGCCAAGGATCCTCTGCCAGCATGGCAAGAGTCGTGCGCTGCTCTGGAACGGGGTGCAGCAGCCCGGCCATGAGATCCATGAGACCTGGGCAGAGACACCAGGGGACGGCTCAGGCTGGATTTTAGGCAGGTTGGGAATGAGAGATACGGTCTGTGTTCAAAGAGTGACAAATCCCCCAAATCATCAAGGAATACATTAGGGAGCATTTTTTCAGTCTTCCCCTTTATTTCAAGTGAAAAGCCACTGCTTATACTTTCCCAAGAGATCCACTCCTTTGGCAAAGAAAATGGGAAGAGCTCACCTTCTGACACAGGGCGAGGAGGATTCAGGACAGCTGCCAAGGCCTCCTCCAGCTCACAGAAGGGATTCTCCCCAAGCACCAGGGTGTAAAGGGTGATGCCAAGCGACCACATCTCCAGCTCAGGGCCGTGGTACCTGTGCAGAGACAAGCTTGCCTAAACTCAGATTGTAGGTACATAGCTATCTGCTAAAGAAAGTGGGGGGGGAAAAAAGGGTGTTGACACCTCTTGTTCCCAATTTTTATTTTAACATAGGAAGTTTGTGAGAATTCTAAGAAGTTTCTCGTGTTTGAGGAGTCTGCATTATCCTTCTCTGGGAAATAAAACCAACCACAGAACAGCCGACCAGTTTCTGTTGGTGAGTTTGTGTAACATGCATCCAGACTTCCACATACGTAAGCTGGTGACAAGAACTTACCCTCCAACTTCTTCATCATCAGCCAAAACTGTCAAGTAAATATTTACGTGGAAGAGCAAACACATCCTCCCAGCCCTTTCAAAACAGAAGTTATTTGGAAATAACTATTAACTATCTCAATTCCATCTGTGAAAATGTGGCAGTTCCTTCACACAATAAGAGGTGGAACTCCCAGGGCAGAGCGGCTTGCTTCACCTTTCATCTCATCCCCAGCAGGAATTTCCTCTCTTCCTTGCATTGCTTCTGCCCCCACTCCTTTAGGAGGAGCTGCCTGAAGGACCCCTGGAAGCAGCTGTGAAGCAGGAGCAAGATCCATCCAGGCATGGACAGTTACAGCAGTGCCACCCCTGTGATGGGGAGGCTTCCTTGTGGAGCAGCTCTGAGAGCACCAGCTGCCAAGTACAGAGCACTTGGAGAGGGAAAGGAGAGAAGACTGAGGTAGCACATCCAAAACAGCAGCAAGAGAAGAATCCAAGCCCCAAGGAGTTCAAAAACCAGTGAGGAGATGAACAAGAATCAAACTGCAAAAATTCAAATAGAGGGAAGCATGTAGAAAAGAGGAGAACAGAGGATGAGAGTGGGAGGATACAAAGTACAGACATGCAAGGAGATGGTGCTATCGACAGCAATACTTGCTTACTCCACCTCTCTGAAAGAGCAGCTTTTGCTAGAGAAAGCCTGACAACAGATCTAGAAATAACTTTGTACATATTCAAGCTTTTACAACTTGATTTCTGTCACTAGAACTCTGAGTGATGCTGTAGAGTGCCCTACTTTGTATGCATTCAAACCTTCACAGTGATTTTTGCCACTGCAGTGCCTTAAATCTCGCTGCAGTTCCTGTTCTAGCAGCGTTCCGATGGCACAGCAGCTTGGCTCCTCTGTTCCAGCCCTGCCCACGTGGGGCTTTTTTTGGTGTGATGGCACAAAAAAATGACTTTTCAGAGGGTGACATACGGTTTGCCTGACAGCACTTCTGGTGAGCAGTATTCAATGGTCCCACAGAAGGTATAAAATAATTTCCCAGGTTCCAGGTAGGCAGCCGAACCAAAGTCCACTAATTTAATTGTGAAATCTTCAGCAATGACAATATTTTCATCCTTGATATCTCTGTGAAGGATATTCCTACAGTGGAGATACCCAACAGCTGACACAAGCTGTAAGAGACAGAAAGAGCTAGGTGTTACTACATTGAGTCCCTGGATAATTGATGTGGCATCACAGCTTTCAGAGTCACATTGTGGCTTGTTTTGACACTACCTAAACAAGATACACATCCTAATTATGGTAACTGGAAATGGCCCCAGGCCTGCCTGTCATCATTGCTGCAGTGCTCTTTGAAGAGACACTTTAAAGAGCTTTTGGTGCTTTCATCTCACAGATGTGCAGGAGGAGGGGATGCTGCAGTCAGGATGTGATTGTGAGCATTGGAGCTCACTGCTACAATCCTGCAAGTTACTCTATTTTTATCCCAGCTTCATTTGGAGGGCCCTTTGGTTTCTCCAGAAGGATATTACTGTGTGCCTTCCATGCTGCAGGATGACAAAGCATTTAAGAGCCAAGTTTGGTATAAATAACACAGTCACTCCTAAACTCCATTCTCTTTCCTGCACGATTCATGCTTTAATGCCATAATTAAGGATAATATGGGACTGGTATCACCTTGGAGACCATCCTGACTCCTACAATGTTTTTACCAAGAAAAGCAGATGGCTGAGGGAGAAAAGTTTCTATTTATAATACAAATCTGCCTCTGCAGAGAAATCCAGTGCAGATCTGAGGGAACAGTTCAGCCTTACAAACCCCAGGCTGGGTTAAGGAAAGGGCTGATCCATGACAAGGCTAAAGGGACACCTTTGGCTTCCATCAGCACCCCAGCCGAGGGCAGCCTGGGCACAGCAGGGTGTGGGGCAGTCACCACGTGCACAGCAATCCCTGCATACCCTAGAGCAAGGAATTTATTCCAAAACTCGTGAGGGGAAATTACCTGGGACTGCTGCTGTGGTTAACTCACTAAACAAAGGGCAATTCAGCCCTCAGGCAAGCTCCTGAGTTACTTTGCATTATGCCTCCGTTAAAATCCAAGATAATTTCTTGATTTAAACAGCAGAGCCCTTTACTCCGGTAACTAATCTAAAATAAGCACTGAAGTAAGTGAAAACGTGGCTTTTTGTAAGCTTGGGGCAGCTTCTGTGAGTCTCCCTGTCCCTCAGAGGAAATGTGACAGTTACATGAATAGTGTGTGGGTGACAGGGGCAGTGTGCTGTACTGGTAACAGCTGAGGGGCCCTGGCTCCAGGGGAAACCCTCACAGGCAGGAACATCCTGGAAAGGCTTCTGTGTTGTTTCCAAGTCACCCTTAACAAGGTTTCTGCAGGCAGCATTTCAATCAGCCCTACAGAAAGGTGAGGAAAGGTTCTGCAAGTATTGAGGACAACTCCAGTCTGCCAGTTGATTAGCCAGTATTAAGTGAAACAGAATCCTGGTTCTTACATGAAGCAATGCTCAGGTGCATGTAGCAATTCTGCTCTCACCTGTCTGAATATATAACTTGCTAGTGGCTCATCCAAGTTGGGCTGGTTGTCAATAAATGTAAAGAGGTCCAGACCAGATCCATGCTTCTCCATCACCAGTTGGAAGAAGCATTCATTTTCAAATACATCCAGCACCTATAAATAAAAGACCTGTTTAATCATGTGCTTCATCCTGAAAAAGTGCCTTTTTTTTTAACAAACACTGTTCTCCTCTTGGAGATTTAATTGGTGTATATTATAATCTTTAAAGTCTCATTTCACTAAGCACAAATGTTTCTTGAAAAGAATACAGCATTAAAACTGGGAGCAGAATTAAATCCAAGATGAATTTTCTTTCTGAAGGAAAAAAACCCCAAACAACAAAACAACCAAAACAACCCAAACCCAATAACCTCAAAACAAAGAGTATGAAACAAGATGTGTCCAGATTATTTACTGAAGTAGGACATGATCAGATGTGACATCACACTTCCAAGATATGCATCTTATCTTGAAATAAGCTTTTTTTTCTGTTAACAATCACATCTTCAAATCAGTTTAGGGTAAAAGTGTGGAAGTAAGCAACATTCTGCTGTGACATACCCTCCAAAACAAAGCAGGATAAACAGGCTACTACTTTCTTTCCTGAAAAGACAGATTCAGACAGGACACTTGACTCCTGAAGAGGAACACCAGACACCCAGAATGCAAACCAACCACCTGATGCAGTGCAAACTGCATCAATTCCAAGCCACTGTACCTTAATGATACTGGGGTGCTGCAGCTTCTGCAGGATTGCAATTTCTTGAGTGACCCTCCCCAGGTCAGGATCATCTACCCAGCAGTCCTCCAGCACCCTCTCCTTCCAGATGAACTTTACAACAACCTAGGCAGACAACAGCATTTAGCATCATCTGCCAAAGCATGGCTTGGAGTGTCAGGTAAGTTAATTTCCAGGAAATCTGTTAGTGCCTCGTATTGTTAGAGGCATGGAAATGACCCAATGTGAATAGCTGACAGTATATTTAAATGTATTTATATTAATTTAGTCCTAGAAGCCAGCTGATACACATAAATGAAATATATTTATTGCTGCTCTGAATTCCAAAGGCTTTGACAAGCCAGCTCTCTTATCAACCAGTTACAGCACAGGGGTGCAGTGGAGGGAAATGGACACTTAACATCCATGCAGGAGAAACACCAGAATTTGCCCTCTCAGCACCCAAAATACTTCTGAAAAAGAGGAGGTGCCATAATCTCAACATGTCTACTTCCCCATTCTTGAGTCATGGCACAATAAAGATTTTGAGGTTTGCCATTCTCTTCAGTAACAGAAGACTAAAACCTATTAATTCCATTAAGATTAATGTCTACTTCTTTCAACAGGTTCAATTAGCTGCATTCATTAGTTCATTAACTCACTCTGCACCTGTTGTCTCAGGTAACATTTATACACAACATCAATGCAAATGTTTTGCTATCCTGTTTCCATCACAGATCTCTGTTTAAACAAAGCAAAATCATGAACTACCAAAGAGAAGCTTTTGACAGTGTAATGTTAACCGAATATGAATGCTCTAACCTTTCAGTCTTCATCCTAAATTATTATTGCAATAGAGCTACAAGAAATACTTCACCTCCTGGTGATCCTTCTTGCTCCTGGCACTCCAAACAAAGCCAAAAGAGCCTTTGCCAAGAAGATTGAGAGTGCTGTAATTTTTTGCATATTCTCCCTCACATGCTCTTAATCCTTCAAGATCTTCGGCTCTTTGGGAATTGTCAAAAAGTGAAGCTGATCTGATGGCCTAAGTACAGATACAGAGGTTACAATAGCAGCACAGCCTCAGAATCACATTTCTGAAATTAATAAATACTGAAAAGACATCACACACATCTGCAAGAATAGATAAAAGGAGGAATCTCTGGTTCTGATAGTAGAACTATACTCCTTGAGTATCCTGCAGTTTGGAACTGCATTGTTCAGGCTTGGAAAAGTAACTGTACTAAGGCCCACACCAGAAGTGCTACAAAATAGCAATTGAGATTTTGTTTGAATATATTAAAAAAAAGTAGGAGGAAGAAAAGGCACAGCAACATCCACACCACCAACTCATGTCAATAATTTGAAAAACTTCTTGACTTTAGCTTCAGTTCAACAGTTAAACAAAAAGAGAAATGCTCAATATTCAAAGGTAGGATTTCTTACTTCTCCAAGACTTTTAGTAGAAAGATCAGCAACAGACTGGGAAGAGCTTGCTAGGCTGGCAAGCAAATGCTGAGTCTTTGCTACAGCTTCCTTTTGGCTTTGTGAAAGGTCTTTCACCACCCAGACACAGAAAAGTACAGTGGGATTCTGCAGTTCTGCACATTTCACCTCAAAGAATATGCCTGTAGAAACAGTGAGGAAATTAAAATGTGGAATGTAACTTGAGAGTTGAACAAGACCGCATATGTTTTAGGACAAAATTCTGAGCTCTTGACAAAAAGTTCAGAATTTGAGGAACCCCTGCTCAGTAAAGAATCATCAGAGGGGCTGGCACCAGCACAGCTATTCCAGAGCTATCAGCTACTTCCAGAGTTCCCACCTCCAGCAGAGACTTGTCAGTGTCCAATTGTGATTATTCATTTCCACTGTTATTCTAGGTGACATAAAAAAGGGGATTTTATTCAACAAGCCACTGAATGCAGCTGAAGGAGTGAATGTTGAATGGCACAAATTCCATTATACAATTTTAATGCAATTTACAGTTTTACAGTGGAGTTTGAATGTTCTGTTCAGAAAAAGTTATCAGGTTCACACTTTTTAATTGTGTTTTGGGAGTATTTCTGACTTTTCAGCAGGGATTAGGATACCCTAATACCTTCTGGGTACTTAAATACCATTTTTTTTCTCCTAGATGCTTCTTCCTTCCTCTCCACTGTGAGCTTCTAACCAGAACTGTCTGCATTCTGCAAAACTGAGGGTGAAAAGGAGCACCCCAATTAAGAGTTTAGGAAGGGGACAAGGTTTCACTTACTGAATTGTGAACCATCTCTGTGACAGCAATTCCCAAAGTAGCTGCCTTCCAAAATCTCCCAGGTCAAAGGAGCTGCTGGACTTAGCCTGCCTTCTTGTTTCACTGGGGTTGATGTTACTTTGATCTCTGTATTTTGCTGCCTGAGGAACTGACAGTGTTCTTCAGGCCTACCTTTGCTTCTCAGGGGATTTCTGCTGGAGCCGATCCCCACAGTTTCTGCAAGGGTTTCAGGTTTCTCAGGAAATGCTTTGGAGGATTCCTCAGAGTTTTGTAAATGCCTTCTGGAGGCCAGCCATCCAGAATCAGCTTCTGTGGCAACACCACTCAGCAGCTGCTTTCCTTGATGAGTGCAAAAGGCACCAAAGTTTGTCTCAGTTAGCATTTTGGAGTCCACTGCATCAGAGCAACATCCTCCTACAACAGCTAAAGAATTGTCTGAGTTCCCCTTGACACCAGTATTCAGTCCCAGTACCTCAAGACCAGAGCAAATACAGCTCAGTTCAGATTCTTTCACATCTTCAGAGGTTGTGGCAGCTCCTGGTGCAGAAGCACTGCAGCCTGTTCCATTTCCTGAGCAAACATCACAGACAGTATTTCTTTCACATGCAAAACAGGTGGAAGGATCATTTAGCGGGCAATTGTCAACAACAATATGCTCGAGGCTGGAATGCTTTGCATCACACACCGAGTTTGTTTTTGACACCTGCCCTGGAACCACGTGGTTTTTAAAGTCTCGTCTGCAGTTCAGTGCTGTCCCAGGCCATGGCTCATCCAGTGTTGGTGTTCCAGGTGAGTTACAAGTGACTTCAGGGGGCAGCTTCCCTGGGTCACAGGACGATGCATTTAGATTGTCTTCTAGTCTGGAACAAACAGGCAACAGTTATCGCAGGAGATGCTGCACTGTGACTGCTTCTCTCTGGAATCTCCAAGTTCTGCCCTAAATCCCACTGTTCTGAGTCAGATGATGTGAGAGAGAGCCTTGCAGAGAGCATCTTTTGAGAATTATTTGATCCTGAAGTTTTCCACTGTTCTGTACTGTGCCATTGTGTCAAGCCAGCTCTGGTGGGCTGAGAGCCCATCTGCAGCAAGGCTGTCCTCAGTGCAAAGACTCAGAGTTATCAGTGACATCATGATTACAAAATAATAAAACTGTCCTACTCTAGAACACCCATTTCAATGTGGTCACTATTTAAAACCTGCACCAATAGTTTTATTTCAAGTTTACAAGCAAAAAGCTGTTTGCACAGGCATCCAAAATCCTGAAAAATTTACCAAAGAAGAGCAGGCACACTCAAATTTGCACTCTTTCCCTATGGATAATTTCCTTCTCTAGCCTAATTTCTAAATGTAGATCATAAACCATTTACCACCACAAAAACAGCAACAACAAAAAAAAATCACCCACCAAAACAAAACCCTAATACACCTGGCAGGTGTTCTGCCAGTTGATGGGGGCAATGGAATGGGCACAGACTTGTGAATGGTCTTATTTTACTATTAGTATTGAGGCAACACAGAAGTAGAAGGATACATTTGACAGAACAATAAGCTTATTACTCACTAAGCTTTAGCAACAAGCAAAAATAAGCAAAGTGATGCATCTCATCATTACTATATGAGAAAGAATAGGGATTGAGAAAGATCCATCACCAATTGCCTAAATCCTTTGCCATATCCAGTCTGCAATTTCTGGGGAGGACCTGGAGAACCCTTCCCAGCAATTGGGAAAATCCACATGCAGCGCATCCACTTGTAGGTGAGGTCTCCAAGTTCACCCAAAAAAGGCTTCCAGCTTTATAGGCCCAAATCAAACAGTCTGAATGACCTGATCAGCTTTTTGTGCAGAAAGCATCTGGTTCTGATGGCTCACTTCCCCACCAGCCAGGGCTGGGAGGGTTTTGCCTAAAATATTCTCCTAACAAGCCTCTAGGGATATCTGTTGGGACAATTTCTTAATACATCCTGCACATGGTTATACAAACATCTCTACAACAGCAGGTTTGGCATTAAGAACAACTAATATAAATGTTTTGATCATCTATTTTCCACTAAAGAACCTTGATGGTATTAATAGCATCATGCTCAAGATTCATCTTTTAAGACAATTTGGTGTTTAGTCCTGCTGTTCAGGCCTTAGCATGTTGGCAGGATGCTTCCAGTCCTGGAAACAGAAGTTCCCTTGTCTGTCCAACAGGAGATGGAATGTCTCCCTCCGTCAGGGTTTACTGAAGCCCATGGCACAAGGTATTCTGTGAACATTTCCATTAGTAAAAATGCAGCCTAGAAAAACAATGAGGCAGAGCACTTACAGTCCTTACTTACAAGTATGATATGAGAGATGTAAACCAGGAGAGCACAAAAAAATGACACTATGAGCCACTTTAAAAAGCAGCAAAAGCTGTGCTGTAATAGCCTATCCCTTAAAATGGATAGTAAACACTTACTGAAGGCTAGAATTGTTAATGTGGAAGGCTGAAAATTTGACTTAAGGTAGGCCATGAGCATCAGATGTGTACTTCTACAGAATTTCTAACCTTGTAACAGGAAAAAGACCTGGAAATGTACAAGAAAAAATGGCTGGACTTCAGTAACACAGTACCCTGCTTTAATGGATGACCTGACAGTTATACCAAGCACCAGAAGGAATTAGAATTCACACTTAGAATTCCCTCCAGGTAACCTGACTCCAGTGCAGCATCAGCTGGAAGGAGATAAACATCCACTATTTATGATGAGTGAAGATAGAGCCTAATTACCTTCCTTAGTCTGGATGAAACATTTGGTCCCCTTCAGAGCTGGAATTTCTGTAACTTTGCAATGGTAGGTTGTGCATATATAAATAAACATCTAAGGCAGGGACAGCTCAGCCTGTCCTGCAAACAGCTCTCAGATTCTAAAGACAGCAAAGCATGGAAGGCCCTTGCTACACCTTCCCACAGACATCAAGCAGGTGAAAAAATCAGCTTTTGCTGGTGATTGCCATCACAGCTCTTCATTTTCCCAAGTGAATATGCAGTCTCTGAAATGCCTACCTATTAGTGGGGGTGGATGCTGCTTCAGGAGGTGAGGGAGGAGAAAAGAAACTGGTCCCATTCTTTTGTTCATTCTCATCATGTATTAATTTGTCATCTTTGTGTTGTTGCTCCAATTTCTGCTCTTCATCTCTTGACAGAAGGTGTGCTAAAGATGCAGCCAAGAAGCTGCTCCCTGTACCAAACAGGAAACAAAACCACACCAATTTAAACTTTTATGTTTAGGCTTCAGAGGCTACAGTGATTAAAAATAAACTTGGAACCGCCTTGGTCTGTCTTTTCCCTAAGGAATTGAGTATAAAAGGCTTGATTGAGGCAAAACAGTCAAAATACAATCATTCCACTCTGCTTTGAGAAATCAGCACATGCAGGAATCTACATGTTTTAGGGCTGCCAAAATTTGCATTTCTAGCAAAGCTCTTGGGCAGATATGGGTATCATTCATTAGCTACTTGAATTGAAGTTCAGATGCCTAAAAAAAGCCAATAATGTAAAGAGACTGAAATGAAAATGATCATACAGTAGCAGCATAAAAAAAAAAGCTAAAACCACACATACACAGCCTGTTCCAAACCCATATAATGAAAAGGTTTGGACTGGATTTATGTAACTCACTGAAGCTGTAAGATAAAAAAAGAGTCTAAACATGTTTGAAAGAAGAGGAGATGAAATTATTTCCTTCCCCAGCGACAACAGATCAGAAGAAAAACATGAGGTTGGAAGATGAAGTAAACCAAGTATTATTGCTGCAGAGGAAGGTAATGAGTGAACAAATCTAGATTTGAATCTAGAACAATCCTTTAATTAGTAATGGCTGAGTGCCAATAATGCCTCCTCACTGAAGAACTGAACTACTCCTAGATTAGGGGCATCATTTCATCAAATAATTACCTAAGAAATTGTACACTGTCTAACTCTTCTTTGTCCCAGTGGGGTGCATTGGTTTCAGCACAGATGTGCATTTCTAAGCAAAGAGAAAAAGAAAATAGGGGGAAAAAAGGAGACAAAACCAGCCTAAAATGCGATATGGATGAAAGCATGAGCTTGCTGGTGTTTTCTGTGTTGGGCAGAGCTAGCCAGAAAAGACAGATATGGAAACATGAGGCTTCTTTGCTTCTGTTTATTTGTGCTGTGTTCAGAGAAGTGAAATTTTGATAAATTCTGATGCAAACTGCATCAGAGGAATATGTGCTACCTCCTTGGTTGAAATACAGCAACCATAACATTGAATATTAGCCAGCGGCACAAGCCAATTCAGAATATTAGATTTTTCCCTGAAAATATTAATCCTAAGTAGCTACAGCTCCACTGCAATACAGTCACAGAAGCTATATTTTACACATTTTAAAATACCACAGGGTCCTAGCAGGGGAAGGAGGGAGGGAGGAAGGAAGTGCTTGTTAAGTACAAAGCATTTTTTATTCTCACTGTAATTTCCAAATTGGATATTCAGTTTTATCTTCTTGGCAACAAAGATAGAAGCTCAATCTTAGGTGAACAATTCTCTTTACCAGAGGTTATAATGGAAACCAGATTTAAAAACTGCATGGAGGGGCATTGCTTTTATGAAGGATGTTCTCATGTTTGTGGGTGAACCTCTTGTCTCTGCTTGTTTCCCCTTGGTTACAGCAGCCAGAGCCAACTATATGGCACTGACACCTTCAAAAAGGCACTCACCTTCTGTCCCTGTGGAATCATCCAGAGGAGGTAAAGGCAAAGAACAGCCACTGCTTCTTTCCATGTTGTTATAGAAACCAGGGATCAGGAATGTAATGTTCTAAAACAAAGAATGAAACCTTATAAAGCTAAGCCAGCTCTCACAGGATGGGGGCAAATGCTGACAATCTGTGTCTGTGAACTTGATCCTCACGGACAGCCAGGCAAAAGTGATCCACAATGGAGAACACAGAGCTGTGCAGCTTCCTTTGAGCTGCTTGAAATCCATAGCAGCTCCTCAGCACTGCAAGTCTCAGCAATTCCAGCATGAGAATTTGTGTGTCATCCCACCCCTCACTCACTGAACCTGTGGAACACAGGGGTTTTGTGATGGCAAGGAGTGTAAAACAGAGCCACAATTCCAGTGGCTATGCTGCCTCATGTACCAGTCCTCTGGGAGGATATGAACTTATCTTACCTTTCCCAACAGATCTTTCTTCTCATAGCCAAAGAGCATTAAAGCAAAACTATCCGTGATGCCACAGATGATTCCGTCTGACTGGACAGTGATGAGACCACTGATGGTGGAGAAAACCACAACTGTAGCAGAGTACTGACAGGCTGGGAGAGAGCCTTCTGTCTGTGGAATCTTATCTTTCTGTACTGCTGCTTGCTGCTCCTCCAGCCTGCTGACTTCCAGCTTTAAACTGAGAGGAAACATGGTACCTTCTCTGCATCGGCCTGCAGCTCGCTGGATCCTGAGGCTCTAAATTAAAGCAAAAAAAAAAAACCCCAACTAAACAAAAGTCACACAGAAAACATCTAACTAACCAAATGTTTGGGGTTTATTGCATTGGTGATATAAAATTACACAGGAATTCTCAGGGAAAAGGAGCAGGAAAAGAAAAGGAACCAATCTTTTGAATATCAAAACGAACATCTGGTTTTTTAAGGATTTGGAATCCACAGTTGAACTACTAAATAAATATCCTGAAGATGAAGACCAGTCTATGATGCATCTTTTCAGTAAATTAGGCATTCATAAGAAGGCCTCCTTCAACTTCCTATCTGCCCATTTTCTTGGCACTTGCAAGCCCTGGGTATTCTTTCACTCCTCAGACAGACATGAAGGAAATAGGCTGAAGAATTTAAAGGAATCTTGAAGAGTTTCCCGAGAGAGCACAGTGTCTTACAAAGCTAGGACTGGAGAAAACTGGCTTTCACCAGGACAGATTCCAGTGAGAGGTCAGGGCATGGTCTCATTCCTAGTTAGGAACTCTTCAGATAGCAGCTCCACAAAAGGGGAGCCTACCTTTTTCCAGGGGAATCAGGCTTCTCTCTGGAAAAGCTTTCTTCTGTCATGTCAGCAGGGAAAACAGCATGCACTCCAAATGGGAAGGCTATGGAAGAATGAGGTTGGTGCTCATACTATACCTTTGGGATTTTTTTGCCTAGAGGAGGGATCTGCACAGAAGGAATCAGGTCCTTTATGTGGAGTCCAACTACTGCTTCCAATGTTGGGTAGCCATGGAGATGAGCATAAAGGAGGTCACATGATGTAATTTTTCCCTGGAGAGGAAAATTTACAGGATTGTTAAAATTTTAACATTTTAGCCACAGTTCACTCAGTGCTTTGACAATGGTTTCTGCAGTTATCGAAGCAATGGCAGGAAATTTCATTCTGCAGTTCTTTGGTGGACACAACTCACTCAGTGAAAGCAGACACAGCATAAAACAATATTCCCATGTCACAGGAGCCTGCCCTTTGCCCCAGGAGAGGGGCAGAGGTGTCCAGCACTCCTCACAGAACTGTTCCTCAGCCAGATGATCCCTTCACAAGGGGATCCATACCCCAAAGTATTAACCCCCTGCCAGTGTCTTTCTGTGTGGGTTGTCAAACACATCAAGGTGAGGCACACAGAGATCCATGCACAGGTCCTGCATGCACAGCCCTGGTTTCAGGCCCTGCCATGGACACACTCCACATTCACAAACAGCAACCTGTGCCTGCTGCCTTTCAGACACCTTCCACTCACACACAAACTCTCACAAAATTGCTAATGGTTTGACTGTTAGGAAAACACTTACATCAACCGTGAAGGAAACACAAGCTGAAATTCTTTCCACTGGTTCCAGCACCACCACACAACGCTGGGTGTCCTTGCTTCTTATTTGCCTCAACCAGACTGAGACTGGGATCTTCTCCTTGAGGTGGCCAATGACATCCACCTTCCCACCAGACCCAGAAATGGAGACATGACTTACTAAGACTGTGGTTACTTAGAACGAATTTCAAACAGGAGTAAGATACTGAGCCAAGATACCCCCTATCATTGTTAGAAAAACACCATTTCTTGACTACTTACTAGTGTTTTACAGGAACAAACAGTTTTAACACAGAGATTAAAATGTCTGAAAATAACAGACAAAATCTTGTCACTTTTGTATCACCTCTCCCCACCTCAGGAAGTCAAAAGGCATAAGGACTTCAGAACAGTAAATGCACCACTCTGACACCTTGCATTCAGCATGAAGTGCCTCTCAGAGATGTCTTATTTAAGGGATGTCCCATGGTGCTAATGAACACTCCTCATTAGTAACACAGTCCTTACTTTCAGCTGCAAAAACAGCAGTTTCATTTCTTATGGGAGGAGGTTCTTCTCAGATCAGAAAATGTTTATTTATCTTATAGCCTGCAAGGCTCGTCCCAAGCCTTTTATGATTTTTATATGATTTTGACAGAATGGGTTTGTGACTTACACAGGGACTCCTATAAAGTATTTGGAACAGCTTAGAATAAGTGCCTCTGTCAGACATTTAATTTTAATCTCGGGTTTCACTGAATCAAACTTAGATCTTTGCCCCCAGCCCATATCCAACTGAGGATTCAGAAAGATAGGGCTCTGAAGGCTCTGGGATACTGACAATTTCAGTTAAAAAATAACACACCAGAAAGAATAGGAGCTCATTTTTCAAGGATTCTCTAGTGACAACACACAACAGCAGCAAAAGAAAATAATATGGAGATTTTCTCATGGAGTTCTCTTATAAATAACCCCATTCTAGGCAAAACATCAATTCCACTCTTTTGCACTAACACAGATATTTCACAGTATTTTAATGGCTTCAACCTTTATAACATGCATAATCCAAATTAAGATAATTTAAAATATATTTTTAAGGACCAGATTATTGGGAAATTTTCCACAATAGACTTTTTTTTTGTGTGTTAGGCAATTTTTTTAAAATCTAATATCCTTTAAGTTCTGATTTGGTCAAGTCCCAGTGACTACATGTGTTGACAGCTGCAAGGTTCTCATGGGTGTTCCCTTAAATCATCTTTTGCCCTTTGAATTCCCACATCTGCAAACTTTTAAACCAAACAGTCCTGCAGATGACATAATTGCCAAATGCCCACGAAGTAAAATATATCAGGAAATTATATAGAAAATGTTAAAAAAAACCCAAATCCTGAACCAAACCCTACAAAACCACTTTATGAGGTGGAGAATATTTCCTTGAACATTTCACATACCACAGTTCCTGAAACCATGGGTGAACATTCAGAAGTTTCTAGGTACTCCTCATCCACTGCTTCCCATGCCTCTTGACCAGATTTGGATATCAAGTGGGACAGCTTTTGACCAATGAGTTCCTGACTACTGCACCCAAGCAACTTGCAAGCTCGGTCATTGGCCACTAGGATCTAGAAAAGAACAGAAAAAAAACAAACCTAAACAAAGAATAAAAGCTATACTTTTTTTAAGAGTTCGTCATCTCCTCAGGTTGTTGTATAATGTCTTATAATATCCCTTTCTCTTGGTGGAAATAAAATGGTTCTTTACAGTTCTGAGTTCATTATAGATTCTTCTTCTAGGACATGCCTTGTTCACACACCTTTTTGGTTAAGAGCTTTTGAGACATTGCTTTCCTTTTAGGTTTCCTGCTTTCTTTTAACTGTAAACAATGACATCCATGGAGGCAAAACTACAAAGTTGTATTTGCAAGCAAAGCTACAAAATTGCATCCAAAGTCAAAGGTGTGCAATGATGACACCAGTCACACTGGAGCCTGTGCAACAGAGCAAGTCAGGACCCAGAGCCTTTAAAGTGGGCAAACCCCAACTGTCAGTTCAAGCTAAAACATGGCACAGCTCTTTAAAGTCTCCAGGACTCGATTTTAGATTCCTCCCAGGACAGGAACAGAGAAATTCTTTCCCTCCCAATGCAAATGAAATGTTTACTGGGGCAGATAAAGAAATCTTGTGCCACCACAAACACATTTCATGGTTTGTTCTTTACAGAGAAAAGGCCTGAAGCATATTCTGCTCTTCCTTTCTTCCCTCACATCACTTCACAGCTGCATTCTTACAGAACCATTGAATCACAGAACGGTTTGGGTTGGACAGGACCTTAAAGACCATCCACTTCCACCTCCCTTCTAAGGGCAGGGACACCTTCCACTAGCCCAGGTTGCTCCAAGCCTTTTCCAACCTGGCCTTGGACACTTCCAGGAATGAGGAGTCCACAACCTCCCTGGCTTGTTTGAAAAAAAAAGACTCAATACAGCCTTGCCTCTGCTATTATTTTGTGTATTTTGCCAACTACAACCTGCAATGGAAATAAACTCATCAGTCTTTAGAAGACTACTGAGCTGGAGCAGACTACAAAATGCCTTCATTACCATATATATAAAAATATATATATATATATATGTGTTTTGTTTTTTTTTTTTTTAATGGCACTCTGATTACCTGCAGTTACATAAGAGAGAAAAACAGTCATTTTAGCCTGCTATCACACAACCTGTACCAGTTTGGAGAGCTCAGTGCTGCAGGTTCTGCTGCAATACCTCTGTTGTGCTGGCATCCACAGTGAAGATGGCTTGGTTTGGGTTACGTGCAGCAGCTGGGAGGGGCTGGCTGGATTCCTCCACAGCTGGGGTGTGAAAAAAGGAGCAAGAAGCTGAACTTCCAGTGGAAGCAGAGAGGGAGGCAGGATCCCACTGAGCCCATGAGTTACCAGTTTTGTAGGTACAAATGTTATGAGCTGTCAGAGAAGACAAACAGCAAGAGCTCCACTTCTCCCCTGTGAAAAGATAAAGGTCAGCAATGTTGCTGTAACAGTTACTACAGGAGTATCAGTGGAATGAATTAAAGAAAAAAAACAACCTGTCTGCTGAAGCAAATATCAAGCAATCCCAAAATACATGCTTCTGGATTTTTAAAGAAACCACAAGAAAATAAAATCAGTGAAACTAAAGAAAACAGAAACTATTCTAATAGATTTCTCTTTTTGAATCTGGAACACATAAACTTAGTCCATACAACTTGCCAACATTTGTAAGTTTTACCCAGACTAGTTAACTTTTATTTTTCACTTAGCAGTTTTTAAAATGTTTTGGAATCTCTCAAATTAAAAATGAAACCATCATTAAATAATTGCAGTAAGTGCTCAAGCCCTTATAAAAAAACTGCATTAGTTGGAAGCCACTTAATTAACTGCTCACAGTATGTGACATTGAAATACCTGTGTCAACACCAATGTTTTAGGCTACAAAGGGCCAAGTGATTGCACTACAATTTCCAAAGGTTCTGTGAGCACCTATCCAGAAATGTTTTCCCTATAAGCTCTCCCAGCCTGCAGTAATGCATGGCTCAGGTGTTTACTGACCAAGTGCATCCTGGCATATACTTATTGTTGTTACCTCTGAGTTTGAGGAAAGGGGAAGAGGAAGATCTGAAACTGCCTGAAAGCTTCATGGGAACTCAGTCCCAAAACAGTGTGCTCACCAGGCAGTGATGCTCCAAGCTGACAGAGCCCAGAGAGACGACTTTTCCTGCTTTTGTTGCCCCAGGGGAAGGATCTACTTAGCGTATCAGAGTCATTCAAGTGAGTAAGGACTGAACCTGCTGACGAAGACAGAAGGGCCCCTTCAGAGGGGCTGCAAGCCTTAGTTGCCATGATCACACTCTGGTCGCCATGCCACGCCTAGGGAGCCATCACCTGTAACAGAACCAAAGGAAACAGGGTCAGACCCACAGCAGGGACTGACGCTGGTAGGTAACGAAGCCTTCCAACCCAAGCCACAACCCTGCAAGTGACGGCAAAACGCTAATTCTTGAGGGTCCTGCTCTATGTTTGGTCCGTGCGGTCATTACCCAGAGGGGAGTGCTGACTTAGCACCCTGCCCAGGTGAGGGTTCCAGCCCTCTACAGACTATTCACGGAAAAGTTGGATTCGCTGATCCTTCTGGGACCCTTCCAACCCAGACGCTCCTGCAGGATACGCGTGGCCGACATGACGGCGGCACCATATTTTTTTCTGCCAGAGCTGCTGAGCACCCAGGCAGCACCCTCTCCCCCTTTCTGCTGGTTTTAAAATCAAACGCTTGGGCTAACTTGGAAAGTCACTTGCAGTTTTGAATCAGCAAGTGTAGCGCTGCCTCCCTCCCACCCAGGGTGCTGCCGGACCCCAGCGGGCCCCACCGGGACGGGACGGACGGTCCAGTCCCAGCCGCGGCCGCGGCTCCCCAGGGCGGGCCGCCACAGCCGGAGGGCGCGAGGGCCCGGCAGGCGGGACTCAGCAGGCACGGCACCCAATCAGCAAAGGCGCTGTGAGAGCGGCACGGAGCGGAGCAAATGGGGCGCCAGCGCGGGAGAAGGCAAAACAGCTCGCGGGCCCCGGTGTTCGTTGCTCCCGCCGGCCTCCCCTTCCCCTCCGCCGTCACACGCGGTGCCCCGCGCTCCGCCGGGCAGTGCGGCCGACCTGCTTCGGGGACGGAAGGCTGCAGATAGAAGGCCCTTTAGCAGGGCGGTAGCTGTTCCTCCCGAGGATTTGTAGGCGGAAGGACGAGGCCGACAGTAGAGCGTAACGCGCCCGGCTCGAGGCGCCGGTGAAGGGGGAACGGGTCCCGACCGACTCCCACCCCTCCTGCAGAGAACTCCAACTCCCAGGAGGCCGCGGGGCGCAGCCGGCGCGCGTGCGCGCCGGGCAGGGGGCGGGGCGCTGCCCCTCCTCCTGGCCCCGCCACCTGCGGACGATTGGGCGCGGCGCGGCGGCAGCGCCGGGCTCTGATTGGCTGCGGCGGCGGCGGAGGCAGTTTCCGGAAGGGGCGGTGGGAGGAGGAGCGATATGGCGGCGGAGAGCGCAGCGGGGCCGCAGGAGATGATGGAGGGTGAGAGCCCGCCGGGGCTGCCGCGGAGGCTGTGGGGGTCAGGGGGGTGCGGCCGGCTGCTCGAGCGCCGCTTCCGGGCGGTGCGGCTGCCAGCTGCGCGCTGCGGGGCTTGTGGGCCCTCCGCGGGTCGTGCAGCCCCCGTGTGTCCAGCCTGGGGGCCACTGTCCGTGGGGCCCGGCCCTGCCGGGGGGCCGGTGTGTGTTACCGCACGGCGGGATGCCCGGGGGCTCCGTGTGCCACAGGGAGAAGGAGTGGGGTTGTGCAGGTGGCCGTGACGTAAAAAATAAAGATAACGAGAAAAAAACCCCTTCTGGTTGGAGCTGGCTTTCCTTAGTCCCCTGGTGAAACGAGAGCAAATACTGAGGGGAGGGCAGCGAGGAGCTCCTTCAGGTCCAGGCTCAGGTGGCCGCCGGAGCTGTGGCTCGGTAAACGTGAAGGGATCTGGCAGGTTGTTTTGGGGAGACTGTTGCTCTTATCTCCGAGGATTTTTTTTTTTAATTGATGCCTTCACTTCTTCGTGTCATTGGTACTATTGTACATGATACTGATATTTTTTTTTCTAAAAGCTCTTAAAATGTAATAGTTCTAATTCCATCTCCGTAATCTTTGGAATTGCACTTCATTGATCTAAGAAATTTCCTTTTTCCTCCAGTCTTCTTCCCAGATTGTTGGTTTTAGGAAGATGTGATGGGAGGAAAAAGTGCATCCAAAATCAAAGTAGAAACAAGGGGTAAGAGGCCTTTTATTTAAGACTAAACCTTTCATTTAGTTAACTTAGGATTTCTACTAACTGCGTAGTCGTTTATGTGAATCTCCTGGTTATTTTACCTGCTTGCTGCTCCTCCCCGTGCCCCGCCGCCGGGAAAAGCCTCACTGTGCCCTTTCTGTGTCTCGTGCAGTTGATAAGAGGATCGAGTCGGAGGAGTCGGGAGACGAGGAGGGGAGGAAGCAGGCGGTTCGCTTGGTGACAGAGCTCAGCCAGCAGAGCCTGCGGGATGAGCAGAACGGCGAGAACTCCGCAGGTACCGTGGCAGCTTCAGCACTGCCTCCAGGAGTCCCGGCCGCGTGTGCACAGCCCGCTCAGCCCCCTGTGCTCCCCCAGGCTGAGTATCCCTGGGAATCTGCCCTAGGGCCACCTTCTTGCCTTTACCTCAATAAATTGTAGCCTTGTCTGTCGTTGCTAGAATAAAGTTGCCTGCTTCTTATGGAACTGCTAATGTTAGACCTTGGATTTTTATTTTTTCCCCTTGTTTGTTTGCCCATCCGTGTTTCTCTTTGAGATAGTTGATATCCAAATGCAAACCGTCTTTATTCGTATTTTTCTTTTAGGGAGATTTAGACACTTTATGTGAAAAGATGCTGGAAATTTTCATTAAAAGTTATCATGAGGAGGTTTTCATGATTCTACCTTAGTTTGTGTAGCTTTTTGCCTATAGAATTGCCAGGTTCCTTTGGAAGGCAACAGAGGCTGTTTCTAGATGGATTGAAGGAACCTGTCCATTTTATTGTTTTAATTTTAAAGGTTCTAAGACATCTCAAAATTATATCTCTGAATCCTCTTGGGTTTAAACATTTCCTGCTGATCTCACTGCTCGTGTTAGAACATGGGGTGGAAATATTGACAGCCTTTAAAGCCTCTGGATGTTTGATGGAAGGACTTTCAGTGGCTTCATGGAACTTGTCAGAGCAGATCCATTTCTGCAGACCCTGAGTTTTTGGTGCAATCTGAAGTGTAACATCATTCTTTTGACAGAGGTGTCCATGTGATTATTATTGGGATAGTGGAAGGGTA
The DNA here is from genome assembly GCA_008694505.1 of Cyanoderma ruficeps. Lineage (NCBI taxonomy): Eukaryota > Metazoa > Chordata > Aves > Passeriformes > Timaliidae > Cyanoderma > Cyanoderma ruficeps. The sequence goes on from VZDJ01000033.1 coordinate 3,848,621, forward strand.
ATAATAAAACAAATTTTAGTTCTTATTGTGGATCCCTCCTCGTCTTAACCTTGCACATTGGGATTTGCCAAAGTATTTTTCAAATACTTTGAAAAACAGTAAATTGTTACTAGAATTTTAAATCTCATGACTAAATGCACTCCATATAGGTCTAATTTGTTGTTGATAATTTAAACCCCTTAAATATTAATAAAGAAATGCTCTTTCATGGGCAGGTCATGGCTTTGCAAACTGTATATCCCAGGCACTGTGCAGTTGATAGAACCGTGCAGATCAGAGAGAGCTGTCCTTTGCATGCCTGGAATCCTGAGTGTTTGCTCAGCTGGCATGATTTAGCTGTGTGTTGGAGGTTGTGTTTTGCACATTGTTCCCCTGGGAATTCTATGAAAGGACATACAGAAGTGATGTACTTTTACTCTAGTGAAAGCAAGAAAAACACATTCAAGATTTGTTTGCTGAATTACATTTCTGTACTGTTTAGTATAATGGTTGTATTGTTACTTTTTCCAAACTGTAAGCATTCAGAAAACTAGGGCAGGAACCAAGCAGAGGAATAATTTTTGAGCATTTGAGATAGTTTCCACGGCCAGCTTTGAGTTTCTCAGCTGAAAGGAAAATGATGAGTTTTCCACATTTTTTTCACAGAAGATCTTAAGAAAGAGCTTGAGCAGCTGAAATTTCAAATTCATCATTTAGCTAATTCTCTGAGGAATAGAGCCTCTGGTTAGAAAGCTTATAACTGAGCTATTTATAATATTCTTCATGCATATGCACTTAAAAAGTGTAGTTAGGCTTTTTGTTGATTGAAATGCTTGTGGTACTGTGAACTTACGTAACTCGGTAATGACTGTTCCCACTGTGGAATTTGGGTTTTCTGAATGGTGGAATTTTTTTTCCACCTCTGCAAAGGCATGTGGCTTGCAGGCATAGGTTGCACAAAAATTCACTTAGGAAACTTCACTGCCAGAGTAATATTTTTTTCCCATTGAGATGTGTGGAGTAAAGCAATTTGCAAGGGAAATTGCAGTCCTGGCTGTAAAGTGCTTGTAGGAGGGTCAGTTTAGAGTTTTTTCCTATCCTGTCAGTTCATAAATAAAATGACATATAAATGACTGTAAACTTGCTAGAACCGTTTTTCTCTTCTTTCCTTTTTTCCCCCCCTTTTTCTTTGAGAGAAAATGTATTTTAACATTTTCATACCAATACTGATTTACAGCTGATACCAGATCCACATCTCCTCCCTCAGGCTGCTGTAGGCTTTATGCACAGTGCATAGACTTCATGACAGCTGGCTTTATTACACAACAGCAGTGCCTATGTTTCAGTTTTAAATTTCTTTTATTTCAGTGAATTCGATGTGTGTCCTGTGAGGTTTGGTTTTGCAGCTTTGGGTTTGAGTGCTGTTTTCCACACTGGCTATCGTGAGTGGTCTCTCAAAGCCATTTGTCAGAATTAAGAGGAGCTACCCTTTGACAGGCCCCAGAACAGAGTATTTAACACATTACCTACATCAAGTGTTTATAAATTAAAATAATCAAGCTTGCTAGCCAAATGAAGTCAAAGAATTTCTTTTACTTGAATGGGGGTTTTTGATGATTTTTTTTTTTACCAAGTGCTTGATTGGCTTTACTGTTGGACTGCTTTAAAGTCTCAGAGGCCTCAAAACTCAAGAGTTCCTTCACCATGAACACTAAGTTACTGCCAGTATGACTCAATACGAGGGGCATCATTTGGACTTTTTTTCCTGTGATATCTCAAATAACTGTTGTTCCAAAGCTGGGCACTGTTCCTGTGGGCTGTAAATTCAGCAAGACTGCTCGTTTGGCTTGGAGCACTTCTCACTGACAGTCTGCACCCAATAAACAGGTCAAAGAGGTACAGCCTTGACAACAGCAGTGTGGGGTACCCCACTGCCTTGTTGAAGTGCAGGGCTCCTGATATGGAACTAAAATAAGAAAAAGCAGGCGTTGCTCACTATTTGCTGACAGGCACATCTATGTGTGTCAATTTCTGGTGGCATTTCTGTCTTGCTGTTCAACATCCCCAAGACTACCAGCTCGTTTCGCATTCCCAAAATACAATTTATGCTTCCTGCTAATTTGTGCTATTAAAAAAATATTAAAATAGGAGAATTGTTTTTTCACTTCCGTGAATCAGTTCAGCGAGTCTCTTTCCTGTTTAAATGTCCAGGCAAGAGCCACAGCCCACATACAGGAAGGGCAGTGATGATCTGTGGCCCACCAAACCCTTGGAGTTGGATGGTGGCATTAAAAATGGTGATGCTGATACTGTTTGTGCCTGCACTGCTACTTACAAGGCCAAGCATTAGCAGGAGAAACAGTGATTAAATAGGAGCACTTGACATTTACAGGGATGTTTTAACCATGCTGAGCTGTGAAAACAGTCACTGCTACTGGGTTAAGGGAATGAGCTTGCATATATGCAGGAGTTAGTGCAAAGCCTTTGGGATGTGACTGTCATTAAAGTTGCTTGAGTTTTTGGTAGCACCCAGAGAAGCTTTACACATGAAGTAGAAAAATCTTGCCTGTCGTGTGTCAGTTTTGCAAAGCTGGATCAGACTTTGTTTTTCTTCAGAAATTGATGCATCCAGCACACCCTCTCCAACAAGTGGGAATGAGCATGAATTATTCAGCATGAATTCTCCAGTAAATTTCTCTCCCTCGTGTGCTGTGGTAGAAGCACAGCAAGTGCTGGGGTGTTTTCCAGAGCTATAAAAGCATTTCCCAAGGAAATTCATGCAGTGGGATAAACAGTGTTGTCTGGCATAGTAGAGAGTTCAAACAAAGGAAGGGAGATCCATGCAAAAGTGCTCACAACAGTGACACAAAAGTGACAGGGCTAATTAAAAAAAAAATAAATAAACACCTGAAGCGTGGGATTGTTGAGATGCTTGGTCATTCCTGGTCATTTCACTAGACAGTTTTGATTCCTTCTTGGCCAGTTTTGATTATGTTGCCAGAGGAGCACAGACACTTTGGATTGAATATCTTCAAAGGGATGATGGCCCTAGGTGTGAAGGAAAGGCATCCTGCCCACTCTTGAGCCTGCAGTTTTCAGCAACCACAAAGGCAGGTTGGGCAAGGTGCTGATCTGTGTGTCTTCTGCATCTGAGCATGAAATCCTGCTGATAAGAAAGGTTTTTTCCCATAATGAGCTGTCATTACGGAAATGGTTTTAGTGTGGTTGGTTTTTAATGTGTGGTTTTAACGAAGCAGAAAGTCCGAGCTGTGCCTCTCGTGTTTCTTCTCCTGAGGAGCATTTGCTCTCTGGATGTTGGCTGTTATCCTGCCTTTGGCTGTCTGGTACAGAAGTTCATAATGTGTTTGCTTCTCCTGCAGGGGAGGCGGAGACCCCAGTGGACATGGAGACTATTAGCCTGGACCCAGAGGCTGAGGTAAAGGCAGATTTTTGTCCTTACGGGCTTTTTACGGCAGGAGGCAAAGGTGGGCAAAGGCAAGTATTGAAACCTGATTAAAAGATCTAATTCTTCTGAAGGTGCTGGCTGCTGTGATCCTCCCCAGAACTGATTCAGAGCCTTTAGACTAGAAGTGTTTCATTTTTCATCACTAGCTGAAACGTTTCGTTAGTACTTCAGAATTTTAAATTAAGCTTAGATGCACTTGAAGTGCGTCTGTGTTGCTGGGCTACGAGCTTCAGAGAGTATGTTCAGTGAGCTGTTTGCTGCTGTGAGCCCTGTGATTTGGAACAGGCCCAGTGACTTACCCAGCCCTGTGCCTTGGCATCAGCAACCTCGTGAGCCCATTAGCTGCAGAGGGTTTGAGCTGGGGTGGGAAAGTGCTCTGTTTCTCTTTGGAGCGCCTGGAGTTCACATCTGTGCTGTTCAGTGCCTCAGCTGATTGCCAGGGCAGAATTAACGTTCCCAGAACCACTGGTTATTCAAACTGTCAGTGATTCCTGCTCATCTGAGGCCTGGAACTGGAAATGGCAACTTGTGTTCCAGTTAAGCCCGAGCAGAGTAGGTAAGAGAACTTTATGCAAAACTTTATTTATGTGAGAATTTTTCTCAATAAATTTCTGGAGATTTCTAGTTTTGGTAATGCTCAGGCTCAGGAAAGGGCTGTTGCATTTTGCAGATACTGCATTTGCAGTTGACAAGTTTAGGCCAGTGTGACCAAGTGTGCCTCAGTTGTGGTGGTAAAATCATGTGCCAAACCCATTTTGCAAATGCTCTTTGAAGGGAAGTATTAATTTTGTGAGACTATAATTTCCTTAGAATAAAGTATCATGTTGATGATTAAAGACTGGATTTCTTTTGAAACAACTGCTAAATCCCTCCATTTCTCTTTAAGGATGTTGACTTGAATCATTTCCGGATTGGGAAGATTGAAGGATTTGAGGTGCTCAAGAAAGTGAAGGTAACAGTCCTGGGGAATAGAAAATGCCTCTTGGAACTGGGGATTTTGTAGATCTAACCTATAAGAGGACAGATAGCATCTCTTTTTGGCTGAAATTCAGTGAGTTTGCTTCATTTTTAGCTGGAGAAGGTGGTGTTTACCTATCTGTCAAGTAGTAATAAAAATCTTGGGATCTTGCAAGTTTGTTTTGGAAGTGGATGAGAGACAGTGCAACAGGGCACATCCTGGACTAGCACGGCAGACTGAACATAGAATAACGTGGAGGTTTTTACTGAAGCCCTCAAAGCAGGCCCACTTAGAACATGTTGCTTAAGGCCTTCTCCAGTTAAGCTTTTGAGTATTTTCAAGGATGGGGATTATGTAGCCTCACTGGGCTGCTGTTACTGTCTGACCATGGTCGTTGAAAGATTTCCTTCTGTAGAATTGGAGCATACCCAGAAAAGATTGTATTTAAAAAAACAAACAAACAAAAAAAAAACNAAAAAAAACAAACAAACAAACAAAAAAAAAAACCCAACAAGCCACTAACAACCCAACAAATTCCCAGCAAAACTGAATGGGGGAACCCTCACTCACACCTTTTTGTCTGCAAGCCAAAAGGCATTACATGCAATCCCTCATCTCCGTTTCCCTGTTTCTTTTTAACCTTTTCCTCAACAATTAGACTCTGTGTCTCCGTCAGAACTTGATTAAGCACATTGAAAACCTGGAGCAGCTGCAGACCTTGCGGGAGCTGGATCTCTATGACAATCAAATTCGGAAGATTGAGAACTTGGAGTCTCTGGTGGAACTTGAGTGAGTCCAGGGGAATCACCAGGGTTAGGTTGGGGGTGGTTTGCTACTCACTGTGTTACTCATGCTGTACTTCTTCCAGTGTTTATCAGCCAAGTCTCTCTCAGAATTTATTTTGGTGCTCTGTGAAGGATAATGTCTCTTCTCTATTGATATTTAACCTGTGCAGTCAACAAGTTTCATTATCCTGAGGCTCCCCAGGGACAGACAGCTGGAAATGAAACCTGTGCTGTGCGAGGCAGTGAGAATGGCAGGTGGCTGCAGCTTCCACACAGGTGTGGGAGCTCTCAGACCCCCTTGGCTCTTGCAGGGAGAGCTCTTTGTAACAGGTTTTATTCCTGCAAAAATGACAAGAGATTTAAGTAAAGGGGTTTGTTGTTGTTGTTGTTTTGGTTTTGCTTTTTTTTTTAAAGAGTGCTAGGGAAGGAGTAAGTACCCTTCTGAGTTTCTGGCACTTGCCTGGATCACTCTGGAGGTACATTACAAAACGATTCCCCCTGGGGCAGGGCTGGCCCACTTCTCACCATCACAACTGCTTCCTGCCCAGGGGAGCCCTTGGCATGGTCCTGTCAGAGGCAGATCTTGTAGGCGAGTGCCTTTCCCAAGGAAAATGCAGAATGGCTTCCTCCCACCATGGCAGCTCCATGGCTGGGCAAAATAATGGCTGAATTCTGCATCTGGCAGATGATTTTCTTTTTTTTTTTCTTTGCTAAAGTACTACAGAAGTATTTTGAAAGTTTTATTTGTTGTGTTTTCTGATAAAAAGAAATTACATTCGTGACTTTAGCTTCAAGGCCTAGCAAAGGCTTGATCTCTGCAGACAGGGGCATTCCCCACCAATTTACAAATGCTTCTTTCATCCATGAATCATCCGTGCCTGCTGGACTGATGAGACCTTTGGTTTGTTTTACCTCAGGATCCTGGACATCTCCTTTAATGTTCTGCGACACATTGAAGGACTAGATCGGCTCACCCAACTGAAGAAACTCTTCCTTGTCAACAACAAAATCAGCAAAATTGAGAATTTGAGCAACTTGCAGATGCTACAGATGTTAGAGTTGGGGTCCAATCGAATTCGGGTAGGTTTGCTCTCTGAGGTGCTGGCTGGAGAGTTTGCAGCTCTTTGGTGTGATATTGGCATTTTCTGGAAGTGCACTGCATTGATTTTGATTTGCCATTTTGTTGGGTTTTATTGTTCCAGTCACTCACTGTGCTTATTGCTGTGTGTGCTGGAGCCTTTCATTATGCATTAGTGCCTGGCTACTGATCACCATTAGTGAATTTTTGTCTTTAATGAGCTCCTGTATCCCCTCTGTGTTTCCTTTTGCAGATGTTGGTTTCTTCCTCCTAGAGAGCCAAACCTATCAAAACTAGCAATTGTTTTCTCTACCCTTTCTGTAGATTGGTGCTAAGCCCATGAAACCTATTGAGCACAAAATGAGTTTGATTTGCAGGTGCAGTCTTGTTTAGGAAAAAGATTTTCTTGAGGCTTTGCTCTGAAATGCCTTTAAAACCTAAAACTTGGTACTGTCCTGCTGATTGCTTTGGGGTTTTATTGTGCAGTTTGTGGCTTTTTCAGTTTAAAATCCGTGCCACTTACAGGAGAGCAGTTATGAGTAATCAATCTCTCCTGTCCCTAAGGTATGATTCTCTGTGTTTGCTCAGTTCATAAGAGAATTGGTCAGACAGATGACACAAAAGACTTGCAACGTGCAAAATAAGCTTTTTTTAAAAGCTTTTTTAATTACATGCTCTTTAGAAAATACTCATAAAAGATGAGTGCATTTCACTCAATGTGGGGTAAGTTGGTGCTGCCCGTTTACAGTCTCTGAGAAATTACTTGTTATGCTGAAAGATTAGGAAAAGATCTGTTTGTCCTTTTTGTTTCAGGACTTGTGAAAAAACACTTTTCTTTGTGGAAGAGAAGGAAACTATTAAAGCTATTAAAAACAGCCTTCTAAGGCAGAGATGTGTGCTGCTTTTTTGAAGAGGAAAAATTTTGGTTTGCTCCTAAAGCTAAACTGGACTGCTTTGGAAATGAAATTATTTGGGGGAATAAATTAGTGTGAGAACATCAGCAAGGTCAGATGAGGGAATAGGAACCTTAGAGTTTGCATAGGATGGGGGAACAGGAGTCATGGAGAGAAGCACTTGGCTTTTTTCAGAAGCAGAGCAGGCTCAGCACACTGATCCTTACATTACAAAAGCTGGGCTAAACAAAACTGTACTGTATTCTGTGTCTAAGCATCATTATCATCTAGGAAAAAAATCCAGCTAGATTTCTGCATTATACTTAGGCAGTGCATTGTCAATAATGTTGTCAAGCCAAGGAATATCTTTTTAACAATGAGGTCGGATTTATTTTGTATTTTGTCAGTGTTGAGCCTGAGCATATTAACAGAACAAACAAAAAAACCCCAAAATTGTCACTGTATGGGTAATAGGCTTCTAAAATTACTTTATTTTTAGTGGGTTTTTTTCTGTTTGTCTGTTAATTCTGTTCTGACTTCTTCAAATAGCAGTGCTCTATGCTTCTAATTGCTTTATTGGGGTGAGTAACCTGTGACAAAGAAATCTCATGGTACCTAGAACTCCTGGGCTGGTTTTCTCTTGGTGTGGGGTGCCTTGGCTTAGTGCTTTACAGCTGGACATATCCTTAACTCTTTAGGGTACAAGCCTGTGGACTCTTCAGGCAGTGCTCTGGACTCTGAGGTGCCTGATTGACTTCTCCCCTGTGCATTAAAGCTGCTGCAGCAGGGCTGTTCTTGCCTACTCTGCTGCACACTCACACCTCCCAGAGTGCCCTGATCTTGGAATGCCTCATGACTTAGGATTTTTTTTTGCTCTGTTTCTTTTGGGGAGCAGAGCTTTATGCTTGAGGTGACATATTTAATGCTTTTTTTTTCTTAAAGTTGAACTAAGGCAGCTGTAATGGAAGCACTTCTTTACTTGTTCTTAGGTTTTTGTCCCCTCATGTCCATCTGTTCCATTCCTCCCCCTGTACTGAGTCATCAGTATTTCCTCCTCCGGGCTGGAGAAGCTGCCAATGTGCAACGAATCTATAATTTTTCCTGCAAGGTCAGAACAGGGCTAAGTTCATAGTCTAGAAGAGGGGTGAATGCAAATTTGAGCTGATTAACCCTGTGTTCAGTCTTCTGGCAGTTGAAGGATGGAGGTTGAAAAGCTTCTTACCTTTCCTGAGTGTCCATCTCCTTCTTCCTTATGTTGTTACATGCACAGGTAGACACACACACACAGAGTAATCCAAGTGCTGCTAGGACTCACTGTCCTGGCTCCCCAGCACTGCTAATTGGAAGTTTTGGCAGGCAAGAAGCATGTGGAAAAGCTGAGATGTCACAGCCTTCCTGAGCACAGACACAGCTCTGGGTTGCAGGAACCTTTTGTAACCTTACGCTTTTCCCTTTTTGTCTCTGTTTTTGCTGTTCTGTTCATGCTTTCTCCTTTCCTTTATAACATCCCTGATGCTTCCCAGGGATCCTTATTTTCTCTTCCTGAAGGCTGAGCTCGAGCTAAACTGGTACAAGTGTCTGTATTCTGCCAGTAGCATTTAAATGTGTATTTAAAAAGTGTCCATCCCTCAGACTGGTGTGGGTGTGTTCTGCCAGAAGCATGACTGTATAGCCCGGAGTTAAACCTATAACACACACACCTGTGAGCCAGTTAACTTTGCTTATGGCACAGAAGCTGAACAACTTGCCTCTGTGCTATGCAGTCACTGATGTGCAGGACTGAATTTACAAATTGTGTTTTTTCTCTCCAGATTCTGTTTCCATTCACTGGTGACAGGGGTTTTATTTTTTTTGCTTCAGAAATGAGTATCTTCTACCCAGGATGCACCACATGGTTATAATGTGGCTACACAGTGACAGCCACATCTACCCGGTGGAGTTTAGCAATAACATTGTCTCCTCTGGTCCTTTCACAGGTAATTGAAAACATTGACACCTTGGCTAACCTTGACAGTCTGTTCCTTGGAAAGAATAAAATCACCAAGCTCCAGAACTTGGATGCGCTGACAAACCTGACTGTGCTCAGCATACAGGTACTGGTGGTGTTCTGAAAAGCCTCCCTGTGAGATAGGATCAGCTCTTCTGAATCACAGAATCCCAGAATGGTTTGGGTTGGAAGGAACCTTAAAGCCTATCTTGCTCCACCCCCCTGAAATGGGCAGGACACCTTCCACCATCCCAGGCTGCATCCTGAGCTCCCACCTTGGACACTGCAGGGATCCAGGGACAGCCACAGCTTCTCTGGGCACCTGTGCCAGGGTCTCACCACCCTCACAGGGAAGAATTTCTTCCTAGTATCTAATTTAGACCTGCCTTCCTTCAGCTTAAGGCCATTGCCCCTTGTCCTATTCCTACATACCCTTGTGAAAAATCCCTCTCCAGCCTTCTTGTAAGCCCTCCATTGGCAGGCTGCAGTGTTAGAGTCAAACTCCTGTCCTGGAAGGAAGTGTGATATTCTTTGTCTTTTTTCATCCTTTCATGCTACTTGAGATTGACACTGATAAAATTATAAAAACAAATATTTGATTTTTATGGAAGAAAGAACAGGATGTTATCCCCTACTTCCTTCCTGGAACACTGTTTCCTAGTGTATTACAATAACATTGGAAGTGTTATGGCAGGTAATCTTTACAATGACAGTGGCTCAGTGTCACTGCCTTCTTACTGAAGAGGCAAGTATGAATAAGCCTGTGCTGAATGCAGTCTCTCCTTAATGAGCTTTCAAAAAGCTTCTTCCTTTTTAAAAGGTGGAATAAAAGATACTCAGCTAATTTCTTTCACCAAGTCTCCCTCTTATTCATATGGCAATGCTTGTGCATTCTAATATCTCTTAAAGCTGCTGGCAAGACACGCTGGCTCCTTGCAGTGGTACCTGTGTGTGCCATTACTCTGCAGGGCATGAGGAGTTAGCTACAGCAGGGTGCAGTGTGGTTAAGGTGGTGTAAGCTCCTCTCTGACCTTCCCATTTGTAAAGACCTACAGAATGAACACTATCCCTGCATAGGCCTGTTGTTTAAGACACCGAGCCAAAAACTTTCAGGCTGCAACTTTTGATGGGAAGGTCAGAGTCTGATTCTTGCTGGAGACTGGGACTCCCATGGCACTTCCTCATGCCTCAGAGGTGCAGAGATCAAACAGCTGAGCTCACAAGATCAGTGTGGGCCCAAGCAGGCTATTTCCCCTTCCCAGCCATACTGCAGAGAAATGGTTTTCCCCCCGTGGGTCACAGGGGTTTGGGGTTGTTTGGAGTGGCACTGAACACCTCCTGCATTGCAGAACAACCGTCTGACCAAGATTGAGGGGCTGCAGAGCCTGGTGAACCTGCGGGAGCTGTACCTCAGCCACAACGGCATCGAGGTCATCGAGGGACTGGAGAACAATGTGAGCAGGCTTTGGCTGACTCTGCAGCACAGTTGTTGCCATGAACTGCTTGTGCTAGTGGCTTTTCTGGAAGTTTTTGTTCCTCGGTTTCCTCAGTTAGGTGTGGGTTCCTGAGTCTCTTGAGAGACCACAAATATCCAAGTGTTTGTTAAATGTTAAAGTGTCTTGTGTGGGTAAAGATTCTCCAGGTATTCTGGAGTAGAATTATTTTCATGACATGGGGAAGGGAGCTGTGGTTGAAGCAGCAGCCTGGCTGATCCTCAGCCGTGGGAGGGCTCCTGGACACAGCTGCAGCCTTTCAGACAGCACCTTGTAGATCACCATGAGTGCTTTTCAATAGGGCAAAACGAGCTGGGAGTAAGAGAGGCCAGCCATGGCATGCAGCTTGCCTTCCTGTCAGTGTGCATGTCTGTCTTCTTGGGTGGGATGGATTTTGTGGAAACCTGTATCATTTTCATTCTCACCCAGCAAAAGTTTTTCTAAAATTGTTGAGTTTCTTGCTGCTAAGAGTTTGTTCAACTCTGCGGCTTAAGGGCACGTTTCAGACCTAATTTTTAATCTTCCTCTTAATGTACTTTGAGGAAAACTCAGTTTTTAAGAGTCCTTGGCTGGCAGTTGCCATCCATCCAAATGACATCCAGAAACTGCCTTCATTTTTGTCACATGGCTTCTGGGGGTCTGTAGCCCAGCTTGATTGAAAACAATCTTCCTTCTTCTGTATAGGTAGCAAGAGTTGAGTTGAATGTGAGCAGCTGATAATAGCGTGTCTGCTCCTGACAGTTTCCAGCTCTGGGCCTGGAAAAAGTGGCACAGAGAAGATGAAAGGAAATCAGATCAAATATTTTTGTGTTTGCTTTTTCTAGAACAAACTCACAATGCTGGACATTGCAGCCAACAGAATTAAGAAGATCGAGAACATCAGTCACCTAACAGAGCTGCAGGAGTTTTGGGTAAGCACAGGCCAGAGCTGCTCCCCAAAATGTCTGTGCCACAGTGAGGGAAACCCTTCTGATGGGCAGCATCGTGTGGACATGTGTGCCTTGGAGTGAACTCTGCTAGTTCTGGCGATCAGCTTTAAGATCTTGACAGTCTGCATGGATAGAGTGTGTGATGGTTTTCCCGAGGGAAAGGGAAGAGCTTAAAAATTTCATTGCTGAGCTTTGCTGAGTGGTAAGAAGCCTGTCTCTGCCTAGGAAATGGGCCCTGCCTTCACACTCAGGTTGGTTATGAAACACCCCCCACTGTCCTATTTCTGCAGCTCTTCTGTAAGTGAGCATGACAGAGTACCAGGGGAAGCACAGAGCTTGTTCAGAGCACAGTCGTTATGTTTATGGTGTTATAAATATGAAGAAAATTAAATCAACTTCTGGTTCCATTCCTATGAGGCAGGTAACAGCTTAGGATTGCTTCTGTTGCTTCCTGGCACCCTGAATTGCTGAGCTCTTTGGCTTTCCTGAGTCATGTCAGGAAATTCAGAGATACCCTGTCCTGAAGCATCAGCACTGTGCCCTGTTTGGGAGCTGTGTAAAAATGTGCTCCTGTGGAAAAAAGGGAGAAGCAGCAGGTGTTCATGAGCTGGCATGTTCTTTAGCTCTTGTAGAGTTTCTGCATTCAAGGCTGAGAATAAGAGCTGTGCTGTAAAATGTCTGTCATTTGGGGTTTTTTAAACTCTTGGGCAGATGCTGAGAGAAGAGGAGGGGAAAGCAGCTTCAGATGAAACCCAGCTAGAGTCTGGAGCCCAGGCTCCTCATGTTGCAGTGTGGTTGAGGAGACAGCCAGCAGTGTTACCTGGCCATGCTAGTCTGTAAGGAACTCTTGAAGGAAGGGGATTGAGAAGCCCATTTAGTGTGGCACCTTCTGGCCAGCAGAGGTGAGGCAGTGCAGTGTGGGGCCTGTCCTGATCCTGTGCAATTTCCTCCTGTCTTCATCTTTGCTGTGGCTCTGCTTGGAGGAGGTGTCTGCACTGGTTGCACCTGAAAGGACAGGCCAGAGCTGAACTTGGCTGGATTCCTTTGCCAAAACACCAAGTGTGTTTAGAGTCCTTTGTCAGAACACAGTACTGCCCAAGGCCTGTTAGCTGAGCACAGAAAATGCCCTCCTGGCTTTGTTCCACTTCAACACCATGTTTAAAAAAACTGATTTGTTTGAAAAGGAGCAGGGCAGAATTTTCAATGGAAGCCAGTGTTGTGTCTCCCAGTTTGTGTTTTTTTTCACTGACTGCGCAGTCGAAGCCGCATAAAAATGTCCTTTAACACTTTAAGTAAACAGAATTCCAAATCCTAGACACTGTGACAGTCTTCTAGCAGTTTCCCAGTAGCACACCCCCAGTGGAGGGGCTGAGACATCTGGAGGTTGTGTGACTTGGCTGAATTAACATTGTAACGAGCTGTAGCAGAATGAGACAATCCAGTGAGGTTTTTTATATTTTATTTGAAGGTGACATTGCTGCAGTGACTGTCCAAAAGCAAAGGGATAGTTGGGCAGCATGTGGCCACATTGCAGCTTTGCTTCCTTTGTTGGACAGCTGAAGCACTCAGTTCCTTTATGTGCAATTGCTGAGCCAACAGTGAGGCAGGAGAAGAGCCCAAGTCAGAGAGCTTGGCATTTCCTCTGGGGTGGAGAAGCAGTTTTTGCAGGGAAATTTATGTAGAGGAGAGAGGAAAATGTTGCTTTTCTTGTCAGTTTGGGACCTTTTTTAATGTTTCCTGAGAAGTCATAAAATGATGTCACAGTGGAAATACATTATGATGTAAGGATTTCCAGCCCATAAATGCACACTGGAGTGGGAGAAGGTGCAGGGAGTGGCCTGGTGCCTTGCAGGCTCTTTCCTGGTACAGTGCTTGGACTGGATCTGCTGTGTGAGGGGTGGAGCAGCTGACCAGCAGCCAGGACAGCGTGGAGGTGTTGGGCTTAGTGCTGAGGCCTGGGATGTGAGGCAGGAAAGCTCAGCTCAGAGGATCCAGGAGAGGAAGGATCTTGCAGACACGGTGTTGATGAGCGGTGCTGCCCTGGTAGCAGTGACGCAGCACCGTGACCGCTTTCCTTTTCCTGGGGGGTTCCTGTGGGCGTGAACATGCTTGTGTGTGCTCTGCAGATGAATGACAACCTCGTTGAGAGCTGGAGCGACCTGGATGAGCTGAAAGGAGCCAAGAATTTGGAGACTGTGTACCTGGAGAGAAACCCCTTGCAGAAGGACCCCCAGTACCGGCGCAAAATCATGCTGGCCCTCCCGACCGTGCGGCAGATCGATGCCACCTTCGTTCGATTCTGAGCCTCCTGCTGCCCTCCCTCCCCTGCCCTCCTCCAAAAAACGTCCCAGCAGGGTTTTTTATCCACTCACCACTCCCCAGGTCTTCAGTACACTGACACCACACAGGGCAAATAGTCAATAAAAAGCACTGAAACCAGGTCTCGTGTACAATGCACTCATTGTTTTTGAAATGTTGTTATTATTATTATTATTAAATCTTAACACAAGAGCCTTCAGTGTGCCCGTGTTTTGTTTTTTTTATTTTATGGGGCAGGTTTTACCAGAACGTGTTTGCAGCAGACTGAAGCCATGTGAGCCACTTGCTGACCACTATTGGCTCTGTGACACACATTCAGGTTAGGAATGTCCTCACAAACACCAGGCTCGAGAGTGGTCTGTAAAAATGTGAAAAATGTGAAGATCCCCACCCACGTTAGTTACCAGCTCTGGGTCAGTGCTAAATACCTGGTGGTACGACATGGGGCTGCAGGGGCAGTAGCCTTCTTGTACTCAAGTTTTTAAACACAGCTACAAGCTCAGGAGAGGACTGGGGACAAAGTGTTGTAAATACATTCATGGTGAGCAAGGTAAGGGTTTGCAGGCGGTGTTTGCCATCAGAAAATCTGATCACATCTTGCTTCTACTGAAGATGGCAGTGTGGTGTTGCTGTCTCTCTGCTCCTGTGTTTGATCCAGGCCATTGAACTGCATCTCTCCAGCAGCTGAAAGAAAAACCCTGGGAAGCACTTGCCATCTGCTACTGTTTGTCCAACAGGCATGTCATCAGTCCAGGGAACAAGGAAAACACAGGAGGGGTGCTGGAAAATGTGCTCTTGGTGGTAGTTTGATTCATTCTGATCTGACATGGATTAGAGTGGGATGAATCCCTGCTTCAGCTGGAGACTGGGACTATTAAGCAGGACAGTGTGGCCCTGTAAAAGATTTTAGTTCTCTTTTGTGGGCTGTGTTGCATTTGCTCACCAGCAGCTCTGCTGTGGGTTGTGATGCTGCTGGAGGTGATGTGACTGGGCTTGCCTGGGGAACCTGCACCCACCAGTGTCGCTGAACTGGGAATGTGGTGAGATGAGTTGCTTTGAGTCCCTCAAAGTGCCGCAAACTCTCCCTGGGGGCGGTCAAAGCAGTGTCTGGTTACTCTGTTACATCGGTGCTGTTCCCCCACGTTGTTCCTGGGCTGGCGATGTGTCCCTTGGCTGGCAGCACCGGGCAGGCAAAACACAGCTGGGATTTTCCCCAAAGCTGTAAACACGAACACAACCTGTTTCCTTACAGGTGTGAGGTGAACGCAGTGCTTAAATCTTCCCTGGTGCCCTGAAATGCCGGTGCCTTGGCCAGGCACCAGCCCCCCCAGGGTGAAAGGGGGAGCTACTCTGGTGAGTCCCACTGAACCCTCTTTGCTCAGGGCCACACCGGTCCCACCTCCAGCTCAAACAAAGGCAAGGCCTCCTCCCAGCTGCTCGGAGGAAGGTGTTTCTAAACGGGGAAGGTGCCTGCTCACCCATCCATCCTCCTCCTCCTCCTGTCCCCAGGCTCTGCCCCTCCTGCACAGGGAGCCTGACCTTCCCCAAGAGGGGAAAGAGCCATCAACAGGAGCAACGAGGCGGCACTTCCCACTCCCTCCCCATCGCAGGAGAAGCAGCATTAGGGTGGGAGGGCCCCTCTGCCCTGTGCCTGCCGGCTCAGATCCCGCTCTGTGGGAGGAACAAGCAGGGCACGGGCCTGGGCAGCATGTGTGGGGGTAAAGCTGCCAGTCTGGGGCTCGTGTTGGGAGCAGCAAGAGAGGGGCAGGATGCAACAGCCCCCGGTGCCTTCATCCAAATTTTCAAGCAGTGCCTGGGCTGGCGGCTCATTCCCCACCACACTCCCTCCCCAGCTCCAGCCCGGGGCTCAGAGGTGCCTGTTGGGCTGTTGTGGGGATTGAGGAGTTTTGAGGAGTGGTAACCAGATGCTGCCCCAAAGGAGCAGCACTGCCAGGCAGCCTGGAGAGCTGGGGCTGGATTGCTTCCCCAGCAGAGATACATATCCGTGTGCTCCAGATGTCATAAGGACTTCTCCGTGTGATAGAGGTTTTTTGTGGGGTAGATCACTCCAGAGATTTTCAGGACACGGATGTTTTTCCTTAGGGAGATTCTGTGCTTGGCATGTGTCACCCCAGCCTTCTTGACTGGTCTGACCAGGGCTTTGGGAAGTCACAGGACCCAAACCAAGAAACATTTGATACTGACATGCAAGCCCCTTGACTTGGTAGGAGTCGCAAAGGATGTAAATGAAGCTGGAATTCGGCTCATATTTGGGGGCTTGGCCAAAAGTGCCTGAGAAGCTGAGATGTTGGAAAGGCATTGGGTGAAAGTGAGCTCCTGTGCACCTGTGCCCAGCTCAGCAGGGCTCTGCCCCAATTCCCCAGCACAGTCCTGCCTGTTCCATAACTGCACATTCACTGCAGTTCCAGGTGTGTTGTCCTGTTTTTGTGCAGGTCTCTTACTGGCTGCTTTGTGTGGTCACCAAGTGCCCAGCTGGCTGTCCCAGGAGAGCTTGGCCTTTTTGAGGATCCCAGCTGGGGGCATTCTTAGTGGTGCAATATTTAGAAGCTCAGGATTTCACGGCATGTTTCCCTCTCTCCACGGTCCAGGAATATTTTATCCCCACACTGATCCACCCTTACTGTAGGAACAGGAGGCCCAGCCTGTTCCCTTGCTTTGAGGAGTGGTTCTCTGAGGTTTTTAGGTGAAGTGAGCAGATGTCTCTCTCCTTCTGGGCTTTGTTGGTGCCCAGAAGAAGCTCTTGTGTCGGAGGAATTGGTGTTGGTTGTCAATGGCTTCTGCAAAGAGATGCTTTGCCCTTGATTTTAGCCAGGAGCAGGTTGGGGAGGCTGAGGCTGTTTCATGTTCTTTTCCACTGCATCTCTTGAAAGTAATGACAAAAAGCCACCTCACTTCTGAGGAGCACCCTGATGTTATTAAAAAGGCCAAATAAGAGGAGGCTTGGACTGGATATTAGGAACAGATTCTTCCTCCAGAGAGTGGCTGGGCATTGGAACAGGCTCCCCAGTGGTCATGGGCCTGTGTGTGCCAGAGCTCAAGGAGCATTTGGACAACACTCCCAGGTGCAGGGTGTGATCCTTGGGTTGTCATTGTCCTGTGCAGGACCAGGAGTTGATCTTCAATGATCCTTACAAATCCCTTCCAGCCAAGGAAAATGCCTCAATGAGGGACACATCCAGATTCCCAGGCTCCTTTTTCAGGTGGTGGATGCATTGGCAGAACTGTTTCCCTTCACTGCATGTGCAATGTCCTCCCTGTTGGCCACTCCTGCTGTGACACTCTCCTGCTCTCCCACCTCTGTCACTGCAGGCATCTTTTGTTCTCCTTATTCACCTCCCATGAGTGAGGGATTCCTGACTGCTCAGCTTCTCAACGTGTTTCCAGTTCCAAAATCGAGCTCAGTTTGCCTGGCCTTTTAGATGTGAAGAGCTTGGGCATGGACTGGACCCAGCTGCTGGTGTGGAGAAGGACTCTCTGACCTTTCCATCACCAGATCACACCTGCTGGTAGACATGCCTTTGAGCTGGGAAACAACAAAGAAAAGCCCTTACCTACAGTGACAGAGAAAAGATGCAAGAGGAGGTTGTTCCACAACATTTATTTGGCTGAGGTGGTGGAGAGGGGTGCTCAGACAGGGCCTAGGTGGTGAAGTGACAGGAGAACACTGCACCAGACCACTGACCTCTCAGGTGTCCTGGCTTTCCACCTGAAAACATTCCTGATGGTAGGTCTCCCCAGATGTGACACCACCAGGAGGGGTGGGGCTGTNCAATGAAGGAGCTCCACAGATGACCCCCTCCTGCAGCCTGGTGGGGCAGGATGGTGGCAGTGGGTGAAGAAGCCATGGAAATGCCCCAAGTGGGTGCTCACAACCCATTTCTGCTGCTGCCAGGCTGCCTTGAGGAATCGTTCTCCACCCCACACACCTCACCCCCAGCCCAGCCAACAGCCCTGGACAAGAGGAGCACAGCCAATATCTTCAGCAACAGCTGCATGAGGAAAGGTGAGGGGAAAAGACTTGGCTTGGAGTTTGACTCCTTTCCATGCTGGAGAGGAGGTCTGCTAGCTTGAGGAGCAAAGGAAAAGGCCCTGTGCTCCATGGCTGGAACTGGCAGCTGGTCCATACATCATGTTCAGAGGGCACTGGACCCCCAAGCCCTGGCAGGCACCATTCTACTCATCCTACTCTGGTGCTCCAGCACTTCCCTTTCACAAGACAGGTGCAGTCCTCAGTCCTGTTAATAAACTCTCCCAGCTTTGTGCTTCCTGTGCCAGGAATACCCAAGTGAAGTGGCTGGAGCTCCTCCAGAGGAAGCACTTCCTTCCCTCAGCTGCCTATTTCACTCACAAGACAATGCCCACCCCCACAAGAGCACCAAGTCCTGGAGGAGAGAGACATGCAGGACAAACATGGCTTTGGGTTCCATCATGAGATCCCTTTCCTTGCCTCAGACTTGGTCCTGGTGTGGGGAACCATCCTCCAGGAGCTGAGCTGAGCTGGCAGCAGGATAGTTGTGAGAACAGGCACTTGCAGGAGGGATCTGCTGCCATCCACAGGACCTGGAGAAAGAAATTTCTGGACAAGCTTCACTCCACTAGGATACACATAGAAAAGATACCCAGTGATCTGACTCCAGATTTCTCTCCCCTGGTGGTCAATGCAGCCCTGATTTGTGGCTTGTTGGATGCAGGGGAGGATATGCCCTGCCATGGGGGCCTCTCTCTCATCTCCTGGGTCAGCTCTACCAGAGTGATCCACACCAGCACAGAGACACCCCAGTGCCACCCATATAAACATGTACAGCTGTCAGCAGCCTTATCTTCTATCTTCTGCTGGGGTGCCCTTCTCCCCACAGCACAGGACTCCTCTGGAGAAAGGCTGGTGCCCCGTCTGCTGCTGAATGCTCCCTGTGCAGCAGCTCCAGCTCTGGGGGTCTCTGCAGGTGAGGGGCTGTGGTGCCCAAGCTTGCAGGGAAAGGGGGACAGTGCCCCAGTGCCCCTGGATGTCCCACTCTGCGTGACCAGCTGCATTTCTGTGGGGCTCTGATGGGGTTTGCAGCCTCCTCGCCTTCCAGGGGGGACCCAGTGATCCCCCAGTCACCACTCTTGTCCCACGGACAGCTGTGGGGTCCCACTTCATTTTGCTTCTGAACTTCTCCTCCAGAGTCCCATCCCTCCTTTCCCTGGCTCCTGAAAAGCAGGTTCCTGGGCCTTTGGGCAGGGCTAAAGGACAGGGGAGTGCTGCTGCCATCATGGGCAAGAGCACCGTAGCAGGAGGACTGTCCCACCACAGAGTGGGAGCCTTCACATGGCCACAGGATGCCTGGGCCTAAGGCAGTGCCAACCAGTTTTGGGCTAACTGGTCCCAGTCTGGGAGCCATCACCAGCCCTTCTGTCCCACCCTGGCAAGCAAGAAGAGGGCTCAGTGAACCAGATCAGCCCTTCTTTCCCTGGGGCTGCTCTGGATGGACTCCTGGGCTCAGTGCCTGCAGTGTCCACCCACAGCTCTGACGTGGCTCCTGCAGGTTTGTGGGCTGCCCCCAAAACCAGCTGAGCTCTCTGGGGATCTGCACTGAGGAGCTGAGTGCCAGCTGGGAGAGACCCTTCTCTGGCCTTCCCAGCTCATGTGTGCTGTGTGAGCCTGCCCATGCTCAGGGTCTGATCTCTGTGTGACAGCAGGCTGAGGGCCCTGCTGTCCCCACAGGGCAGCCCAATGGATGCTCCATGGGGCTGGCACAGGAGCTGCTGGTCCCCGTGGTGGGGAAGCAGATCATCAGCAACGTGCAGCAGGTGGCCATCCCGTGAGTATGCCCTGGCTTGCCAGGACCACCACGTGTCCCTGAGCTCACACAGGATGCTGAGGGCATGTTCAGCAGCAGAAGACAATGGTGGCCCTTCTTCTGTTCCTCCAGACAGCTGGAGTGCTGGTGGGATAAGTGGACGGTCGTCTCAGCCAAGAAGGAGAGTGAGGAGGGGGAGTTGCCCTGGTGGAGCAGGCACACTGGGTTAGGGACCACCAGCTGCTGGGGGTTTAAAGGGCTGCTTGATGAGTACCTGGAGATGGACAGGGGCTGGCCTCAGGCTGGGGAGTGCTGAGAGGCACTGAGAGAGAGCTGGTGTGGAGAGGCAGGAACTGCAGGAATTCCCCAGAGGAGCTTTGACCTTGAGCAGCCTGCAGGGGCTGGAGGGAGAAGGGCTGGCACACTCCCACTCCCACAGGATGGGCCTGCAGCTGCAGGAGCTGCTGTAGCACATCTCCCTGCTTCCAGGCCTTCCTCATAGCCTTCACCTCTGATTTTCTGCCCCATGTATAGTACAGGTACATCCACAACAGCAGCCTGCACGGCAACGTGAACCTAGTGCACACACCACGGGACTTTGTCCTGCACAGCAACATCCATACAGGTGAGGGCCTCCTCCTGCCTCAGCTGGCTCCTTCCTTAGGCTCGGATTTCACCTTTCTCTGCCTCTGCCACAGCAAACATTTTGTTTAGGAGAGTGAGTTTTGGCCAGGTCCACGTTGTCCACCCACTTCCTTGAGGTCCTGGGGGCCCTCACTCGTGCCAGGGCTGAGCATGTGCTGGACATGTCTGTGTGTGGGGCAGTGGGGAGGGGCACTGGACACCACTGTCTGTTCTGAACAAACTCCCCTGGGGCCAGGTTACCTGCAGGACTTGGGGCCCAGCAGAAGCTGGCTGAGAGCTGGTTCTGCTGGGCTCTGGCATGCCAGGCTGGGAGCAGGAGTAGCTGCCAGAGAGCTCAGTCAGTACCTGCTGCACTTTGCTCCCTCAGATACAGAGCACTCAGGGACCAGCACGGCAGCCTGACCTTGATTTACTGGCAGCTGCTGGCCCTATGCTTGGGTTTCATTGTAACCTCTGCGGTACCAGCTGCTGAGCCCAGCTGGGCGGCCCAGGCTGTGGTGCTGGGGCAGGGGTAAGGACTCACCACAACAGCCAACCCACACCTCCCATCCACTGCCAAGCATTTGGGTTTTATTGTTGGATGTGTGATTACACGGTTGGTACCTGACATTCCTGAGGCTGTGGAGATTAAGGTGAAGTGTGAACAGTACCTGGCCAAACAGGCTCTGGTTGCAGAGTAGCTGAGCAAGAGGGACCATAGCTGATGCCTCCCCTTCCTCCCTTACAGCAGCAGCATCCCTGGCACCAGCTGCCTGGAGGCAAGCAGGTTTGTGTTTCTCTAGAGGAAGGCACAGCTCCTGCCCCTTTCCTGCTCTCACCCCCTTCCTTTCACCCACTGCTTGCCGTGTGACTCCCACCCCTTCAAGGGCATGACCACACCAAAGACTCAGGTGTGCAAACTTCAAGTCCTTAAATCCCTGGGCTAGACCTAGCCCAGCATGGGCTGTCTTGGATCTCACCCCACCAGCAGAAATAATATCCACCACACTCCAAGCTGTTTCAGGTTTTATTTTAGAATTTATAAAATTCCAGTGTCATCCATACTCATGAGCCTTTTTACATGTTTGCATATAGTCTCCAAATTCCAAAGTTAAGGCCAAGGGATCATTGCTATGGAAACGTACAATATGGAAGACGTCAAAGAGAAGAAATGGACACATGCCACAGTCTGCTGCGGAAGGAGGGTGGTGAGGGGACAGTACTAGGTACAATCACTTCATGACCTTCTTTAGAGTGGAAGGTTGGGCTGTGGGGCATGAGCCCAAGGCAGTGGGTGCCCTGGATGTAACTCAAGCCTTGCTGTGCAACTGGTGAGGGCACGGGGGCATAAAGAGGAGGAGGGGGTGACAGGCTCGGTGATGCAGGGCAGACCTAAGCTACAGGGTAATTAACCATTTTCTGACAGACGCAGATGGGAAGGTACCACCCTAGTTCCCCTTCTCCCGTGCTGGAGGCAAGGCCACCCTGTCCTTCAGGGGCAACCAGGCACCCCACAACGGGCCATGGTCCGTTTCACTTGGTTCTCAGACCAAAGGAGAGCACTGTGAGGTTTTGGTTTGACTTCTGCATAGCAGTCTTTGCCAAGAAGAGCTGGCGCAGGGGGGAAAAGCATCGGCATGTTCGGCCTGTCCCAAGGAGGGAAAGGCAAAGTGGCTGGGCTCAGCCTGCCACAGTTGTGCTCTGTCAGTAGCACTGGAGAAGAGAGGCTGCTTGTCCAAGAGCTGAAGCAGCTGGGACAGAGGAATGGCTCAGACTACAAGCTCTGTAGGACCGATGCAGGGAAGTGGGGGCACACAAAACCCCCACCCTGCACGCCTCCCTCCACAAAGACGTGGTTTTCCTCTTACTTGCTGGAGGAGCTCAGACACAACATCCTTTGAGCAAGCTGTGGCAGGGCCCAGGTGCAAGCGGCCCCGAGTTACAGATCGTGGATCAGCGTCTACCACATGATGGAGGTCTCAGGAGGGCTCAGCACACACATCTACCCCAAACGCTGTTGGAGCAGAAGCCTGGCTCACACAACCTCTGCAGCCCAGGGCTATGGCCCAGCTGCACCCGCAGCCCTGGGGCCAAGCCCTGTGCTAGCTCAGCATGCAGTCCTACAGATTCACAGCCTGCCTCGGCACCACCATGCTCTGCTGCCCTCTGGAGCAGCTCTCACAGCTGTGCGGAGACACAAGGCTCCTCTTGCTTCTCCTATGGCTGCCCAGGTGACAGCTGGAGTAGCTGCTAACCCATGACCATCGAGAGGCCCCCATCATACTGATGTTTGAGGTAGAAAGAAGGCAACAGGAACGGTGTGACTGCTGCTCATGCCCAGCTGCTGCAGCACTAACAGCAGGCCACAGCTTCTCCAGGCTGTGCATCCCACCACCAGCTGCTCCTGAGCCGTGTCACTGTGGCGACCTCGGCCGAGCCAAACCTGTCCCATGTGGCCACAGTGCCACGTGCTGGCTCTCCTGCCTGCTCACACCGCTGGGAAGGGGGAACAAGGAGCAGCTCTGTCATCAAGCACTGGAAGACTGGTCAAGTGTGCAGGCTGGGGCTGTGCTTGGTGCGGCGCAGGGACGTGCGCTCGCTGCGCTCACAGGTGTTTTCCTGACCAGGAGAGCCATACCTTGCTCTGGCCCCTTCCAGCTCTGCTGTCTCTACAGCCTGTTGAAGGTTTTGTTTCTTTAAAGAGCAGGTTTCTGACCTTATAGATTATTTTAAGCTCTCCCCACAGTCAGCTATCAGCATTAAATGAATTTTTGGCAGTTAAAAGGAAAAAAAGTTGATTGCACTCTACAAAGGTAAGGTAAGGCCTGGGATAAACACAAAGGAAAGAGGGCAAACGTTTTGGCTTTAGAAAGTCAAGGAAATTTATTTCCTGAGGTCATGAGACAGGAAGTAGATTCCTAGCCACAGTAAAGGAGGTCTCCTAATGAAGGCGAGAATGCCTAGTCAGACATGCTCAAGAGAGCAGATTGCTCTGCTAGCGCTTGGGAAGCTGCAAATCTTAGCCACTTGGAGTCAATTATGAAGTTTCTAACAAAAACACACACATTTAGTGTTTGAATCTGAGTGGAAGTCTTGTTCCAAAGGAGGAAATAATATCCATCAAGAGATGAGGGTGGATCCTAGACACGGTGATAGCTGAGGGGGGAGCAGGATGGGGTCTAGCACTCCAGACACCATTAGGAGACCTCTTGGGACAATTGATTTGTGCTCCAGCCGCTGGGTCAGATTTCAGACAGTAAGTATTTGTGGCAGGTTAGTGTCAGGTCAGCGGGCTGGAGGAGTTTCTGCTTCCAGGTCATTATCGTTTGGGTCCCCAGGGAAGAGTCTTGGGGGCCACTTGAGCCCCAAAGCTGGGGAAGTCTTCAGAACTGCTCATATCAGGGGCCTAGAGCAAACAAAAAGGGAACAAGTTAAGCTCCTGCCCTGCTGTCAAACTTACATGGTGAGGCCCTGAGCTAAGCAGCATCGCTGATATCCCAGGAGGAGACACAGTGGGGAAGGGACAAAAAGGATCACTGTGGCCCCAGGACATCCAGAGGTGACATTGAGAAGGGTGCAGATAAAGTGCAAAGGGCTCCAAGGATCGCAGATCAGTAACTGAGACACTGGAGCAGGGTCAGGCCAGCTCTGCAGCAGCACTGGGGCAGCTGAGGATGAGCTGCAGAGATGCAAACACTGAGCCAGTTCTGTGCTGCAGCAAGTCTCAAGCCCCAGGCTCTATCCCCCTATCACTACCCCTAAAAATATCACAAACCTGGCAGGACACTTTCTGGTAAGGACCCCCATTCCCCAACAGCTCCACCATGGTGTAGCCAGAGTGGACAAGACATTGGGAAAGTGCTTTGAAAGCTGGACAGGACAGCCCACGCCTGTGCTTAGGCCACAAGGAGCAGCAAAATGCTGCTTTCTCTGTCACCATGGAGAGAGTGTCTGTGTCCCCAGCACAGACAGAAGTGTCCCCACACCCTGTGCCCCCACCCTGCAGCACAAGCAGCACTCACCTTCTCATTGTTGACAGTGGCCCAGGGGGCATCTCTCACCACAAAGCCCTTGGATGGGGCCTTGGACTCTTCATGTGAGGAGGGCTTCATGTACACCTGCATTGCCTCGTTGTCCACCACATCTGCAAGCTGCAGTGACACAACCAGTGAGGGGGGATCTGGATAGCTCCACAAACTGGAATAAAACACCCACCCCTCCATCTCACCACACTGCAACCTGTTCAAGCTCACCAGCCTGTTCTACAACAACCGAAAATGGTGTGTCTGCACTAGTCTGAGGGTTTGAGGGACAGCTGCAGTGGAGGCAGCCACCTGCACAGGGCTCAATTTCTCCAATGCAGTGGAAGAAAATACCACATGGACATAGTTCAGTCATCCAACTCTGTGGCAGGGGAAGCTCTTGTTAAGCCCCACCACAGATTTGCTGAACACTTACATATTCCTCCTCCAAGTTCAGGATGTGATCAATAGCTTCTTCCACGTTCTCAGGGAGCCCTGTCACAGTCACACAGTTGGGGTCAGGAGCTCCACTCTGGGGAAAGCGAATATCCACCTGTAACACAAGGAACAGCACGAGACTTATATCTGCACATCTCAAATGCCAGAGACTCCCCATGACCCTTGTCACAGATCACTGTCACTGATGCCCTAATTACTGTCTGTTCACAGCCACAAGTCTGTTTGAGACCTCCACAGCTCAGATATTGAGGGGTGAGCAGGTATATAGCTGGCCCCAAAGCTTGCCCAGTTTCCTGTGGAGAAAAGCAGAGCAGTCTGTAGTAAGGACCCAATTTCCAGCAGCCCCTGCTGCTCTCACTCCCAGAGGATCACTGTTTTCTGGGCAGCTCCTGCAGCAGAGGCAGGAGAGTGGCTGCATTTCCAGACAGTGTCCTCACACTGCTGCAAGCATTTTTACCACTGAGTCATCACCAGAAAGCACAATGAGCTTTCTGTGTCTGCCACAGAATAATCCTGGATGACAATCACTTTATAGAACTAGCCCAGTGCACCCCATGCACAAGCGCTGTGCGCTCTCACACCCTGCCTTCCAGATGGGTGCCAGAAATCTAAACAAGACAGGACCAAACCCAAAAGCTGTTCTTTTAGGAATCAGTTTGTTTCAATAACAGAGCCCAGCCAAAATGCAAGTCACCAAAATCCCATCCCTCAGTATTCACATTCACTGCTGCCCCTGCAGTAAAGCCTGCTGCTGATGCCATTTGACCTTCCTAAAGCCAGCTGGCTTTGCCACATCCACAGCCCTGAGAATACACAATTCCCAAAGTCAAGGGGATCTACAGTGGCCTAGAGAAAAGTCAGAGGAATTCCCTGAATTAACCTCAAGTAGCTGGGGGCTCTGGAGACACCTTCCTTGCAGAACCTCCCAGCAAGAGGCCTGGCTGCCCACTTCCCGTAATCAGAATAGCTGACACACACACTGCCTCTCTCAAGATCAACTGGGACTCTGTCTGCAAAAAACCCAACAAAGGGCTCCAGAGAGGGACAGAACTCAGTGCTGCTTGCAAGACTAACCCCAGAGCACCAAGGAAGCATTCCTGGGGTCCACTTCCATCTGGGCTCTAGCAAAACAGGAAAAGCCTCTGGTCTAGCTCCCAGAGAAACATGACTCAGAGCTGAGGTGGTGTGGGGATGCTTAAGCTGGTGTCTGGTTATGGTGTCCAGACAGCCCAGGTGCCCTGGGCATCCCAGGGTACTCTGGGCCAGGGATGTTGCTCATGTGCTGGTGGAGCTGAAGATGAGCAGGGCAGCACTGGATTTTCTTTCATGTCTATTCTAGCTGAAGGTGCTGAACAGGCACAAGACACAAGCACCACAGGATGTGAGTCTCATTCAGCACCAAGATCTTTAGACAGGAGAAGGTGGCTGCCCAGGCCCAGCTTGACCTGTGTGGCATTGCCCCCACCGCTCACCTTGAACTCATCCATGATTTTACGGATGGCTTTTCCACGTGCACCGATGATGCGTGCGTGGACACGATGGTCCAGAGTCACATCCTCAGAAACCATCTGCTCCAGCTCGCCAACGATCTTCATGATGGCATCCCGGGCAGCCTCGGCGTTCTTCTCATAGCCAGTAATGGTGATCTGGTCTTGGGCCTGGGGCACAGAGATGTGGGAGAGACCAAGCTCATAAGCAGCTGAGCAAGATTTCTTCCTGCTAATCTCCTTCACCATCCACCTTATCCAAAGGCAGTGGAGAGAGTTCAGAGCTCTCAAGAAGATGCTCAGAGACAACCACGAGCCATCCTTGTACTCTGTCTGATCTCTCACCTGGCTTTCATCATCCTTGTCAGGGAACTGGATGTTGACCTCGTGCTCTGTGCGTATCTGGGTGATCACTGCTCCCTTCCGCCCAATGATTTTAGGGTGATACTTGGGATCTACAGTGACTGTCAGTTTGAAGCTTCGCAGGGCCTGGAACAGAAGGGGAGTGAGAACAGGGAGCACACCATGGCTGTTCCAGGGATGTCCACTTAAGTCACAGCATTTCCTTCTGGCTTCCACAATGAATGGAACAAATTTTGCAGGGCCATGCTTGAGCAGCCAAGCTGTCCATCCACTGGAGCCTTGTGCTTTTGCCAAGTTCAGAGGGAAACTGCACACAGCCAACAACCACCCAACTCATCCCTAACCTATTATTCAGATAATCCCTAACCTGTGATAAGGATTCAGTGAGGATAGGTAGATAGAGACTGGCAGCACACTGAGGTTCCCACCCACCAGCGTCTCAAAAGTAGGTGAAGGTGTGAGAGAGACCTGGACAACCTGAAGTTACATTCCCAAACTCTCCTGCCAGTTCATGGTAAAGGAGCTACCTTTAAGTAACCCATTTATGACCATCCCACACCCACAGAGCAGCTGAGGGTGCCCCTAAAAGATGAGGTGTTCCAGGAGTCTGTGCCCAGAGGCTGAAGCCATGTTTGGCTGAAAGGAAGGAGAGGCACAGGCCTTACCCGATCTTCTTGTTCAGCTTGCAGCTCCTTCACTCTCTCCAGGAGCCCGGCCTTGGCACGGTCCAGGTTGGAAGCCAGCCCAGTGATGGTGATGATATCTGACTGCAGCTCAGGAGCAGGCACCTGGATGTTCACCTGAGTAACAAGTAGCAACAATAGTTTTGTATTACTGCTCATTCTGTATCACTTTTGATGCCTCTGACTGCAAGCTGCCATCTTGCTGGTCTCCCCTGACATGAAGACCAGCTCCCACCCAGGCAGCCTGAAAACCACAGAATGGCTGAGGTTGTAAAGGACCTCTGGAGGTCATCAAGCTGGAGTCAGTTGCCCAGGACCATTTCTAGATGGTTTTTGAATAGAACTCTGTTTCTCCAGCCCTATGCTGCACTAGAGAGGCCAGGAAACAAATATATGTTCAACAACACTGACTGCAGCCAACCTGCAACAGCCCCAGAGGCTCTGGAGAATTCTCCTGAATGGGTAGGCACAGCAGAGCTGTTTCCCAGGGCCCAGGAGGAAAACAACTCTCACACTGATGAGGAATCCCTGCAGACACCAAACAAGTCATGCAACACTCACAACATCAACACCAATTGTTACAGCTTCAGCACAAAACCTACCAAGCCCTGGATCCAGGGTCCAAAACACAGGGATCATTTTCCTATTATGGAGCCTTGGATTCCACAGCAGACCTGAGTATGTTGTAACTGTCCAAACCCCCAACAAGGTCACTTACAGATTCTCCAGGACAGAGGAGATGGAAGGAAGGGCAACAACTTACTTCAAACTCATCCATCATTTTGCGGATCCCACTTCCTTTCTGGCCTATGATGTAACGGTGAAGATCAAAGGGAACTTCCACCTCAATGGTGACAGGAACCAGAGCCTGCAGGGGATGGAGCACAGTGTACCAGTGGAAAAACTTCTCCTGTCTTCTAGCTTGCTATATACTTGTCAAAAAAGCCACATTGCTGAACAGAGGTACATTCCCCTTGTGCCCAGGATACAAATCTGACAGGAAAAAGGACAGCTGGGAACACCAAAATGACCTGTGGCATGTTTTTGAAACAAGCCATCTGAAACCCCACCTGTGGGACAGGTTGTTTTCATATCCTTGGCTTCGGTCTAGCAGAGATTTGGAAAACATCGCTACAGAAGCATGGCAAGGTCTGCTGAACCTGGAATGACTCAGCCTTAACCAGACCCCTCCTCTTCCCAGCTGTGCTCCATAAAACAATCATGTCATGCTTTTATGGCTATTGGGGCTGCTTACAAGCACTAGTAATTGCAAAGTCAGGCACTGATTCAAGCTGCCAAGCAAAGTCACAGAGCAGAGGGGCTTCCCTTGATCAGTGCAGACCCTCTCTACAGCCAGCATCACTGACCCCTGGCATTGTACCTGGACTGAGCAACTTTCATTACCACCACCAAAAATTACATCCAAGCATCCCCACCCTAACAGGGCAAGGAGCTGAGAAAGCCACACACCTGCAGTGCCTCCTTTGCCGCCTCACACTTCTCCCTGCGGCCAGAGATGATGATGATATCGCACTTCTTCGGAGAGCTGGGATCTGTGTCCTTCCCTTCCTTGCCTTCCCCACCTTCCTCACCATTCTCCTGCACAGCTGGCTCCACAACAGGGGCTGAAAACATGGAAAATCTCGTGTTCAATGCACAGAGCCCCCTCCTCACTCATCACCTCCCTCCTCTAGATCCTAAGGATCAGCCACCAGTGAGACCTCACTAAGCCCATGGAGCCTTTTTTGTCAGGGTAAGTCCTTGTTCTCTGTGTACTCTGCAGTGACAACATGTTCACAACACCCAGGCCTGCAGTCTGACCTCCTGAAATTGTCCCTTTCCCAAGAGGGCAAGGTTGATGCTAAGCCCAGATTCAAGGACACTGCAGGAACACCAGGGATCAATTCTCTCCATAAACTGAAAGTTGAACATGCCCACTGGTACAGAGCTCAGGCTACACTACATTCATTTGATCATCCCAACTACCATCCAAACGTGCATCCACAGGTATTACCTGGGTTTTCCTCCCTGTCAGGGAATTTGATCTGGACGCCGTAGTCCCGGGTGATCTGCTGGATCCGGGATCCCTTGGGGCCCATAATGGAGCGGTGGAATTTTTGTGGAATGGTGCATTCGATTGTCACTTGAGCTTCCTGTGGGAAAGCAGAGTTGCTCTATTGTGATGAAGCCTTTTTAACACCAGAAAACAGGATGTTTGTGCATGGTGAAATCCAAAATGGACACAGAGAGGAGTCAGAAAAGATAACAGCTGGAAAGGGAAGAACTGAAAATTTCCTAGAATTGTTCCTTTCTGAGAAGAGCAGAGGATTTAAAGTTGCCTTCAACTCAGGACATTAAAGGCTTCCGAGACTTCAGGCTTCAAACTCTTTAATACCCTGAAAAGGAGGAAGTATTAGAAAAAATGGAAAAAAATATAAAAGAGAAGAGAACAGGTTTGACACTTGACTACTTCCCAAAGCCAATACTAAAAGTGCAGGAAACCCGTGAAAGCAACCACTGCTCAAGGCCAGACACGCAGGGGCACAAAAAGGCTCCAATCTTTTAATGTCTAGATGTACATTAAGGAGTAGTCTCCTACTTCCATCCCTAAAACCTGAGAAGATTGTCAGAGAGGGAAATTCATTCATACAGCATTGCCATTTTGGAGCTAGCTGCTACCCCCAGGCCAGGATCTAAAGTCTGCAGACTGTGTATATTGACAGCAAAGGTTCAAATCCAAGAACTACAATGGGCCTTGTTCACATAAAGCTTGGTCATCCAGCAGGTTCAAGGAGGACAATTGCTGAAGGAAAAGGGTACAGAAGAAACAGCTTTCCTACAACATACCAGATCCTCGATGATCTCCTGGATGCGTTTCTTGGCTGCCTCCACACAATCCTTGGCTCCCTTGAGGGTGACTTTATCGCTCTGGGTGCCGGAGCGGGGGAAGCTGACCATCACACCACCATATTCATCTGCGATCTCACGGAGAACTTGTCCTCGACGGATGACAAAGTGGCGGTGGTGCTTGGGGTCAACCACCATGGAGTCTTCAACCACGTTATCCTGCCAACACACAACAGCCAGTCAACCCCACCTGTCCTGGTGACAGGCATGAGTTGGCTGCACTCAACAGCAATCAGCTTACAACCTCACTCCAGGGTAAGGGAGGATCTTCCTGAGCTCCCACAAGGGGCAGCAAATGGTTTTAGGACAAGCAGGTCCTTCATGCTGACTTGCTACACCCTGCCACAGTGAGATGCAAGAAAGTAGAAAAAATTCATACCAAGTTCTTGATGAGGGCTTCCAGCTCCTTCTGTGCCTCTTTGACAGCCTCCTCTGTTCCCATGATAGTGATCAGTTCCTGATCTTTGTCCTCAGAGGTGGGGAAGATGATGCGGGCCCCTGTGTTGTCTCGCACCTTACGGATGTTGCCACCACCCTTACCAATAAGGAATTTGTGGTACTCTGGCTTTGCACGGAGGTCCACAGTGTAACTCTTTGTTTGCTGGAAGGAGACAGAGACCCATGGAACACACCAATATACAGAAAATATCCATCAGCATCTACAGTCAGCATATAGATGTGTTACCTTCACCCACATGCAGAGTGCTGCAAAAGCAAGGTAGATGCAGTGTACCGTTGAAAGCAAAAAAGGTATACAATGTCTTAAATTAAGAACACTATCCCAAAGATGTTCTCAGGGCCAAAAAACTAACTGTACACTCAGCATGACCAATGAGAATATGAGCAGAGACTTCCCTAAGAGAAGGGTCTGACATGCACAAAAGGCAACACAATCATTTGCTAACTGACTGCTGCAAGCCAGGCTCACAGAGGCAACCAACCAATTCCCAGGGAGAACATGCTCATGTGCTGACCCTAGAAAGCTTGTCATTAAAACGACCAGTCAGTCAGCCACAACCCAGAACAAAGGTCTTGTAACCAAAAGCTCTCATATCTGAATATATGCAGTGAAATTGAAGAACTGGAGCTGAAACACAGAGACTAAGAAAAAAGTGAAGGAGATCTACAGAGTAAACTGTTTCAGCAAACGACAGATACCTAAGAATATTCAAATCACAGAAGCAGGGAGCCTTAACTCTGAGTATATCATCAGTCTGGACAGAGATGCATTACAGACAGTTCTTCTACCCATGAGAGAAGAACTCATTGTCACAAGGATGGAAGTACAGCTTTCTTTTAGTCATCCAAACTGTACTCAAATCCCCCAAAAGAGCATTTGCTCAACTGATGCCAAAGGCTTCCATGCAGACAGAGGGAACCACTCTGACCTCCAAAAAGAAACAGCTGGTCAAACCAACCTGCTCCTTCCCCTGTAAGGCAAGGCTCACCTTCTCCTCTGCCAGATGTAGCAGCTGTTTCTTGGCTTTCTCCACATCCTGGGCTGGGCCTCTGATGGTCACAGTATCACTGCCAGAGCCCTCTGTGGGGAAGTGGATATGGACTCCACCACATTCCTCCATGATGGAGCGGATGAAGCGGCCTTTGGCGCCAATGAGGGAATTGTGGAGTTTGGAAGGAATAGAGACCTCCACCTCTGTGATGTTGGCCTAAGTGAGGACAGTACAGGGTGTTAGTCAAGCTACAGCAATGTGTTTGCACAGACCCTGCTTGCCCTCTAACTCCCACGTAGCCAGGAGCTTTGCAGAGCTGAGTGTGAGAAATGCCTGACCAGAGGGAATGGGGACTGGCCACTCTTAACACATGAGCAGCCACAAACTTCAGTTGAAGAGTCAAGAACAGATTGACATTCATATTTGTCTCCCCTCCCACTGCACCCCACTACAAGCACTTCTATACTTAGAGCCCCTGTAACTCCTAAAGTGATGTTTTCAAGTCCCTAATCTGCCACAGACCAGTTGTTTCACTCACCAGTTCCTTTTGAATAGCCAAAATTCTGTGGCGAGCAGCCTCACAGTTTGCTCTTTTGCCCGTGATAACAATTGTCTCTGAGTTGCTGTTCTCAGCTGGGAGATCTATTTTGGTGTTGCTTTCTTCACGGATCTGCCACAATTTAAAAAAAAAAAACAAACCAGCAAAATCATTTGAGTGATGTCCCATGTCAGGAAAAAAGGCCTTGGAGGTTTTATTTTACATTAGCAATGAGCAGGGGAGACCAGTGAATGAGATTTCGCAGCAGGCAGTCACCATAATGAGCAGTGAAGACAGGAAAGATATCTCACCTTCTTGATGTTGGCACCTCCTTTCCCTATGATGTTCTTGTGGAATTGTTTGAAGATGGGAACAGAAATAGAAAAGCTGTTTTCAACCTAAGAGAGAAAAGAAGGGAGAATTGAAGATTACACCATGCTGGGAAGTGAGGCGCCATCCCAGGAACCTGATAAACAAGCTTCTGACAACAGGTTTAGACCCAAGGAATTCTCCATATGGGACACTTTCAAGAACAAACAAAGACATGTACCCTCTCATAAAGCCCTTAAATAACAGGTACTACTTCCATATCACCATACACTTAGAACCATGTCCACAGTTCCCTCATCTTGAGGTGTGTCAGCCCTAGCCAAGCCACTACAGCTCTGCTCTATTCCAGGGTTATCCAGGCATGGAAGAGAGAATAGCAGACAGAAGTCTCCCTTACCAGGTCTGCCACCATCTTTTGCATGTACTTGGTGCACTTCTCCACCTCGTTTTTGGGACCTCTGAGTTGGACAATGTCACTCTTGTGTGCAGGGTCTGGGAAGTTGATGATAACCTGCAGGAAATGGTCACTTAGGGTCAATTCAGACAAACAGAAGAACTGCCCTATCAGACATGTGCAAAAGTTGGGGGGATCCTGCACATCTCCTTTCCCATTTGGAAGCAGGTAACCATGTCAGCAGTCTCTGGCCAGAAGAACATCTTCTCACATGTATTAGATGTATGAGCAGACATGTATCAGTCAGACATTTCTCATACTCACAGAGACATTACATTTATGACTTTACTGACCATGTGTCTATTACCAACACACCAAATATTCCCTCTGAATCCCTCATCTCCCAAGAAAGCCTTACCTCTGGGAATTTCTCCCGGATTTCCCGGATCCGCTCGCCCTTCTGCCCAATGATGGTCCGGTGGAATTTTTGCTCAATGATTAGGTCCTTGGTGCGTTCATTTTCCTGTGGAAAGCAGAGTTTACATAGATGTTCAGCAGGTGAGCCACATAATTGTAATTACCAGTTTGCTGCCCGACGGGTTACTTGTCATCAATGTTTTTCCTCCAGATATAATTCACCCCAGGTTGACAGAGAAGGGGATCCAAGGGAATAGAGGAACTTGTACTTGTCATGAGATCCAAGTGCTCAGTGGGCAAGAGGCATGCACCTCTACCAGAAAGTTATTAGGGAACACAAGAGCTTAAACTCTGTAGCCTCCCAGGCATCACATCCCACTAACCATACGGGAAGCGAGTTCCAGCAGCTCTTTCTTGGCCTGTTGGACCCCCTGTGGGTCTCCTTCAATTCTGATCAGGTTGCTCTTCTCATTGTCCGGGGGAATGCGCACAGACACCTTGTAGAGGTCCTTAATCCTGTTAACTGCAAGGCAAGGGCTGAGGTGACACACTCTGCTAGGGCAAGATTTGGAAGCAAAGACACCTTGACTAGAGGCTGTTTAAGAAGTGCATCAGCCTCTGAGGAAAGGCCAGAGGGGTGGAGCTGAATCAGGGGAAAGTGCCTCTCAATCCTGGGATTCAGCAAGAGCAGATCTGGGCTACACAGGAAGCTGTACAATTAAATACTATGGCATCTAGAGGCAATAGTTCACTAGCCAGAATGAGGCATCTGTTTCTTCCCCAGACAGCATCATATTTAGACTAGAAGATTCATTTCTAATCCCAAATTCTTTTCTGGGGAGAAACTCACCATGCAGATTTCTACTCCCCCAGCTGAGTTCTAAAATGAAATTCACAGAGACCAACTTGAAAAAAAAGGAAAAAGACAACTCTCCAACCTCCCCAATACATAAAAATTCTGCCAGGACACAGCAGAATAATCTGTTCAACTTTCCAAGACTTTAAAGCCATCCCAAGG
Organism: Cyanoderma ruficeps; assembly: GCA_008694505.1. Taxonomy (NCBI): domain Eukaryota; kingdom Metazoa; phylum Chordata; class Aves; order Passeriformes; family Timaliidae; genus Cyanoderma; species Cyanoderma ruficeps. The sequence goes on from VZDJ01000033.1 coordinate 3,883,002, forward strand.
CCTCACTGCCCATTTATCTTCTTGTGCCAACTTCACTCCAGAAGGGCAGAGGCAATGTAATGGAGGCAGCACCCTGGTTGAGCTGCAGAGCCACAGTATGATCAACTAATCACAGAGTCTGAGGACAGGAAGGATAACAAAAGCATCCCACTTACTGTTAGCTCCGTTCTTGCCAATGAGGTGTCGGTGGAATTTGTGGTCAACATTGATTTCTGCATAATCCATCCGGTTGATCTACAAAGAATTGTACAGGGCTAGGCAGGGCAGGCCCCCTCTGCAGCTGCCTGTGCCCACTGCCAGTGCAGGCACTGACTCCAGCTGCCAGCTACAAGCACTCCCTCTGCTAGTGAGCAGAACAGAACATTCCTCTGCTTTGAGCTGAGAGCACCATGCTTGTGAAACATTTAAAGGTATTTAAATGCCTCTCCAGCTGTGACTGAAAGAGAATCTTTCCTTCTCTGCATCAAAAGACTAAAGATGAGCTCGTGATTGTTAAGGAAGCTTCATCACCAAGGTTTTTGTTCACCTGCCACACAACTTGCCTTCTGCAAGTTCTGTTAAGCCTGTGAAGATACCCACAGACATGAGGGACACTTCCTCTCTGTTCTGTTGCCCCACCTTTCCCCACTTTCTTCTTATATACCAGAACTAGTACCACCAACTTACCAGATCCTTGACCATGACTTCAATCTGTTCCTGAGCCACATTCACATCTTCTGTAGGTCCTTCCAAAGTGATTTTGTCTTCTCCTTCAGTGAATTCGATGTGAACCTTGAGACACAAGGCAAGGAAACCAGTAAGAATTTTCCAAGACACAAGGCAGGTCAGTGCTGTGAGTCAGGCCTACACCATCAATCCCTGCCACTAAGGGTACACATGATTTCAGAAGGAGGCAATCTACAATTCTGGCCATATCAGTGTCTAGGGCATAAGGTTTTGGTGCTGTCCTGGAGTCTGCAAGGTCTTTGTAGAAGTTCCTTACCTAGCCTTTCTCCAGATACCATCTAACTCAGAAGGGAGAAGCCTCACTGAACTTAACATTTCCAGGTCTCCTACTGCATCAGTTTGTCAAATACTAACACATAAAGTCCTTTGAAGGACTCAATGCTTGAAAGTAACATAGGATGGAAAGTGTTTGAGGCAGTAGAATTTAGTAGTTCCCTTGAACATTATAAGATCTGTGTCAGTTCCTCCCTGGTTTTATCCATTCTAGAATACATTTCTCTCTCTACAAAGAGTGAGCTGGATTAAACCACATTCTACTTCAACTGGTGCTAAGCTAATAGTTCATCCATACCTTTGGCATCTGCTGAGTTATTTTGGCCAGGTTTTGTCCTTTCTTTCCAATGATGAAACGATGAAGCCAAGAGGGGGCTGAGACCGAGGAGACGGTAAAACTGTTGGCCTGAGAGACAGAGAAACTGTTTGATGGACAGACTGGAAAAGGCTTCCACAAAAATTCACTTTCAATTCCCATGCCGCACCCTCCTTATTGAGTTATAAGTTGCATCTCTGACAGCCTGACAGAGACCACCCTCCCCTCCACCTGTCAGTGCCTAAGGATGTATCTTTGTGGGGCTTTCAGAGGAGGCCTGGACCCATCTGGTCAGTACCTTTGCATAGACTTCAGTCAATGCTTGCCCAAGCTTTTCAGGCTCGCCTCGCAGTATCACCGTCTCCGAGCTACTGTCAGTGGGTGGGATCTCGACAGAGACTCCAGTTTTCTCCAAGATCTCCTGCAGGGAATTACCCTTGGGGCCGATGACATACTTGTGCTGGGACTTCTTCACCTCCACAGCGATGGTAGTAGTCTTCTTTTTCTGTAGGAGCAGAGGCACTGGAGCATCAATCACAAGGGAGCAGGGAAGGACAAAAGTGAAAGGAAGAGACACAAGATGCAGTGAAGCTCAGCACCCAGGAAAGATCTAAGCAAAGGTGAGCACAGGAGTTCTACAGTACCCTAGAATCTCTGGGACCTGCCTACAGAAAGCCCTATTCTCAAAAATTTACAGGTGAAATATAAAAATTCTGTTTAAGCTCCCTGGGACTCTACATGGAAGAGACCACATACACACCCCTGCCCTTGCACAATGCCCAGCTGTCCCCAGGCAGTGCTGTAATGCAATACCACGCTATAAGCTGATTATCTGTGTTGAAATTCAGACTGGTACAAATACAGATGTAACCATGAGGAAAAACAGACCAACAACTCACAACAAGGATATTCACAGTGACGCTAGCAATGAAAAATAAACTGAAGTGAAATTTACTTTTCAGCAACTTCTACTCATGTAACAATTTTGATACTGTCAGTTGGCCACACTGTAGCCTTCACACTTCCCTCCTTCCTTTGCAGCACCTGTGAAAACACACACCCAGAGAGCTCTTTGTGGTCTGCTAATTTCCATTACACAAAAAAGCAGGAGATCTGCCACTTGCCCTGCAGAATCACCCCAAGTCCCACTCTGCTGGGCAAGGAAATGGTAAGACCCAGGTCCATGTACTGCAAGGGCTGCTGAGCAAGAGCTGACACGAGGAGTATGCAACTGAGGGATGCACAGAAGTAGAACAAGAAAAGAGGGGCTGTGAGCAAGTGGGGGGAAGACGGGAAGCTCTAGGGACAATCCATACCTTCTCCTCATAGATCTTCTTAACACGAGCCACAGCCTGGGCCAGCTGTTCCTTTTCCCCTGTGAAGACTATCTCTGTCTTGTTAACGCTGGGCGGAGGAATGTTGATGCGTGTCCCTGTCTCCTGCATGAGCTCACTCACCAGCTTGTTGTAAGGGCCAGCAATGAAGGGATGGTACACTTTCTCCACATCCAGCCGCTCCACCGCACGCTTATCCTACAAGAATCCAGAACAGTCCTCACTGGAAACTGCTGTTGATATTACATCACCATCTCTGCCACATACAGCTGAATTCTCAGGGCCGTCTTGCTTGACACTCCAGCCCAAGCACCCTTTCCAGTTTGCAGGCTCCATCCCTTTCCATCTACAGACTGCTATTCCCAATTGATAATATTCACCTCTAATCTCCTGTCTTATCTCAGCTGGCATCTAATATAGTTGACTTTAAATTATGAAAAGTGCTTATCTGACTTTAGAGATGGACAAAAGGGAGAACCAGAAGGTGCAGAACCCAGAAGCAGTGCTCCAACAGCCAGTGGAAAGGTAGACATCTCTGTTCAGACTCACAGTGTTACTTACCACTGGCTGCGGCCACAGTGGCTACAAACATCTAATACACCACGGAGAACCAAAATGTCCATTCAGATAATGACATGAGAGACATCACAGGACTGAAGTACCTGCTCAGCAGAGATAAGCAGGATCTCGTGTCGGGCCTTTTCAATCCCTTCTTTAGTGCCAGTGATCTTGATCTGGTTGCTGGGGTCATCTGGGCGGGGGATCTGGATCTTGGTTGCAGTTTTGAGCTCCAGGTCCTGCAGCTTCTCACCATTCTTTCCAATGACAAAACGGTGGTGCTCCTTGGGGATGGCAACTGTTGCTGAAGCCTGCAATACAAAGGCCAAGCATCTATGAGAGCCCTCACCTGTACAGGGAAAGCTTTTCAGATGCTGCTTAGTGCTACAACTGAGGAGTAAACACAGTCCCTTTCCGCACATCCATCTAGCACAAGACTGATACTATGCCAGAGGAGTTGATCTCCGGTGCCTGTATTCCAGGAGTCTAAACACTACTATTCCCTAAAAAGCCTTCTTGTTTCCCCAGGAGTAGTATCACGAATAAGCAAAGGTCTTCAGGCACAGATGAGGAGGTGTCTATGCTCCACTGTCTCACTGTCTCTCAGCACCAGAGAGCAACTGGGATGATGACTCTGGGGTAGAGTTTATCTGAACTCTGATATCTGCTGCCAAGGCTACAGAGAAGAAGACATAGTCTGACTCCTAGGAAACTGAAACTCAACACCAGAAACTTATTCCAGCAGGCAGAGAGCTCAACTATGCTTACCATTACTGACTGCTAAGGTGTTTTCAAAGCAGCACATGGTGCTCCAGGGACTGCTTCTAGATGGCTCCTCTTGAAAAACAGGGGTCTCCAGAACTTTCCTCAATCCAGCATTAAAGGGCTGGCTTTTAAAAGGGATTCCTGACTTCTTCCCTTCTCAATGAGTTTTTACTAACCTGAGAGCTTAGGATTGCTACTATGCTCTTGATCCCAGTGAATACGTAACTACTAACTAGGTACTTACAATTCAAGCTACAATGGAAAAAGAAATAAATCAAATCAAAAACAGATCACTTGGTGTGCCTCTTCAACTTCCTGTCCACGTACTGATGCCAACCAAGCCAAGGAGAAGCTGCAATGCAGACACACCTTTCAGACCTGGGGCCAAGTAGGAGGGATATTTGTGGACAGTGGGGCATGGATCTGTGGTAGTACAACCTAAATTATTTTTTTAGATGCACATTATGTAGGGTTTGTCCCTTTTTCTTCCCTCTGGTAGGGTATGACACATGGGCTGAACAGCGCTGAGTAAACATGGTATTAACTATTGCATTTCCTACCTTGGACATTACACTCTAAAACATAGCATGACACCTGGCTGTGATGGATCTTAATGAGAACTACCATTTTGTTAATGAACTCAAGAACCTGAGGGTAAGAAATCAAAATGCAGAGGACTGAAAGGAGAAGCTACTGAAACAAGGAGTCTGCAATTACTTACCCATGGGGCTCAAGTTACACAACTCAGAACCCTGATCTGAAGCTTCCAGCATTTGGCAGAACTCCCTTTTTCTGCTTTTCTTTCTCCCATCCCTCCACATTCTTCTCTGAAGTCCTTCAGAGAAAGCATCATTCTGTTCTCACATACTATGAATTCTGTGTGAGGGGCCTGGACTCTGCCACCACCAGCACCTCAGCACAAAGTCACAGATTGAAGACTCCACCCTTCACACAACACCATGGCCTGTAATTAGCTTTGAACCCTATTTTAAGCCTCATTTCCATTCCAAATTGCCAACTGGATGCTTTGAAAATATATGGCAAAGCTGAATTAGTCATCTAATAACACCTCTTTGGCTTATAACCACACACACCCAAGGGTCTCAAGGCATTCAGGAGTCTTGGGGAAGAGCAAGGACCAAGTGAGAAACAGTTAGCTGCTCTCACCTGAGTCTGCAGACGAGCAACAATTTCCTTCCGAGCCTTCATGACTGCTTCCAGCTTGCCAGAGACCATGATGGAAAGGCCCTGGTCCTTTGCCAGAGACAGCTCCAGGTGAGCTCCTGTCTTCTGCATGATGTCAAGGCAGATCTTGGCCTGCTCGCCTTCTCCAAACTGATTCATGTCCTTGTATTTCCTCTCCTCCAGCGGCACATGGAACACCTGCTCAGCCAGAGAGAGAAAAGAGCACAGCAAGCTGTCAGTGTGCTTTTGTCTGACAGTTTCTCTCTCTCATGGCCATACAGGTCTTTAGTGGCAAGCTGACCTCCCAGGTTTGTGCAGCACATCAACCAGCTGTGCCCAGGGAAGTGCAGGAGCACTGCAGCAGCCAGTCTGCCCCACACTGGGACTCCTCCTGAAGGGGGATTAGCACTCACTACAGGAATTCGGCAATCCTCCCTTCGGGCCTGTTTTAGCTATTTGTGGAACAGGGATGCGTAACTCCTTCTGGACAGTTTTCCAACACATCCCTCCCCTCCAGGGCAGTCCTAGCTCCAGTACCAGTGTAAAACATGACAAAGAGGCTGACATACCAAAGATTTCATACTCTAGGGAATGGTTCACTCCACCTGCTTACCTACTTTTGGGAGTGGGGAAAAGACAGGAGATAAGACATCCACTCCCACCAACCTGAGTGATGACAGAAGCCTTTATTGGTCGAATTTTGCTCCAGGGACCAGCAGGTTCCTGGGCAGCTTCCAAACATGGTGCTTTCTCAGGGAGTGGAGGGAAGGCTTCCTTGTAGGTTGGAGGATCATTCTCTTCTTCAGAGTTTAAAGCTGTAACTGGGGTAAAGCAAATAGGGCAAATGAGTCACTTTCCCTGCAGAAATGCCCCTGTTCACAGGCAGTGCAATTGTAATTAGGCACCACTAACAAGGGAGAGCAAATGGCTTGTGCCCTGCTATTAATCCTATTACAACTATGCCTATGGGGCTGCCAAGTCTGGAGCACGACTGACATCAGCACAGCACAGACTGCAGTGGATGCCACAAACCACCAGCCTTGCCTGAGCTGGCACAGGGGGTGCAGGGAGTGAACACACAAGTGAATGGTGGCAGCAAACAGCACCTTATTGCCAACTTTGTCAGGAGAGGTTTAATTAGGGGAAAGCAGGCTGAACAGAAAAAAGTGAAAGGACCAGAGCAAGGCTGCAGGTCAGAAGGAGATAAGACAAACATAACCCCAGGAAAAAGACAGAGAAGGACTATAGTTAGGGCAAAGTCTAGGGAAAGCCTGTACATTATGTTTCACTCGTGCACTTGGCCATACCAAATGGGGCAGTTCACAGCCAAGAATGGATGCCAAAACCCATCACTGAGTCAGTTCATGTGGGCAGTGACCACCCCCAGCACCTGGCTGAGCAAAGGGTGGAAATGACAGCCCAGCACACTGATCCATGAGGCTCTTGTGTAGCTCAGTGCCCCACTCTTGCATGTGGCCCATTCCAGGGCTGAGAGCACTGCTAGCCAGAACTTTCTGAAGTGTTCAGACCCATCTCCTCACAGCCTTGCCTTGTGCAGCAGCACCACTGAGCTGCTGGGGGTGGAGAGCTAGAGTCTAGCAAAATACTAATTTAGGAAAGCAAAATGCACACTTTTAGGGAACCAGACACATGGAGTGAGCTTGGATAAGAGGTCTGTGCAGCCTAGATCTAGAGGCACATGACAGAAACTCACCTTTCACTTGCTGCTGAGCCAGGCCGCTGCGGTGTTCAGCAAAGCTCTCCTGGGTCAAAACTGCCACGGAGCTCATTGTCGACTTCCCACCCACACACAATCCGGGTATGCCACTGGAAGAGATGGAAGTGGCAACAGTATCACCAACACCACTCAGGATGCACCAAGTCAGTGCAGGAAGACAAAGTATATGTTAGGAGCACTCTTCCAGTCATCCTCTTGAAAAGCACCCACAGGGCCCATTGGCTGTCCAATTTCCTTGTTGAAACAGTCAGGAATTTAGGGGGGACATTTCCTCCCTACACAGTGGTCACCAAAACCAGAGCTCCTCCCTAAGAAGGCAGAGGATGTGTAACCTAAGAAGGTCACCGGAAAGGGGGACACCACAAATTTTTAAAGCATACTCTAATTAATCTAAAGTACAGTCTCATTAATCTATTAATTATTAGTGGTGTGCAATTTTTACATGAGTATGTGAATGTCTGGACAGTCGGTCCAAGACCATTGTGTAGCCCTAGAGAGAAAAGAGAAAGGACCCAGGAAGCTGCCTCTTTTCGAGAAACTTATTTAGGTGCCTGACTTAGGGAGACACTCAGAAAGCCAGCCACTCTGCCTAGCAAGCTCAGCAACAGCAAGATCTTTGGCTCTCCCAAAATATGAACTTACCAGCTAAATGGTCAGTAGCCAGAGAGTCCGTCCTGTAAGCTGCCTGTTTGTCAGCCTGCCAGCTTTTGCTTTAGAGAAAAAAAAAAAATTAAAGAAAAAAAAATTAGGTCCAAGACAACAGAAAACCATGACACCCCTCTTACTGTAAATTCCAACACAGCATCATCTGTACTTTTCAAAGTTACATCTTGTCCAAAACACTCTCATACCTAGTTGAATCTCCCCACAGGACACCTGTCACGTTTTACATGCAGGCAGTGCCACAGCTTCACAGCAGGAAGCCTGGAGTAGTTACTCTTTCGCCACACTGGCTACAAGAGTAGCCATCCAGTATCAGGCAAAAATATAGGCAATTAATAACAGATGTTCAAGACATGAAATTTCAGAATTGCAAGCAAGACCGTCTCTCATCAGAAGAGACTAACAAACTGAAAACCTGCCAACAACACTGCCATCAGTCACTAGTTAGGAATGTAGTTCAGTGGAGCTTGGGTGAATCAACATGGACATCCTCACAAACTAAGACAAACACTCAGGGCTCTCGACACTCAGCGGCTGGGCAGTCCAGCTCTGCAGTTTTTATTGCAATAAGATCATGCACCAAGCACTAAAGTCTGTCTTCCAGGCCTAAATCTGAAAGTTGGAAAAAGAAAATTTACAGTAGTTTACACAGACTATTTTAAACATGTACAGAAGGCAGAACCAGGAAAAAAAACCCACCAAATCACTGCTGGGAAGGGATTTCCACCTCCTGAATCTGGATCTCCAGATTTACTGAAAAAATGCTTAGGAATATAAGTGAAAATGTAGAAGCCAGTACAGTACACACACGGTCAGTTGTACAATATCCACACCAGAGTTCCCCAGAGCTGTTCTGTGTGCTTCTGCAGAGCTTGCATCCTCCCAAAACCCAGTGCCTCTCCCTGCTCATGAGACAAGAGGTCCCTCTCCCACACACACCCTGCAGTGCTGCTTGGACCATCTCTGTAGAGCAAACTTGACTGTTTTTCAGGAGAGCGACAGTTGCCATCCCTGACCTTCCAATGCGCTAGAAAAGGCTCCCAAAACCAGCACCACTCCTAAAAACGCAGCATTGCTGACGGGGTGTCTCACCCCATTAGGCTAGAGCTGTGATGCACTAAGGGAGGCTGATGGTGGAAGAAGAAAAGGAGGGAAGAACAGGGAGAGCAGTGATGCAACAGAGTCATACAGGCCTGATCTGCACCTCTGTCAAGGCCATTGTTTTCCCCTACTCCAACGTCTTTTACAGGCAGAAGGTAGCACAAACTGTGCTGTCTGAGCAACAGTTAATGCTGCAGTTAAGCCTGGAATGAGGCAGCAGGTACTGGGACAGCCAGTCATGCTGCTGAAGTACAGCTGCAGCAGCAATGCAGATCTCTGCAAGGCATTTGCTGTGTACAGAAAGGGTGGCTAGTAACCTGATCGTGGAGAAATCTCCTTGCTGTCCAGGGTTACGCCACAGTGTAAGACGTGGTTACGTGTCCATTGCACATGCCTGCACTGCTCAAGCTGCTGCAGATCCAAGGAAAGCAAGTTACTGCCATGGCACCTGTTCCAGACTGTCTCGGCAAGGCCTGCCGACTCTGTGGCAGCTCCTCCAGCCTGTCGGGTCAGTAAAGAGGCTGCCGCCACCTCATGGCAAGCTCCTGGTGAAGGCAGGAGGGAGAAGCATGCTAGACACCACAAGCAGCTGTCAAGCTCTGGCTGGAGCCTTGCTAAAGGCACAGATGTGCTTATAACACTCATTTCTCCAGAAAACACCACCTGGCTAATCTTGCATGTGTTTTCCTCCTCCTCAGAGGAGGGTAAGGATAAGAAATCAGTGAACAACACCCAATATAGCACCGACTTGAAAGACACCACCTCAAGGCACAGCTGCTGGTTTCACTGTGTACACACCAGCTGCAGACATCTTCCTTGCAGCCTCCACCTCAGAGAGCAGCCAGACATTCAATGCAAAATCAAAGGGCAATGTTTATCCATATGAATTTCTGCTTCGTCACCCGTACAAGAAGCTAAGAACAAATACTCTTCATATCTAGCAGTCCCAAGCATCTGGTATATTGTAGGCCTCAGGGATTCATCTCTGGCCAAAATCAAGAGGCAACCATTAGAATGGTATTTTAAATGTAATGTCAAAACCAGCAGTTCAAGCACTGCATTTGGATCTTACACCTCCTTGGCTTCCCACTCAGGTTTTGAAACTAAGGTTACAGCTACGTCATGCCAGTGTGCAGCTGACTGGGTGAACAGGTTTCAAACTGCCTGGTTGATACACGGCCTGTAGCACTGGCCTTGTGCACCAGAAGAAGTTACAGAAGTCTAGAGCACACTTCAGTAAAGAGAATGAAATAATCCTACAAATAACCTCCAGCAAGGGCCAGATTTAATCACACGGGAAACATTCGTATGAAGAGAAACAAAGGCAAACTCATGAGCTGCACTGCCAATACAATCAGTTCTTGTGGACGGAAATGTCAGTTACATATTATTTAAAAGTATATTTAATAAAAGCATTACCACTTTGTTAATCCCATGCAGTGAGAACCACACACAGCAACACGGCTGGGCTGGTTGTGGTAGGCACTGTCCCCTGTCAAACGTTCACACAGGACAGGACAATCTCTTGGCTGATGAGTGGACACAGATGAAAATACTTGCTTCTGAAAACTGACAGGCTCCCTCAGAGATTGGAGGCCCAGGCCCCCTAGTTTTGGGGAAATCACGCTGACAGACAGTTGCCGTGTGGCAGAATGCAGTCTCCCTTCGTGCATCGGAGTGCAACACGACCGCAGCCCTGGCCGCGGGCAGCCCTGACCCATCCCCCATGTTTACTCTTCCACTAGCGCCGGCCCTGCCACCACATCTGGCCCCGGACAGGAGGAGCCCTGTGGCGGCCCCGCCACCGAGGACGTGCACCCGGCCGCGTCCTGCCGGCCGGCCCGGTGGGGCAGGCACAGACAGTGCCACTCAGCGGTGCTGGGAGAGGGGCATCGGCCGGGGGGAGCCTCCCGCACGGAACCGTCTGCGCCCAGAGCCTACTCGGGCCCGCATCGCCACCGCGACCGCCGGGGCAGCGGCACGGGGCCGCCCCACCGCTTGGCCCCGCGGTGCCCGGCCGAGGGGCGGGGGAGCCGCCAGGCCCCGCGGGCCCGGCCGGGCGGGCGGCGCCGCCAGCGCCACCTCAGCACTGGCGGCACCGGGGGCGGGGCGGTGGGGCGGGGCGGCGCCCTTAAAGGGCCCGGAGGGTCCCGCTGTCACCGCGCCCCCCGCGGGGCCGAACGGGAGGGGGCGGCGGGGGCGCGCCCAGCGAACCGGGACCTACGGGAACGGGGCCGGGGCGCGGACAGTGCCACGGGGCAGCTGCAGCCCCAGCTCCGGCAGCCCCAACCCACCGCGGCCCTGCGGGTTCCAGGCCGGGGGCGGCCGCATCAGGCGAGTGGGGGACGGGCGCTCCCGCGGGGTCCAGTGACAGCCCCGAGCACGGCTCTGCGGCCGCCGGAACGCTGCCGGTGGCGGTAGCGCGGCAAGCACGGCCAGCTCCGGGCCCTGTGGTGGCACCTCCCCCCGCTGACGGTGGCCAGAGCACTCGTCCTTCTACAGCCACGGCAGGAGCGGAGCGCTCGGCCTCGCGGCCCGGGGCGGGCTGGACTGCCCGCCGCCGGCGCTCCGCGGTCTGACCAACACTGGACGAACGCTCGTCGCCGGCCGCTTTGGCTCCTATCGGAATTACCCCTAAGACCGCCGGGAACGGCGTGGAGCTGTCTCGGCCTGCCCCGCTAACCCTTTCCCAGCGACGACGGGAGCCACACCGCGCCTCGGCCCGGCCGGGCCGCCCCCTCCCCACGCAGCCGAGCCTCCCCCTCGGCCCGGCCTCACAGGCCGGCGATAGGCGGCAGCTGCTGCCGGCCGGCATAGTCACGCCACCGCCGTCCGAGGCCGTGCCGCGGGACCAGACATCTCCCCACCTCCCACCGCCGGATGCCCTCCCTCGCCGGACTTTGCCCTGGTCGGCCCGGCCGGCGGGAAGTTAGCCCGGACTTTTCAGGCAGCGCCGACACGTCGGTGCCCTGGGGAGGATGCGAGGCCGCCTCGAGCCGGGCCGCCCCACCAGCCTCCACGTCGGCGCCGCGGCCGCGGCGGAGGGGCCGCCCCCCGTCCCCCGTGACTCACTCCGGCCGGTGCCCGCTCGCCCGCCCTTCTGGAGAAACGGAGCGCTCCTGGGAGAACGGCGCGGCGCCCGCCCCGCCGCCTATATAGGCCGGGCCGCTGCCAATCCCCGGCCCACACGTCAGCGGGACATGCCCCTTCCCGGCGGGGCCGGCCCGCCACGCGTGCCCTGCGCCGCCGGGGACGCCCCGGCACGGCCGAGCGGCCCGGGAGCCTGCGGCTCTGCTGGCGGCCCTACTGCCGCCGGCCGGCCCGGCCGCCCTGCGCCCTCAGGACCGCACTGCCGCCTGCTCCCCGGCTGATATCCGCGTTACAGGCCCCTTCCACCTTCCCTGCGGTTTCACCCCGGAACGCGCCTCCCGACCGCAGCTGAGCGGCAGGGGAGGCTGGGGCTGCTGTAGCACCGAACCGCCATCGGGCCCTCACCTAGCCCCGCGACGGCCCCAGAGCTCAGGACTACCCACTTTGGTCAAGCCCGGGTTCACGCAGGATTAGTGAGCAGTGGCTCATGAGGGCTCTGATCAGCCTGAAAACCACGGCTTAGAGAAGAGAGCGAACACCTGGGCTCCTGCCCGGTCCCGCGAGTAGGGAGGGACAGCGAGGCCCCAGCCCCAGGTGGCCCCTTGATCCGCCTCCTCCTGCACAGGCTGTCAGAGCAGCAGCTACCCGAACTGCAGGCAGGCAGAAGGGGCAAGGTAAGAGCAAGAGTAGGGAAAATAAAAAAAGAAAAACAAACAAACAAAACCACAGAAAACCCCCTCAACCACAACACACCCCCTATCCCCCTGAAAAGTAAAAANCCTGTCCCATCATTGTAAAAATACATCGAATTTGAACTGATTTTTGCATTAACTCATTTTTCTACACAGCATTAATCTTCCTCATAATTCATAACTTACACTTAGTGACTGGTTTTCTCATTCCCACTTTGAAAGAGAGCACACCCAGATCCTAGCAAACAAAATGAAAGAAGCTGCTTTGTGGAGCTCTGACCACAAAAAATTGAGGTCTTTGGGATAACTGCTTTTGACTACATGCAGTAAACTTTTGAGATTTCATGTAGTGTATTTATGGAAACGTGGATGGTATTTATTCTTTAGTAAAATTATTACTTATTAATAAACATAAGTAGATTTCTCCATTTCTCTTCTTTTTATCTTATGGCTGGGAGCACATCATCAAAGCACTTGAATTTTTTGACACAAACGATTTATAACTATAAATAAAGATACACTTGTGGGTGAAATCAGGAAGTCTGCTGAACAGAGGAGAACAGTTAAGAACTGACACCATGCCCAGGCACCTCCATGATCTATCTCACCCACCCCAGCCTGTCCTCAGAAAGCCTCTTATCTCTGTGAGGGTGCAGGAATACCACTCCAAGCATGGGGTTCTCCACAGAAAAGCAGCAATCACTGCTGCCACGTCATACCTGCTCCAGAAGCTGGCTCTGGCTGCTCTGACACAAACCACCTGGGTTGTGGATGGCATAAGCAGCTGTAAGGCCCACAGGTAGGCTGGTGCTTACCAAGGCATTTGGTGGCTCATGCAAAAGCAGAGCTCCAGGGATCTGGGGAAACCTCAGCACCTCCAGACTTCGGGCAGCAGCTGCAGTGCAGGGTGTTGTAATTTGGGACTCTGAACCTTGCTTAAGGTGCAGGATGCTTTTCAGGTGCTTTTGCTCCCTCGTGTTTATCACTCCAGTGCAAAGCAGGCAGGCTCCTCTCAACACTTCAACTTCCAATTAACTCTAACATGAGTAAGTACCACGATCCCCTGTGCCAGAGAAGCATCACAACCTCCAGCCTACAGCATCTTACCAAGGCACCAACATCATTCTCCCTCAACTCCACCTCATTATCTGCTTTAGCAGAGGCCCTCTGTGGGGACATGCCACCTTGTGCCTCTGGGGTAACAGCATGGCTTTTTTCTTCTGCTTTGTCTATATAGTGCTACTGCAGCCATGAGTTGCCAGATCATTATGGATTTCTGGCTTCTATCACAGCTTCCTCTCCAGGTCTGCTTAAGAGGCAATCTTCCTCTGCCTGTTGCTCTTCTCCTTTACTTGCAGCTGCAATTGGTGGGAGGGAAGCCTGCCAGTCCCAGAAGCTACTGGAAGGCCTAGAGCACCCCACAGTGTGCCACCCTCGAATAATGATTTCTGCTGAAGGAAACCTGTCCTGGCTGTTCTCCTTAGTGGAAGATTTTCCACAGGGAAAGAGGTGTGTGCATGGGGGGAAGAGCTCACCTTTCCTCCCACATTCAATAAGTACATAAATGCCCTGTGCATGGACAAAAGCACATTTAGAGGGTACCAATGAGGCTCATTTCAACCTCCTGCTTCCATCAGCACATCGACCATCTGCGTTCCATCCCATACCTTTTCTTCAATGAGGCTATGGAGTATGGGCAGAGAGGGATTTGCAGGAATCCCTTCACGTCTGTTCTGTTTACTTACTTGCCCAAAAGCGCAGTCTCACATCAAAAAAATAAATTAAAAATATACTTGTCATGGAGATATGTGTAAAATGACTCCTCTATAAGCCAGGTGCAGGAATTTTTGGTAGCTGAAGGGAATGGTGACAGAAGAAGGTACCCAACCCCTTGAGAAACACTAATCTACCACTCTCCCTCAACCAACCTGTATTTTGGCAGCATAACAACAGGCCTCAATTTCATGACTTGTTAGAACAACTGAAAAAGAAGCCTCCCAGAGAGAACACCAAAGGGTGGCAGAAAGGCTAAAGCACTGGGCAGTGCATAGTTTCCATGGCTTATCAGACTGGCAGCTCATATCACCAGTCTGAGGGAGGACGCAGAAATGGGACCAGCAAAAACATCAAACACGCACAGCGATAAAACTAACACTGAACTGGTTTGGGGCTTGTTTTTTTTGGAACGTGTGTTCACCCATGTGAAGGCAAGGTTGAGGAGTTAAGAAGCTTTCCATGATCACTTCACCCCAGAGCTCTTGGGGAAGGGAAACTGCACCTCAAACTACTGGAGCAAAAAGGTTGGTCCTTCCTGGCACATGTACCCTCAGCTGAGCTGGGATTTTGCAAAGCATTTCTTCTAGCCTATTCGTATTTTCTGTTGTTATAAGAGAGTCCTATTTTTCCTGCCAGAAACCAAAAGCCTTATTTGGAAAGCAACCCAAGTATGTTCCAAAGAGTGTGTGCCGTGATTTTATTTCCTGTTAAATATAACTCCAGATTTCTAAAACTGTACAAATAAGCACCCTTTTTGTACTCTGGGTGCTTATCCCACACACTCAAAAAAGCGCAAAAGAGCTACCCCCTGAAAGCATCCCTTTCAGCACACCCCTTGCCAGTGGCATTAAGAGAAAAGGGCTGGGGGTATACTTTGCATCACACTAGAAAAAGCAAGCAAAAGAGGATTCAGGATGCAGGGCACTTGTATGCCAGAGAGTACTGAGGTTCTCAGCCAAAGCACGATACGTGTCTCAGCTCTACAGCTATCGCTGTGGCTCGCCAGGGGATCTTCCAACAGAACATTTGCATTTCTACAGAAAACCTCTGCTAAACTGAAGTTAGGGCTCAAACTACATAGATAGTTCTGCTAAGAGAATAAAAGAAGTTTAATCATAAGAAATGACTAAACATGACTCCACATTGCTTATGTCTCTGTGACTTTGAGACTAATTTTATTTATTTACCTTGAGGAAGAGAAGTTCCAGACATGTGCAAATCGGACACCTATCTTCCCTATCCACACATCAGTGCTGGGAAGAAATGATTTTGTAGGCTAAATTCTGCCCCTTGGCAGGAACAACTTACTGGTGTGGACAGAGTTCTACTGTGAACAAGGAGCATCAGGCCTTCTGACTGCTGCTTTTACACAGGACACTCTGAGAAAATGAGATTTACTCAAAAAAAACCCACCAAACCAACCCCCAAAAAAACCCCAGTAAAGAGAATTAAGCTTTGCTTTTACATTTGCTGCAGATTTGGTGAATTGACCAGCAAAATTCTCTTGGTTGCCCTGGCTGTGCACACACAGCATCTTAATTGTCTCTGTAGACTTATTTCATTTCAGGTTGTTCAGAATGCTGTGATCCTTGGATATCAGGTGCTGTGACAAAACAAATACCCTTTCAGAGATGAGGAAGAAAAAAAAAAAATCAATGGACAGTTTAATAAAATCAATTCAAAAGTAAAGCAGAAGGAAACCACAGAGGACCAGTCTGAGTCTGCCCTTCCACTTTCACTGCGAGAGAAATCTGATTTAACGTAAACTTGGCTTTCAAGAAGTTGCAAAGGAGTAGAATTTTTAAGGAGTAGAAGCAAATTTCAGGTTCCTGGCCTTGGGGAGCCAATAAACATCTTCACGAGGAATAAATATGAGGGATAAAGTAAAATATAGTCTCTTCCAGTTTCACAGTAAAGCAAAACACTGTTTTGGCTCAAGAATGGAAAAAGTGATTCAGAAAATAAAGATTCCAAATATATTGCGTGGAAAGTGGGAACAGCACAGAAATCACAGAAATTCAGAATATCTGGCAACACATGGAGGTCAGAGTCTCTGGGGCCTGCTCAAAGCAGGATCAGACCAGGGCATTCAGGGCTTTGCTCACTCAGGTCTGAAAAACCTTCAGAGCTGCACAAATTTTCTGGGCAACCTATTCCAATACCTGACTATCCTTATAGTGAAAAAAGCTTTCTTACTTGCAGTTAGAACTTCACCATTCAGTGTTGGCTCTTTGTGCTGATCCGAACTTGCTTTTTAGTTTAAATTACCACCACGCTGTGTGCTTATCACTCCCAGGTGCTTTCAGAGTGTTGCTGCAGCACTGCTTGCCATTCTACACTGCAGAACAACAAAAACCTTCCACAACTAGTGAGCTGAGAGGTGCTTCCCAAAGCCTGCTAATATCCCAGTTACCCGAGAAACAAGGATTTTGGAGATACTGCAGAACAAAGCATGCACTATTTATTTTTTTTTCCTGTTCTTCAAATGGAAACTTTCACTTTGCTCTCCTTTGGCTACTGTGTTGAAGTTCTTTTGTTTACCTTTCAGTGTCTCCTGTTCTCTCTCCATTGGCCACTGCAATATAAAACGAACACGTGGCAATTTTTTTAAAGAAATGCTGCCAGCAGCTCTCATCCATTATATATCATCTAGCTTGAAAAGGCAAGGGACTTGCAAGCTCTAAACTTACCTTTTTCCACATTAACTGTCATATTCTGAGAAAATTAAAAGTCAGCTGTGTCCCCCAGCTCAAACCTGTCACCAGACCCACTAAGACTCCTCCAGGTACTCCTAAGCTGATGTTTTGCAGGGCAAAATTTAAGTACTTGCTTACAGCAGTTTATAAAGATGGTAACAACCACTTCTTTTCACATTGATTAGATAAATATATACAGAAAATGAAGGGAAAAAAAAAAAGACCAGTGGCAAACTAAATGAGACCTCCCCAAATGCCACTTTTCAGGGGAGGAGCAGAAAAATTGCAACTTAAGCAAAAATGTAAACAGACATTTGGTTTTGTCCATTTTGTTTGGGTTACAGTTCTTTTTAATCTTGCTTAGCTACTTTAATTTGACGTATTATATTAAAAAAACCTCAGCAAAGTTGTTCAAGGCTCCTTGAAAGATTTTAAAGATTCCTCAGTTTATAATGTTTATTGGATAACGAAGACTCAAGAGAATGCCAGAGCTCCATTTTTATAAACTTCTATGTGCTCTGGTATGTTTTGCTCTGAATTCCAGTTTCCCAAGTCACATGGCTTCACGAGACTCTCTAATTCTGTAAATTTTATTTTTCTTTATTTCTATCTTTCAGTTGCCATAAGCAGTTTGAAACTACAACCCAGAAAAGTCAGCATTATTGTGAGAAACAAAACACTTGAAAGAATAAAAGCCTGAAACTTGCAGGGAGGCTAGTGCTTTGTTTGGAGCAGGACAGAACTATTTAAAAATGAAAAAAAACCCCACCTTCAGTTTGACAACAATTCCTCTGAAAAAGCATTAAAGTAAATATCTGATTCCAACTGCCACTTTGGAAAAGCAATGCTCGGACCCTCACTATTTAAGCACTGCCTTCCCTTTGTCCTATTCATAGCACATGCAACAGGGGCTCAGCACATCCACAGACAAGCACTAATTCCTAATCTCTACTAGGCCAAGCAAAAGGCTCTTCATGTGTTAGACAGAATTACATCACGGTGATCTAAACTGACAGTGAAAAACCCAGACAGTCTTCCCTTCCAAATTTGCAAGGCCACTCTAAGCCTGCTATGAAAGGAGAGAAAGAGAGATAGGGAGAACTCAGAGTAAAACTATTCCCCCTAATTGTTACAAATAATATTATTTTACGCTTAAAATCCCTTTTCATAACTGAATCATTCCCAGTTCCACTCTGCTCATCTTTGGGCTGAACAGGAACAGGACATGAACCATTTTGGGTACAATTTTTTTTGTTTTGATACCTCATGCTTCTCAGTCCTCCACCCACTTGGTTATTGTCTTTTAGATTAATAGAATGGTGTCCTGAGCAAGATGAGTTTTCAAATAAAATAGAGGGGTAATGTTTCCTAAATTTGGAAGAACTTCTAACCTTCTGGAAATACTCACTGCTTGCTCTCATTTTACCCACAGCTATGCTGCAAGCAACAGAACCATGTACTCAGGATTTAATTTCATGTAACTATTTATAAGAGCAAGAGTAAAAATTCATTTTAAGCTTCTTCAGTGCTACATAACCAGCTCTACTTTTAAGCGATAGTCATATATCTACAACTTGCTATTCTCCAGACATTCCAAGGGTCCTTGTAAGACCAAATACCTAAATCCCAGCACGCTGCACCAACTGCTGAAGTATTCACTTTGAAAACAAAGGCATATGCACCAGCAGGTCAACCATAATACATTCCTATTCCCACTCTCACCCTGCCTGCTCTGCTCTGGGAGCTCTTTTCAGCTTTCCTTTCAACTGCTCCAGCACAGGTTTACATTCAACTTTATCACTGGCACAGAGATAACAGCAAACTTAACTTTCTCCTGAGCAATGGAAACAGCTGGGGCCTGGTGTACAAACAGCAGAACCCTGCTCTCCTCTTTCGGAAAGGCAGGATAAGTCAGGCAGCCCACACCATCTCCAGTGCCCACTGGAGACACTAAAATGCAGTAATAAGTCCACTGCAATCACTCCTGGCCTCCTGCCCCACTGTGGCTTTCCCTGGCTTGGCCTTTGTCCCTTACTCTCTTCCTTTTTCCTAACTCAATCCATGTACCCATCCCATGCCTGAGGTCCCTGTTCTGGCCACACACCCTGCCCTAGGCTTTGTTTGTCACTCATCTTTGGCAAATACCCAGTTTATTTTGTGAGATATCCAGTTCAGTTCCCAGTGCCAGAAATGCAGGGATAGACAAAAACAAGAGACAACAAAAAAGGAGAAGAAAACTAGCAAGTGATGCTACAGCAGATAGAACCACCTGAACTGAGCACTGGCCATCGAGATAATGGTTCCTCTGAAAAAAAGCCTCAGCAGATTTTTCAGCAACTTGCTGTAAAACCTTTGAAATACCAGTCAACCAAAAACTAACATGGGTGGGGAAAAGGGACAGGGGAGCGATGCCCATGCTGTGTGCCAACACCTGGAACCAAGCCTGAAACTTGAATGATGTAAGAAGATAATTCCAGTTATCCAATCCCTGATGAAAAATATGCCAGAGGTTCCCTTTGTGACAGTCAGCTATATCTGCCTCATGGTATTTACTGGGAGAGATGATACCAGTAACCTTCCTGTAAAACCAGAATCCTGATGTATGACCTGGGGTCAGAGAGCACTTTATGGGCTTTGAGAGAGATCTCAACAAGCAACTATCAATTCAATAACACAGAGAGAAGGCTGGGTCCTGCCTCCTCCAAACAGGATTGTAATAGCCGAAACACAATAGGGTTCCAAGTCTTTCCTCCTTAAAATCCAGTTATTTGCTAGGATGTTGCTGAAATCATAGCTACAGCCACAAGTATCAATTACCATGATATGAGGACTCCCAGACATTCTCCTTCACAGGTATTTCTTGTGCAGGTAAAAGATGTTGCAAACATACAAGTTATATGTGTGGATACTTTTACCAGAATCACACTGACATGCATTTATAAGCAAGTTCCTTATAGAATTCTGTTTCTTGGTTCTGCTTTGTTCCCTTGTTTTAATGTTTGGTTTTTTGTTGGGGTCCTTTTTTCAGGGCAGAGGGATGGGTGTGTCTCTTTTCTTCCATTAATGCTAAATAAATCTATCTGTTCCATCCCTGAACTTCTCCCAAGTGGTTCTCTCATCACTGAAAAATCATCAGTAAAACAGCAAAACTGTTGCTGGAAAACAGTTGCAGACACTGTGCTGTGGAGTGTAAGAGAATCTGGTACTACTTCCATTCTGCATCAACGAGTAAATCCATTTTATTTCGCAATTAAATAACATCATTTAAGGGAGGTCGCATAAATATGACTGTGCTATTCAATCCCCTCAAAGGCAAAACTTTTCCCGTGAGTCACCATTTCTTTGTGTCTTGCAGCTACTGAACCAATCCCTTCCCTTCTTCTACTGCTGTTTTTCCACTGAAGTTAAACTCATTATGACTTCCTCTAGATGAGCCTTTTGTAGTCGATCTTTTTTCTCAGGTTTCTCCCTGTTTTTTTTTTTCCTGCCAGCTGCTTTGCAAGTGCCTCTTTTGTGCCTCTAGCTGGACATAACTCCTTGCCCCAACCCCTGCTTCTCACAAAAGAGGGACATGCTTCCCTGGCTGCCTCAGCAACACAGCCAGCTCCCACAGGCCAGGCAGCTGTGGCCAAGGTCAGCCCTCTGCAGCCACAGGAGCACCTACGTGTACTTCAGTTACTCACGTGCTAATATATCTAGCAATAATTTGCAAAATATTTGTAGGTATCTTTGAGGCTTGAAAGATCTACCAGATGCAAGATTCAACAACATAGAATCAGTCGTGAGAGCCAAGTGAAGTCTACCAGGAGGATCAAAGAAAAGTATCTGTATTATCTGGCCGCTACGAGAAATGATTCCTGGACTCCTGCAAGACTGCTGGGAAAATACCAGGGCTTGTGTAGAAACACCAAAGATTACCTAAATGAAGGAAAAATTAACTATTTGAGCTTTGACACACCTTTTTTGTCAAACAAACTCAGAACACCAACACGGCCCGATTACTTCTCCATGTTGCAATTAAAAACCTTAAACACATAAATCCTCTCCAACTCAGTTTTTCCCCTCGCTTCAGCTAGAACTTTTCCTCCTCATTTATTAATACATCTTTTTTCCAACCTGACTTTCTGATTTCCTTCCACTGAAGTTGCACCATGAGAGCTAAGGGGCAACATGAGCTCACAGAAGGAAGATGAAGAAAAAGATAACTAGTCATTAGCCATTCATGACTTTCCATTTAAGATGGGAATGCAAATCACAAGATTTTAATAGATTGCTTATATCCTAAATATCTGCTTTCTTTTAAAGCTGAAGGACAGATAAATACCAACATAAATACAAATACAAATCTCTCAGGTGTAATTTCACATCCAGGATAAGCTAGTAACCCAAAATTGTTCTTCTAAATCTAGCAATTTCTAAAATGGAAAGAGCTCTTGAAACAAGCCCTAGATTCTTGACACACTGCTAGATACTTGACTTAATGACCAGTCCAGCATGAACACCTGGAAGCCAGAGACCAGCTCCAGACGTCCTGAGTCCTCTGCAATCCCTCCCCCAAGAGGCCCTACTGACCAGGGTCTGCCCTCCCACTTCAAATGCAGTCTCACAGGCCACAATCAACACCACAGCCTCTGCAGGAATAGCTTCTAGACCAAAGGCCTAGAAAAAAAACAATAAGTAAAATAAAAAAACATGAGCAAAGCCCAACAAACTACACAACAGCATTCTGCTTCCAAAGGTAGGGTAATTATGAAGAGAACAGAGGCCTAATCCTGCAGCTGGGTTTTATCTTCCTATCCCTTCTTTATCTGTTTTCATATTTTAATACAATAACACCTACTTAATTCTTGCACAGACACATGCTGCAGAAGCTCTACAGGCTCTGGGCCTTGCAGCAATGTGCTCCTGGACAAGTCAGACTTGTTATCTCCCAGATGAACACACCTTTCTCAGTCTGCTTTAAAAACCCTGTTGCAACTTCTTTAGTGGTGCACAGAATCCCAGATGGTTTGGGTTGGAAGAGACCTTAACCACCATCCAATCCCACCCCCTGTCATGGGAGGGCACCTTCCAGGATCCCAAGTTGCTACAAGTCCAGTCCAGCCTGGCTTTAAACATTTCCAGGGATGGGGAAGCCACCACTACTCTGTATATCTTTGTCAATACTGTAACAACATTCCCATAAGGGTTCAAAACAGCTACGGGAACACTTGCCACTCTCATTATTTCACTCCGAGGTTTATTTTATAAGCTCTGCACAATATAGGCCCAAGGATTTCCTTCTGTAGAATTCCTGAATACAAAATAAAGTTGAACCATTGTTGAGCGTCTTTTTTTCAAAGAGAAAACATTTTCATATAAATATGGTACTCTACAGAAATGCACCACTCAAATTGTCAAAACCCTTCCAGCTGTGTTAAGTGAGCTATTCATTCCTAAGGGGAGGTTTAGATTGAGTATCAGGAAGCAGCACAGGCCATCCATCAGTCACCATCCCTGGAAGTGTTTGAGATGTATGGATGTGGCACCCGGGGAATGGGTTAGTGGTGAACACACCAGTACTGGGTGAATGGTTGCACTGGATGATGTTGAAGGTCTTCTCCATCCTAAATGATCCTATGATTCTAACCACACCTGCATTCAGTCTGAACGTTCTGGACTGGTCCCAGTGCCACTGCTGACTACTCTGACCATCTGACCAGTAGTGATTGGACAAATTACCTAAATTTTCACAGCAGCACAATCCTAAGTGCATTTGTACCAGCTTACCAAACTTCTGTATACAAAGAGAATGCTATGCTTTGGAAAAGGCAGTATCACCTAAAATACTGTAATCACTGAAAGATCCCAATTATCTTCAAAAGGTGCAAACTGCACAGTTCACCTTGTCTGGGATGGCTCCCACTCAGAAAACAGCTATGGAAAGTCCAAGGTTACAATGCTCTCTTCTAACAGACCATACTATCTTCAGAGGCAGCTTAATAATAAATGGAAAAAGGCCACCTACTTGACTAAGAATAACTACCCTTAACCTACCAAAATCAAGTTATTATTGTTACCATTATGCTGTGCAACAACCAACAACAACATTATGATGCAATTCTGGTTCAAGGGGGAAACCTCCCTCATCATCTCAGTCCAGGTAAGTGAGACTAATGAAAGTGTAGGGACCATAATAACCTTCAAAATCATAAGAAGATGTGTCAATTTTTTCACCCTATCAGGCAAAACTGGGGGAGAGGCACAAAAGAAGCCAATAGAAAAATTCAGCTTAACTCACAACAAACGAGGAGACCAGAGTGTGTATCACACAACCAGCTGCAGACACACCAGAATGATCTACATAGAACAAACATGGAGCAGTATTCCTTACAGAAGCCACTTGGAAAACTGTCCTTTGAGAATGATCTGGACTCACTTTGCAGCAGTGGCAAAGCTCAGGCTGGGTGGTTACACTGCCTCTGCCACCCTGCAGACACATACTGCCAGTTACTGTTACTTTCCTATCCAGTGGGAGCTTTTCCTGCTCCTGCCATTCTGATCCCAGTAAAACTATACTGTGGACCTTCCGTGAATGGCTCTGCCTATGATTTGGGCCATGCTTTATGAAAATCTATGTACAAATAGGAAGATTGATTTTTTCAACATCTTGAATTTAAACAGGCAAAGGGTTAGAGACACAGAGCCTTGAGGTTACTTCTTCCTTTCCTGCTTCACCTCTGATATATGTTCCTTTACCACTGACAGGGATACCCAACCCACATATGAAACAATACACGAAACACCACTTCCAAGTCAAATTTGGGAAAAAAACCGAAAAACACAAACCATACTAGTATCTGCTGTCTTCTAGCTGAAGACAGTTGTTGGAATAGAACCAGTAGGAAAAATGGAGACTAAATCACTAGGCAGATTCTTCACTTACCCTACTGAACAGAAACGTGATAAAGCAATGCAGCACATATGAGTGTGCAGATTTTTCTCTGTCATTACACAACAGGATAAGACAAGAAATTACTCTTTCAAACACCTTGGGACTGAATGTTACTAATCTTAACTTCATAGGCACAGAACTGACAATGTTTCAAATTCTAAACTTAGTGAATTCAAAGCCCTGGCCTCATCTTACAAGTTAAGGGATTGCTATATTACCAACATTCCCAGCATAATTTCATCTCTTGCTTCTTGGCTTTTGGTGCAAGAAATTACTCTTGCCAGTTATGAAACCTCCCCTCCTGTCTGGGGAAAGCCATCATGGGAAACGCTACTTATCATGTGCCATTTCGGCTACAGCTCAAGAATCATCAGCACCTCTTCAGGGCTGCCGGATTGCTGGATCATCCTGGTCTATAAATAACCCGAAATAAAACCACACTGCAGCCTTAGAGAGCAGCTCAGCAAAGGCTGAATTTTCCCTCGTATCATGCACAGAGGCAGCTGACGCTACCTGCAGTGGCACAGGTGAGGCCAAAACCCTCCCCCATCACGGCCCATGGCGCAGCCTCAGCTTTCGAGACCAGGAGCAGAGGGAATAGAGATTACTGCACTTGGAGAGCCCGCAGCAGATGGGGCCGGGGGGCACAGGGCAGGACCCACCACCCACCAAAGGAGAGGGGAAGGCGACCGCTTCTTCGGCCGTATCCCCTCAGCGGCGGCGCTGGACCGGCCCCGGCCGATCCGCCGCAGGGGAAGGAAGCGGGACGTGACTCATGGCTTTTGTCTGCTCCTGGGCGGCCCCGGAGCGCTCCCCGCCGCCAAGGCGGCGCTGGCGGCGGAGCGGGGCCCCGGGGCGGCGGAGCGGGTCCCCGGGGCGGCCCCCGCTCCTCGGCTCGGTGCGGGGAGCGCCGGCGGCACGTGGCCCGCGCTGCGCCAATGGCAGCGGCCGCGACCATAGAGCGGGGCCGGGCGCCCACCGCACATCCCGCCCGCTGCCCTTCTCGCCGCTGCCGCCATCTTGCTGCAGGCGACGGAACGCGCCCGGTCGCGGCGCCGGGCCCGCGCCTTCCTCCCGCTCACCTGAGGTGCTCCCGCCCCCGCCCTCCCGCGCCGGGCCCGACATTACCTCTAGTCGGCCCGCAGCGAAGCCTATGCTGGGTACGAGGCCGACGGCCCGGCCGCCATCTTGGTGCAGCAGAGGGGATGTGCGTGACCTACAACATGCGGGCGGCCCCGCCCCGTCCCAGCGGGTTGCTATGGCGATGGGGCGCGCGCGTGCGCGCGGGGCCCTGCACTGCCCGGGGGCGGGGTCTGGGGCGGGGCGGCTCCGCCCCCTTCCCCGGCCGTGCGCGCGCGGGAGCGGAGCTGGGAGCTGGCGGCTGAGCGGGGCGCGAACGGAGCTGCGCTGAGGTGAGGGGCCCTGCCCCGCCCCGGGGGAGTGCGGTGTCCCTGTGCGCGGCGGTGCAGGGACCGGGGATGAGGGGAGGCGGCGGGCAGGAGTGCTGGGACAGGGTCTGTCCTTTTCAGCCGCGCAGACGGAGCCCCGAACCTTGAGGGGTTTGGTTGAGGTTGGGTGATGCTGATGAGGAGGGAAGGGGACGATGGGCGCTGCGGGCGGTGCCGGGGAGTGAGGCGCCCCGGCCGCCCGCCCAGCGCGGGACCTGGTGCTGTGTGGGCCGCCGTGGGACCCCCGGGCAGGGGCCGCGGAGGAGCGGGGCCCCTCCCACGGCGTGTGAGGCAGCCGCTTCTGAACACGCGCTCGTAGAAAAACTCCAGCCGCGCTGTTGAAATCGGAGGATGAGGAACATGAACGACCAACTCCCGAGGAAAAGCTGGGCTGCTTCGAGGCACCCGAACCCTAAGCCCCTAGCCCCGGCCGCAACCCTAAGCCCCCCGTGCCATGCCCTGGGCTTGGGTTACCGTCGGACGGGGCCTTGGCCTTCGGGTTCGGGTGTGCTCCTGCCCGGGTGGGAGCGCTCAGACCTGACGGGAACCCTGTGGGGAAGATCATTCACGAAAGATTTCTGTGCTTGGTCCGTATGTTAAAATATAATGCAGCTGTAGGCGTCTGCGTAACTCTGCTCGCTGCTTCGTTTCTCAGTAGCTGTGAGAAACTTTCCTCTGCTCTTAGCCCGCCTCTGAGAAATAGTTGGGTGACAGACGAGTCTCACAAATTAAAAGAATGTTTCCTCTGTGTTCCGGCAGGATCTAGTTTTGTTTGGCATTGAAAACTTCTCATGGAGAATGCTTAAGCAGGAATCAATGACATCACTGGGCAGGAAACACTCTTGGAAGGAAGAGTTGCTATCAAAGCAATCTTAACATGATAAAAGGCTCACGGATCAGTTCTTCTCTAGCTGAATACATCATAGGTCATAGACTATTTTATGGACTGAAATGCAGATGTTGCAGATACTATATTTTATTTTTATCTTGCAATTTCACTGGAGAGCCATGTCATCCAGTTTTTATTTCGTGTCAGTAACCAGGTGCCAGATTTTTCTCAGCAAATCTGGCTTCATGAGAGATGACACCAAATTGCTTTAATGCTTAACATCTTCAGTCTGTAACTCCCATCAAACCCAAATGAGGTTAAAATTGGGTAAACAGACACCTATATAGCAGCTTTGAGAAGAAAAGCCTGGAAATCATCCCCACATTGGAAGAACTTTACCTTGTGCCTGACATAAAAAGTTGGGCTTCTGCTGTCTCACTTTGGGCAGTTTGTTTTGATGCCAAGATGTCTCTTTGCTGGGAGGAACAGACTGAAGGGTGCTGCAAACTGAGGCAGTTTGGTGTAATTTCACACAGAGCTGAACTTGCTGACAAAATCTGCTTGGAAGATGGCAAGAAGCAGGCAGTGATAATTTCAAATCTGTAGAATTAAAGTTTGAGCTAGGTAAGAGGTGACTGTGGGCTTTGGGAGTGGGAACAGATACCTTGTGGTAAGAGGGTGAGCCAGGGAAGGGACAAGAAAGGGGAATTGAGCTCTTAGCACTTGCAGGTCCAGCATATGCTGACATTTTTATGTTGCCATAGTAAATCACATGTTTTCTTGAAATCATGCAAGTTAGTGGTTGGTGAGTCTTTGTAGAGAGACTTTTTTGCTTAGAAGTTTTAGGTAAAAAAATCTTTAAAATTTTTTTTTGTTCCTGTCTGTTTTATGTTTCACATGTGAAAATTTTATGTTGGTAAACAGAAGGTAGAATGGCTGAGTTTGCAAGAACCTAAATGAAAGAGGAAGAGAAAAAGTTTCATTTTGAAGCTGTTAGCTCTTTGCAAAACGCTCAAGCATGGATGGAAATGTTGAGGAGAGAGAGGCTTGAAAAGAAAAATAATGCATAAGTTAGGCGAGTTTTTTGACTTTGAAGAAACTGTTTCCTCTAAAGAGCAAGGTGTGTTTTAGCAAGGTGTTTGGTTTGGTTAGTTTCTGGAAAGGATGTGGACTTTCAAGGCGTCAGAATGGTTTGTAACATATCTGGTGCCTTCAGCACCCCACATTCATGCTGCTTGAATTTATTGCCTGTGTTTGTAGGGGAATGGTGGCTGAAAATTCTGCCTGTTGTTAGTACAGAGGAGTCAAATACTTGTGCTCTGTGAAGAAGTTGACACTGTTTGAGAATCTGGCATCCTATCAGGGATGCTCCTTTTTTAGTTTAGTGTGTAACAGCAGACATTACACTGGTTTGTGGGTGAGTTTTTTCCTCATACAATTTTTAATAAACTGAAAAACATTATTATTTTTTCAGATTTTTTCCTGTCCTTCCCTAAAAATGTCCAAGGTAAGAATAACATTTCTGTCTTCCAATGTAACAATGTGAAACATATGTTTTGGTTTTAAATATTAATCTTCAATGACAAATTGTGCAACTTGCATCTGTTTGATGGTGAAGGGTATTCTAAATTTACTGCCTAGAGGAGACATGATATTGAAAGATGAGTGATGTAAAACATAGATTAAAATAGTTTCATGCAAGTATAAATCTCTGCAGCTAACTAATACTTTTGGAAGGATTTAATTTTGGTCAGAGTTGTGTAAAAGCTCTTTGGTGCATCTTCATTGAAACTTCCCTTCTGCAATTTTGTTTTGAGCAGACATCATTTAAGAAAATGGTGGTTTAGATTTAATTTCTTTCTTTACTAATAGGACTAACTGGTTTTCCAATAAAATCCTTCATTTAAAATACTGTGACCTAAAACATTATTATCATGCTGGGATTCATCTAATTCTTGGCCCCCAGCATTTGGAATGCTGGGTTAAACATCCATGTTGGCTTGTTGGAGTGAAATGAATGGTAAATAAACGGTGCTTGAGTAATGTGTTTGCAGAGGGAGCTAGGAGATGTCAGGATTTCTCTGCCATATCTGTAGCAATGAGCATTCCAAACACTGTTGTGTAAATTCCCCTGCTCCACACTTGAAGAGAGCTCTCTGAAGAGCACTTCCAGCAGATGGCTGTCACTTCACAAGTTGATCAGGGTTTTCCTTTGGATGTGCTAAAAATGGATCAGAAATGCTCATCTTTTTATTCAAGTCCATAGAAAACTATTTTGTTTTAACTGAAGACTGTTCAAAAAGTGAATAGTGCCCACAATTCATCCTTTGTCATACTTTGATAAATAATTATTTGGGATTTTGTTTCTGTTTTGCTCAGGGTGATCTTGGCTGGGTAGCTGAACAAGTGAGGCTTTGTTTTTTTAAGCTCTAGGTCAGTGTAGCTGTTCTGCACTTCTTTGTGAAACTGTTGAGTAGTAGGAACCTCTGAGTCGTTTCCTGTCTGTCACATAGCTTCAAACCTGTTGAGATAAGTGAGGAGAGCAGTTTTACAAAAAGTCTTGACTGGTTGCTTATTATTGTCTTTTTAATTTCATTTTTAGCAACAGCCTGCTCAATTTACCAATCCAGAAACTCCTGGCTATGTTGGATTTGCCAACCTTCCCAATCAGGTTCACCGAAAGTCTGTGAAAAAGGGGTTTGAATTTACTCTTATGGTGGTTGGTAAGGAAGTGTTTTATAGTTTTTCTCACAATTAGTACTCGTTCACAGGGGATTTGAGGTGAAAATGAATGTTACTTGCACTATTCTAAGGTTTCAGCTTGCATCAGAAACTTTCCTGTACTGTTGCATTTAGCTTTCTTTTATATTTTACTGATTCTTGCAGTTGTTTGCCACATTATAAACCGTGCTTGAATACATTAATAAGTTTGTGGGTCAAGAAATTTCACTGTGGACTCCAGCAATCATTCCTTCCTTCAGGAATTCTTACAGGATTCCAGCATTGCATTTAAAATGTAGCATTAAAGTGGTTTTGCATTTGAATACAGTCTGAGTTCACTTGTATGTTTTGATTAAGAGACTAGTGTTAAGGAGACCATTCTATTTAAAATGTTGTTTATGCTCCTTTTCAAAAGAATCTGAACTCTAGTCTTTTCAACCCTTCTGAATACTCTTGTAAGAGTGAGAAAGACTGAGAATTGGACCGGTTGGTTTTGATGTGAGCTGTTACTTTTTACTTTGATCACGATTTTATGTTAGCAGTTGTAATCTAAAGTGTCATTCCATTTGACAATTCAGTGGGAGTCTGCCGTTGGTATCTGGAATAGAAAGAAGAATCTGGTGTCTGCAGAAATACCTTGATCCTTTGGGAAATCAGTTGTTATTCTTGAAAATTAAATAGACTCCCAAATCAGACTTGGGTGTCTTCTCTGTCTCTCTGTTTGTGAGCCATAACTTGTGAGTTTTGATGTTTGAATTCTTACTTTTAAATAGGCTTTCACAAAAAATACCCTAACAGAGTTAGGCTCTTCATTACCTGGCACCACAAGAAATAAATCCCATTTGTTTGCTAGATTTGCCTAAGAGAGATCACAGTGGGAATGAGCAGGAGAGGTGAGATAGTGCATGATAGGAGGTGTTTAACTTCTTAATTGTTTTGGATTTCGGTAGTTACAGGGAGAGTCTGTCCTCAAACCTTTCATTAGTTTTGCCAAATGACAGCCCCAGCACTGCTTTTGTCCTACTTGTGTATTTTGTACTTCAGTGTTGTACAGAGTTTGCCCTTATCTTTGTCTTCCTAGAATTTTATTGTAGTTTTTTACAGTATCTTTCATTGGATTTGATTTGGATGATACCATAAAGGATATCTCATAAAATCTAAGAGTAAAACCAAACTATAAATAGTTGCTACAAATTATGCTGTCTTCTGTAACTCTTCAGAATTTACCATTCAGTGAACTTTAAAGTATGAACAATTTTGAGAAAGAAAAGATGTGCTTTCTCTGCTGTAACTAAACTTAACTTCCAGATCTCTTTGAATTCTAATTGCAAACAGTGCCACATAAACCAGTTCTGGAAGACAGCAATGTAAAATTATACAGACCAGCAGTTGTTTCTAGTCTCTTGTAAAATAGAAATAGAGGGGAAATTACATTGTGTGAGAGTAACAGAAAGGCAATTAACCCACCCATGTTAGAATAAAGTGGAACTTTACGGTTGTTGCCTGCCAGTATTTTAAGGGATAAATGAAAACTACAGGAAGAAGACTTGGAAAAAATAATTTCATTGAAAATTTGGAGTGGTATTTTAAGATACACTAGCAGAGGGAGGCAGATGATGTGAGATAAAATAAACTATGCTTTACGTTGTTGATTATTTCAACAGTTTGGAATGTGAATTCTTTCTCTTCAAATATGCATGGAGTTTAAGTTCTCTTGTGGGCTGTGTCACAGTGCCTGTTTTGAACTATTATTCCTCATTAAGTTGCCATCCTTCTTCATTTCTGAGCAGGATAATTCTTTAAAAGCTGCCTTCTGTCTGTGCTGACAGAATCCTAATCGATGATTTTGTTTTTTCACACATCTTTTGGTTTGTTTTTTTTCTTTTTTCCTGCTATTGTTTACTGTGGTATCTGAAAATGTGAGCTGGAGTTTCTAAGCATTTGGCTGCTTGGCTGTGTTTCTCCCAAATAAATCCCAGTCACTTGTATTTATTTTTATGCTCATTCTCATTATTAAGCTATGACTTCATCTAAATAGTTATTTCACTTGAGAGTCACTAAACTACTGTAGCCAACATAATCATTGACAATGACTGTGAAAACTGATTTGGTTTGTGTGTAATATTTACCCATACTGAAACTGTGGAATGTGGCATTGGATGAAATCAGACTTATTTGGATTTGCAGAAATGATTCCGTGGGACTGTTGAGTTACTCTGGCTGTGTGTCACCTTCACTGGCACAACCTGATCTTGAAACTTGCCTTTTATAAGACATTAAAAAATGACAGCTACTACTCAGATCTTAATTTTAAAACAATTCCTGTCCTTTTTTTTCTTTTGTTCAGATATTTTTGTCAGATTCATAATGCAGAATAGTCTGTGTTACTCAGAGATTCTGTGGCCCATCATTTTTAACATCTATTTTTTAAATTTAATTCTATCAATACCTGAAATAAAACTAAAATTCTAGAAAAAGGTCTCTTCAGTGAACTCAAGTACCGAGCATTTCAAGTTGCTGCTCCTTTTTATGCCATGAACATTTGTTCTGATTAAAATCTTGATCTTTAACTAATTAGTTGCTCTCTGAATTTTCCTCATGGCTGTCAGTCTCTAGAACAAAAATATATTTATGGTACAATTTGGTAATCCCCAAGTTCATCAGTATAAAAAAATGGCTCAGTGGCCACATTCCTCTTGCTTTGACTTCTTGTTTGCCATATTAGCATAAAAACCAGCAATAAATCCCACTTTATGATGTCTGGCTGTACAGAAGTTCAGCAATGCATTTTTCATTGTTTAAATTGATGGTAAAGCCTTGACAGGATATGGCTTCTCACTGGGTATGATGTTTCACATTCTGCAGTGATAACAGAAAAGCATGTCTTAAAAAATCAGGAGACATGGAATGGGAAATCTTCAGTCTAAATGGGTCACAACTCCACTTGACTAGCTGCATTAATCACAAATCATGAGTGAAAGCTCTGGGAAACTGCCAAGATGTAAAAATTGTTTTTCGACCTTTTTGTGCAAACTTGGCTAATCCAAAATTGGGAGTTGTGAATTTTTAATTTGAAAGAAATATGAAAAAATCTATAGTCAGATAATACTGTGATATACTCCTGAAATTATTTATGCAAATATGTTGAATTTATCTTTATACTGACTCACAGGTGAATCTGGATTAGGAAAATCTACATTAATAAACAGCCTCTTCCTGACAGATCTCTACCCAGAAAGGATAATCCCGGGAGCTGCTGGTAAATACATCTTTGCTCCATGGTTTTCGGAGTTGAATGCTTTTATCTTTGAATTTTGGTAACAGTCAGCAGTGATTTCTAGCTGTAATAATTTCTAATGTATTTCTTGACACTTGAGCTGTTTGATAAAACCATTTTCCTCTGCATCCAGGATATCTATGGGGTCTTTGTTATTAACACCTAGAAATTTCATCCCTTCTTTTGCTTAAAAACAGTCATTGTGTCACAGCATGATAAAAAATCAACTAAAACAGTCAGAGAATTTACTTAGTTTTTAATCTCTTGCAATTGTAAACATATGAATTGTTTACAACTGCTTGCACCTTAATTCATTTGCTTTGAATTGAAATTTAGTGAATGAGAATTTCACTTTCTATTCTTCTTCATTTCCTTGTCCTAATTTTATTCTGTTAATCAAGGTATGCAATAATCCAACAAAAGAGAATATTGCAATAAAATAAGAGATGCATTTTTTCTCTTTTTGCTACCTGTTGAATGACTTGCTTTAATGGTTTTATCATGTTAGCTGATGATTACTTATAACTTCCAGCCTTAGGAAAAAAATCCATTACTTATAATTTTGTATTGTTCTCCAATTACCTATGGTTTTGTCTCAGTCCCTTTTGCCTTAATTTCTGCATTATCTTTAAGAAAAGTTTGAAATCTCATACAGTCCTCTAATAACATCTAAAGAATTTATGTGCTGACTCCTTTTGTTATCAGGCCTTAGAATGTAATCGATAGAATAACATTTATGCTGCTTTATCTGCCAATTAATCTTTGGAGCTTATCTCACAATGACGTGGCGTTACAAATTGGGTTCTGAGAGATGGGGTTTGTTGTCTCTCAGATAAGATTGAACGCACTGTGCAGATCGAAGCCTCCACGGTGGAAATTGAAGAGAGGGGCGTGAAACTGCGGCTGACGGTTGTGGACACGCCGGGATACGGGGATGCCATCAACTGTCGGGACTGGTACGTGCACAGGGAGTGTCTCTGCTCTGCCTGTGGGGACTGGCACGGATTTCTTATCTGTCCTGGGGGGTGGAAGTGTGGTGTGTGTGTGTCTGTGAAATGCTGAATTTCAGAGGGATTTTTTTGTTTCCTAGTTTTGAGGAAGCTTAATTTTGCTGTTATGAGTTAATTCCGATACCTGTGAAGAGGCATCAATAACTTTGACACAACTTGAAATAAATTTTGTGGCACTTTTTTTTTTCTTTGTTAACTTCCATTTTGCTTGAAAGAACTTTAAATTAACAGTGACCTTGACTCTCAATAATACTAGAGAAAGTAAATCACCTACTCTTCAGTGCAATCAAAAATCCACCTCTAGATCCTGTCCACATTTGAGCATTCTCAGATTCTGTGGCTAATTTTTAAATTCTTTTCATAATCTTAGATTTTGATTGTTTGGGTTTGGCTTTTTTTTTACAAATTTAAGTTATAGTAAATACTAAGGAGTAATCTTGAGATCAATGGCAATCAGTTTTCAGTGGTAATCCCTTTCCCTACATCTCTCAAGCCCCTGAACCTCAAGGTAACCTCCAGCTTTCCCCAGAACTCTGGAAATGAGTGCCTCCCGATAAAGTGAAATTCAGGTTCAAGACCGTGTGTCCTGTCCTGGTGAGCCCAAGGGTTTCTGCATGAACAGTCTCCTGTTTCATTTGTTCAAAAGCTTGTTGTTGTTCAGGACTCCACTTGAAATCATTCTTCTGGATCACATGATAGAGAGGCCTTACAATCTGAGTCTACTCTGGAATATGCACCATACAAAAACCCACAGCACCTGGGAAAGCCTGAGCTTCATTGCTGCTGGTCACTGGGGACAGAACTGCTGTTTTGTTGATCACATCCATTGGAGTCTGACAATGCCTACTTTGCCATTTTGCTCCTAAATGCTGGATTTCCTAGGCAGGTGCCTTGACCTTACTTTGTTTTATAGCAAAACCAGTCTTCAGGAAGATCTGGATTACCTTCTCCCCTTGGTCAAAAACTTCCTCTGTCATGTTTCCCCATATGATAATGTCATCAATGTACTGCAAGTGTTCTGAAGCCTTACACTTCAGCAGCAACATCAGCTCCTCTGTTCTGTTTGAGGACATGCCCACTGGAAACTGGAGCTGTGTTTATGCTTGTAGAATTTCCTGTGGTGGTTGTACTTCCTTTCTCAACTCCTGCACACATGCTGCTGGGGCAGTGGTGGGTCTTCAATCCCACTTCCTCGTGTCTTTTCTGTGGTCATGCAGTAAAACCACAGGTTACCTTGTGGTGTCTATCCTGACTCTTGAGGATGGGGATGTTTGCTCCCAGTAGCAGAGACTGGCTCACACTGGTGGAGTATGGAACATTTCCTCTCTAGTTTGCTCCTGTTTTTCAAATCGGTTCTTAATCTTGGACAGTCTTTCCACAGCTGAGGTGCAGGTTAGTAGGGAAGGGAAAAAATGATATTGATGTTGGCAGAGTTGGGTCACCTGAAGCACTGTTTGCTCTCCTTCTTTCATTGACAACAGTGCCAATGAGTTGATGTACAACAATGGTGCACTCTGTACAAACTTCTACCACATGGATTGTGTACAGTGCACCTCATCTGGATCTACAGGGGACTGATGGTTATTTGGGCCCCTGTAGATTGCCTCCAGCACAGCTGATTCTCTCAGGTGCTGGATTCCTTCCTCCATGGCCTGCCTGGTCACACCATTAGATCATCCTTGAGAGAGTACCTTTCCCTCACGCTTGACAGAAACCGCCACCAGAGCTGAGAGTTTCTGTCCTCTTCCCAATCCCCTTGTCAATGCCCACATTCCAGGACAGGGATCCCAGTTGCTTGGCTTCCCCACAATCTGGTTCCTTATGGTGGACCAGGATATCCTGGTACCAGAGCAGCCAGGTTGTCAGGGTCTCCCTCAAACGGCAGCTGAAATCTTTTCACATACCTTGCAGCTTACCAGGGATAGCAATTGGGTGATTATCTCTGGTCCTGACTCTTCCTCCTGCTGTGAGGGCTGTGCTTCCTCTTCATCCCTCACTAAGGAAACCGATTTGGTCTTTGATTTCTCCTGTGTAGGGGCAGCTGTTTGTGGCAGTGGTTCAGCTGCAGTTGGAATGGCCATGGTGCCTGTTGCTCTGCTTTCCTCCTCCTCACCTGAGGGTGCTGTCTACTGATGAGCAGTGTCCAGTAAATAAAAGCCTGGGCTCAGTACACTGCAATAAGTTTCTCCTCTCTGGAGTTGCCCTCTTCTGTTGATCTGGGACAGAATCAGGACACTAGTGGAGAAAAAGTTGGATATGAGCAGGCAGTCCCTGAAAGCCATTGGTATCCTGGGCTGCACCAAAAGCAGTGTGGCCAGCACGTTGAGGGAGGGAGTTCTGCTCCACTCCTTTGAGACCTGCATCCAGCTCTGGGGCTGTAGCACAAGACAGACATGGACCTATTGGAGCAGGTGCAGAGGAGGACCAGGAAAATGATCCAAGGGCTGGAACAGCAGTAAAGAGAGGCTGGGAGAGTTGGGGTTCCATCTGAAAAAGAGAAGACTCCAGAGAGACCTTACTGAGGCCTTGAAATATATCAAAGGGGCTCACAGGAAACATGGCAAGAGACTTAATACCAGGGCCTGTAGTAGCAAAAGAAGGGGCAATGGTTTGAAATGGAGAGTAGATTTAGGTTAGATGTAGCTGAGGCTTTTTTACAGTGATGGTGTTGAGGCCCCTGGCACAGGTTGCCCAGGCTGCCCCATCCCTGGAAGTGTTCAAGGCCAGGCTGGATGAGGCTTAGAGCACCCTGGACTAATGGAAGGTGTCCCTGCCCATGGCAGTAGTTTGAAAATAGGTGATCTTTAAAGATCCCTTCCAATGCAAACCATTTATGATTTTAAATCACTTTGGAACAAGAACCTTAAAATGTCTTGAAAATGTGTGGTTATTTTTAATCAAGATGTAA
This sequence comes from Cyanoderma ruficeps, assembly GCA_008694505.1. Taxonomy (NCBI): domain Eukaryota; kingdom Metazoa; phylum Chordata; class Aves; order Passeriformes; family Timaliidae; genus Cyanoderma; species Cyanoderma ruficeps. The sequence continues at coordinate 3,919,042 of VZDJ01000033.1, forward strand.
GCACTAACCTTAGAGAAATCTGCTGTAGAACTGAGGTTGGGTTATGCATATTTTATCTTTCTCTCTCTCTATATATATATATTATGCATAGTAGCTTGTTATTCTAGAATTCAATTAAAATTTTAAGATATGTGCTCTTCTATTTTCCCTGATCTGTAGAATCAGTAAATAAATTTTCGTCCATCAGAAGATAGGCTCATCCACAGGGTATCTTTGTGGTTTAATATTACCTTTGAGTGTCCTAAAATTGTGGGCCATTTGGTGATTCCTCAAATCCGTGTTTGTTTTACAGTTTTAAGACCATAATCTCTTACATTGATGAGCAGTTTGAGCGATACCTGCATGATGAGAGTGGATTGAACAGAAGGCATATCATAGATAATCGAGTTCATTGCTGTTTCTATTTCATTTCACCGTTTGGTCATGGGTAGGTGTTTCTCTGTCTTTTTTTTTTTTAACATTATTTCATTTTAGAGAGTTGTTTGTGCCTGTTGACCTAAATTTTCAAAATCAGGTTGCCATTACTTAAGCAACTACTATAACTGTTGACAATAATTGGCTGTGTTCTTTCTCTCTGTGTAAAGAGAGATATTTATGTTGGAGTGAAAATAATTGGTAATTTAGAGTAAAAATAAATTTAAATTTTCCATATTCTAATTTTAGCCTTAAGCCTCTGGATGTTGAGTTTATGAAGGCCATACACAACAAAGTAAATATTGTACCAGTGATTGCAAAAGCTGATACACTTTCTCTGAAAGAGCGAGAGAGACTAAAGAAAAGGGTGAGTGTTTTTCTGGCTTGCAGAAATATGTTGTGCTTTGGTTGTAGCAGTGTGGTGGCTGAGGAAAGGACCATCCTCATTAACCTTACTCTGAGGAAAATATAATCTCATGCACGGTGTAGCATCACTTCGTATGTAGTTTGATACCTTGTGAATTACTTTATTATGTATTTAACTGAGAAATTGTCATTAGAAGGTTGTTTGCAAAACGGCAGTCTGGCTACATTTACAATTAGATGATGAGTGAACTTTGAATCTTTGGAAACATATTTAAATACATTAGCTGATGGCAATTGCTCTGTTACCTGTTTAATCAGTCGTAAAGCAGAGCTAGTATCTGCATATGGAGTGTGCATATGTATATTTGGTTTTTTTACCCAGTCAGAAATCTGATGGTTAAAAATGGGATTTTCAGAGATGTTTCTGATTTTGAGGTTGTTTTTTTTCCTCTGTGTTACTCACCTAAAGCATTCCAGTTCTGTCTTCCAGAGGCAAGACCTATTAACACATTCAGTCATGCGGGATTTGATTCTGTATTTGCTGGGAGGAGATGGGATTCAACAAGCCATCATAGCTAATAACAGCTATGAAATTTAGAAAGAAGTGTTAGAATTAACTTGTCAAAGGCTTGTTCCAGTCTTAGCTCTTGCATTGAAAATTTTATGATTTTGTCAGTTATTCTGAAAATCGTTATAGCTATTTTACCCAATCTGGAATAAAAATAGAGACTTTATATATATAGTATACTCTAGTAGGTATGTTTAGAATTCTGCAGAAAAAAAAGATTATTCTTTTTTAAAGAGCAAAATTTGGGGTCTATGGCAAAGGGATTCCTGTTGCAGGTACCATTACTGGCTGCCATGAAGAAAAAAGTATTTGTTGGGTCTATATCTCAGTTTTTCAAACACTCCCACCCCTACCCCCCAAGTAGTAATTCAGAGGTAAGAGCAAAGAGGTTAAGCTGTAGAAAGCCAGTATGACTTCAGAGTCAGTGTTTTTGTTATTACAAAAAAAATCGCAACGATTTAACAAAATGCAGTTTCCACAAAGGACGGTGTTTTTGGGAACACTGTTGTTTGTCTGAAAGTCTGCGGCAAGTAGTTGTTGAATATCATGAAGAAATATGGTGTTTAAAACCAAATCCTTGTTGAGCAATTTGGATCAGTAAGACAAATCCAGATTTCCTAAGAGACTGTGTATTAAGTAATTTAATGGTAAGATTTGAAAGTACTGATTTTATATGCACATTATATCAATTTCTTTTATTGCATATCTCAGATTCTGGATGAAATAGAAGAGCATGGCATCAAGATTTATCACCTGCCTGATGCTGAATCAGATGAGGATGAAGATTTTAAAGAGCAGACCAGACTCCTGAAGGTGTGACTGGTTCAATAGGTTCTATAGGTGGATAATATATTGTATTTTTTCAGACTGCTCAGATGGCTTTAGAGCAAGAACTGCAGTGCAACCTGGAGTGAGTCACTGTGTCTCTGCCCGGGCTTCCCTAGCTTAGAAGACGGTGGCAGCAGTTACTTTTATTTATTTTACACCTTTAATTTAAAAGAATTATGAACTTATTACCATAATATGCAATGGTGAGCTGAGCAAGAGTTGTTCTTGGAGTTGTTTATCCTGGTTCATTATAAGTAACTTTTGCACTTTTGGCTTTCAGGCCAGCATTCCATTTTGTGTAGTGGGGTCCAATCAACTCATTGAAGCAAAAGGTAAAAAAGTCAGAGGTCGTCTCTACCCATGGGGTGTAGTTGAAGTGGAGAATCCAGAGCACAATGACTTCCTGAAGCTGAGGACTATGTTAATGTAAGTTAGAAAATTCCATTTAAATAATAGTTTAGAAGACAACCACTAAGATAATCAAGCACTGCACTGGGGGCTTGCAGCAGTTGTGTAATCCCTGGACACCTTCAGAATTTGTGTGGGGAAGGCCATGAGCTGAGCTAGGCCTAGTCAGGGTTGGACCACACAGGACATATAGGTTCTCTCTGATCTGAATTACTCAGTGATTCTGTGAAAATAATGATTTGTCTGATTCTTTTGTCGAGTGTAGTATTGTATTGTTACTCAGATGCCCTGGAACATAAACCAGATTGTGCTTATTTCAATGTATCTGTAAGTAGATACACTTGCAAAGGAGCAGACTTGAAAAGTCCCCTGGTTGTTTTTTTCCTGGTCTTTGCTACTCTGTTTCACCTTCTCAGATTTATCAAAGGCCTCACCCATGAGCACAGCTTCTGTCAGGGCAGTCTCAGGGCCGAGGTGACCTCTCCGTGTCCTTTATTGCACCAATTTAACTGAAATTAGCTTTTAAATTAGTATGCTGAGTGGGTGTGTATGCTGAACACATTGATCCAAGACAGTGCTGAATGCAGGAGTTGCTTAAGCAAACTGTTGAGACACAAGCACGTTTTATCTTTTAATCACTTTTCTTCCTCCAGCACCCATATGCAGGACCTTCAGGAGGTGACCCAGGATCTTCACTATGAGAACTTCCGCTCTGAGAGGCTCAAACGAGGCACCAGGTTGTCATCTCACGCTGCTTCTTCCTCTTCTGAATTTGTATTTTGCTCTCTCTGTGTCTCACTTACCATTGCCTTGCTAGGATTTGGTAGAACAAGGGTAGCTCTGTAATTCCAGTCAACACCAAGTTCTACTGACCAGCTTACAAAGAGCATAACAAAAAATATTTGGTAAATCTGAAGCAACAATTGTGAAGTTAGGGATTTGTGGGAATAGATCTGTGCTTTGGTCTGAGGCTTTAACACAGCTGGGTTGGAATGTTGAAGGTGCAAAGTAGGACAGATGTCTGTGATAAATGTTGTCTTAAAAAAATCTGCAAATTAGATCAGACCTGATATCTTCAAATGAGTGTGGATTTTTTTCAGAATTAACAACCAGAATATTTGGATTGGGCCTTTAAAAAGAGATGATGGAATTATTTTGTGATGCTTTATTAAACATGACATACATAAATAGTAGCAGTCACAGGGTAATGGCTGTTAGCCCTGTTTTGAGCTGGGTTGGGTAGGGCACAGCTTTCCTGGAAAGAGAGCTGGACAAAACACCCCACTTTAAAGTACAGTAGCAGGGTCTGTAAAGATGAGTTGGTGAGTTGTGGGAAACCGCCTATTTCCTGCTTTAGGTGTTTCAGCTGCGCCTCTTCTTACAGCCACTAGAGGGGTTCCAAATTGCATATTTGGGGCCTTTGGGGCATTTGCAAAAGTTTCCCCATCCTGCTGTTGACAGATTTTGTCACATGTCTGATCAGTTTTCAGCAAAAGGAGTTTTCCTTTTACAGTTTCCTGCCTGTAGCATTGGCCTACAGGCAAGATAAAATGCTCTTCTCTCCTGACTTTAAATCCTGCTTTCTGAAATTCAAGGTAAAAGTCCCCAAACTTCCAAAGTTCCAGTGCCTCTTATCCAACAGGCATGTACAATGGCCTTAGAAGTAATGTGACCTAAGGCCATCCAATTTTTAAAGGATTTCAAGTTGCTGTAAAGTTGAGTATAGGAAACTAAAACATGATTTTGTATTTTTTTCCAGTTAAGTGGCACATATACCTTTGCTTTCACATTTCTGAACTGGTACTAGAAGGTAGTGAGGTTTACTATAAGTGAGGGTAGATTTCACGTGAATTTATTTCAAGCTTGCATTTCTGCTACCAGGAGTGCTTGACAATAGCTGCTTGTTGACTGTACTCACAATGATCTCTGAGGTTTTGGGGCACAGCAGGTTTTTTTTACAATGTATTTCCCTGATAACTTTTTAACAAACACCAGTTTGTTTGCTTTGCAGATTTGATGGCACTTGCTTGATTAGATCCATTAGCAGATCTTCCCTGTTGTGACCTTGGAGTAGGAGAAAGCTCTTAGCAAAGTGGTAGGAAGTCTTGAATAAAGCCAGGTGGGAGGCAGTTGCTTCTCCCAAGCAGCAAGTGATGCAATAACAAAAAAGAGCCTCGAGTTGCACCAGTGAGGTTTAGATTGAATATTAGGAGAAATTTCTTCACAGAAAGGGTGTTTGGGCACTGGCACAGGCTGCCCAAGGGCAGTGGTGGAGCTGCCATCCCTGGGAGTGTTCAGACTGTTTGTGGATGTGGCACTGGGGGACATGGTTTAGTGGTGAGCACAATGCTGGGTTAATGCTTGGACTCAGCAATCTTAGAAGGCTTTTCCAACCTTAATGATATGATGTTTCTAACAATATTAATATTATTTTAGGAAAATAGAAGATGAAGAAGTAAATAAAGACCAGATTCTGCTTGAGAAGGAAGCAGAAGTAAGATGAGAGAACTTTATATTCTTGTAATGGGGGTATTTTTGTTGTTTTATTGCTACTTTAGAGCAAATGTTTGTATGATCTTGGTAATTGGTAAAGGAAAAAGAGTTATATGCCAATATAAAGTTATTTAAGGTTCACTAAGAAAACAGAATGAGACGAAGTGAGAGGAGACTCAGGATAGGGATTTTTGGAACAAGTGGAATCTGGTAAAACATGATTCCACTGTAGTGATCATCAATGGGTGTAACGCACACTGTGGGCAAGGAGAACCATCCTCATGGGAGTAAGGGTTCTAAAGTTAACGACTGGAAGTTGGGACAAAGTCACTTCAGCTCTGCAGGAAAAGAATGAATGGTGGTAGAAATGGTCAGCAATAAAAAATGAAACAGAAACAGAAATTCTGCCCCTATGACAAATTCATGATGCGTAGCTCTAATGCTGCTTTTCTTGTTCCTCTAACCTATAAAGGTTATAGATAGACAAGACTAGAAAAAGTGCAATGAAAAGCAAAACGTGGGCAGAAAGGCTGAAGTGGAGACCTGAAGCAGGTCCTGTGCTAGGGTAGATGAGATTAATTGATTGTCATTAATAGATGAAAAGTAGATGACAGAAGGGAAAGGGACTAATGTGATCACAGATGGCAGAGTGAATGGGAATCTACTACACAAGCAAGAGATGATGGTTAATGGGATTAAAAGATGACTGATTTCAGTTTTAAAAGACACTTCTAACATAGTCTGTGAACTGTGGTATTCGTTAGCATGGAATTTGTCCATAGCAAGGTATTCTTGAGCAGGTGAGCTCAGAATCACTGAGATGGGAGAATTTGCTTTCTCCATGAATGTGCTTGATAAATGCAAAAGTGGAATTTTTTGGTTTGGCAAGCTCCAAAGACAGATTTTAGATTTTGAGCACTGTGGATAAGTACTGGGAGTGGACACCTGGCTGTGAGGCTTTTCCATGCACTTCCTAAGAGCTGGTACTGGGGAGAGGGCTGAGTTAGAGGAACTCCTTAGCCTGCCCCAGCACAAGCAGATCCTCAGACTTCTACTAGTGATCTTAGTGAGGAGCCAAGTCCCAAAATGTAACCAAGGGAAAATGAAAAGGGTTGTTGTTGCAAGCAATGTGAAAAACAAGTACAGTGTAAACATTCTACAAATTTAACTTTATTGTTAAGCTTAACAGTTTAGTTTGAGCTTACAGTGTGAGTGCACAAAGGCACTCAGAATTATTTCCATAGTGAGGTTGACTTGCCACCTGTCAGAGTTGGGTGCAATAAAAGGATTTAAGTAAAGTATGTGCAACATGGTTCAGTTAATCTTTGTAGGTGATTTACATACTTTCCTTGTTCTCAAATGTTTAATATGTTTAAATGCAATACTCTAAAACTGAGTTTCAAACAAGTTTAATTATGCTTGTGTCTCACTGGATGGTTTACCTGTAATACTTGCTTCCATCTAGTCATCCCCAGCAAGGGAGTGAGGGAATAATCCTGACAAATTTTGTTTTGCTGACAGATAAAGAAGTAGTTTGGAGGGACATAACCAGGCTGCTTTTTTTTCTGATAAACTTTAGTAAGTGTAAATGCTTGTTTGGTATTTCAGAACCATAATTTTTATACAGTGAAGTCAGAGATTTCAATTTAAGGATGCTTAAAAATCCCATCCCACAGTAATAAAGCCTATTTATTTCAGTCAGTAAATGCCAGCCTGTTCAGTGATGAAGAGCAATAAAAGAAGATGCCATAATCTGAGATCATCACCTGTCAGATAAAGAAAATACAGATATGTGATCCCTCTTTAATAAAAATAAGTATTAGAGTGGTGACAGTGAAGAATTATATTCTGAGGTGAGATGAGGCTACAGAATTCTTCTGTGCTGCTTTTCCAGCTCCGTCGCATGCAGGAGATGATTGCAAGGATGCAGGCACAGATGCAAATGCAGATGCAAAGTGGAGAAGGTGACAACAATGCAGTTCATGGGCACCATGTGTAAAGTCTTGGGTAAGATGCTCAAATAGCCACTTGAAGGGTTTCTCCTTTAGCTGCTCTCTAGTGTGCTTGGCATTAAGAGGCTTTGGAAAAATGTTTACGGGATGGGTTTCCATAGGTTTGAGTCTTGTTTTTAATTTATAAGGATTAACTGCTGTTTGCAAAGTTAAATGACTTGGAGTCAAAGTAAACAGTGTGGGGTGGGTGTGTGTGTATATATATGAAAATTTTCCAGAAAGTCAATACAATATATACTGGTAAGAATTAAGGAAGAAGTCTTTGAAATAGTTTAAACAGGTTTCTTAATCTCATTATGAAATAATTGTTTCCTTGTGACTTATAGACTGTGTGCAGTTCTTTCAGGTTTCTTAACGTGAGAAGACTGCTGATCTGAAATGATATTTTCCTGTCTTGTTTGTAGATGATTTATCCCCTGACTCACAGGAGACCTTCTGGAGCTGGATTGCCTGGTGGAGGCAGAAAGGATGCCTCTTGCTTCCGTGTGATCTGGAGCTTGCTGTAGAGTTTAATGTGGGACTGTTTTGTGGTAACATCTTGTGAGATGTATTTCATAACATGTAGTCAGTTGGTATTTTTATATATTATACACGTTTGACTTTCATTTTCTTTAGTCTTTCTTATCTTGAGGTTATTTTAAATTTCTTATTAGGGATACAGAATAGTAACTAAAAGTTTTCTAGCCTGATAAGCATTAGATAATAGTATTTTTTTAATATACCTTACTAGCTCCCTGCTTTTAACTTTGTATTCCATTTAGAAGTAAACAGCTGCCAGTGATACCTTGTTCAGTGCTGGGTAACAGTCACCTCACTAAGGCTGCACCCTGCAAGGTTAATTTTATATATATTGCAGTGTTTACATGTGTGTGCAAGACCAGCAGCCCTTTCTCTGTCTCTGCTCACAGCAGAGGATTTCCTTGGCCTCTGCAAAATATCAAATGAAAATTCAAGCATGCCTTGTGTCTTAGTAAAAGAAAGAAGAGGAAATGCCTCTGTGAGAGGCACACTGTATGTTACATGACAGGCATTATTTCTTTTAGATTTAACCTTGAGGGTTACTATTTTCCTAAAATGTTTTACACTATTGCAGCTAGTTTTAAATAGTTTCTTGTAAGCCATTGCAAATCACTCCAGCTATTTTCTGGTGTTATTGTAGCCAAACAAACTTGAATAAAGCTGATTTTGTTGTTGAATGTGGTAAACTCCAAAGAGTAGTTTTCTATGCATGGGTGTTTCCTATATCCAAAGGATAAGAAATTCCATAATTCCTAGTAAGTATTTTCGTACTATTTTTGGGCTATTGCAAACAGTTACATGCAGTAAAAATATATATTAGCACACTTCTCTTTTTAAAAGTGACCTGTTCCACACAGGATCAGTGCAAACTGTATTTTAAGTTCTTGCTCCAGGATGAAGTAAGCAGTATTAATTCAGGAGCGACTCTGGTTTTTTTATTAGGCCAAGGTCACTCTTAATCCTGGTAGCAAAGGAGACTGACTGTTTTTAGCCTGGCTGGACTTGTGCTGCAGATCATGCCTCGTGTTGTGTTTGCAGCAAATAGTCAGTGTAGCACACAACTGCCCAGGTGGTGGCTGACAGGGCAAGCAGTGACACACCCTGGGCAGTCTGCTGCTCCTGATAAAGCTATCAACCAGATTTCTTCATCTGATCTATCACAAAACATCCTTATCTGAGCAGCTAGTAAACAGATAGAATTGCAACTTCTTTTGGCTCTCTTTGAGCTCAGGTGCAGCTATGACTTTTATAATTTTGTTAATGTTTCTTTGAAAAGAAGAATAGAATTTCTACAGCTAATGTATAATTCCAGTGGTACTTCAGTGGCTAGATTAAATATAAACCTGTTAATCAACTGAATTTTTTACCTGACTGAAACTACTGTTTTATGTTTGAATCTTTCTAAAAATGTGAAGTAACCCTCTGCATTGTAGCCTCTGCTGAGGAGCTCCAGCTCTCTTTTCAAAAGTATTTACTATCCAAGTTTGACACCACTCACTTGACCTTCCTTGACAGAAGTGAAAATGAGAACCTTTTTGTATGCACCCAAGAGGTAAATCCCATTTTGTCCAATCTCTACATATAAAACTTGGATGAAAAAACATGTGCTTCTAAATTCTTGAGTTGCTTTTTCAAAAGGAAGTGTAGGAGCAAAGTAATGTAGCAATGCTGTCAGAGAACACTCCACAACATCTTATTTATTTCTATTACCATGAGCCTGTAGTTGAAGAAAAGCTGTGAAATGTAAAATGTCTGCACAGAGACCTGGCTGTACTTGTCACTCTTGCTGTGTATTTTGGATTGATAGTTTTTTTCCCTGTATTTTTAGCATGGGAACAAGAGCACATTGTCCATTTGTTTAGTGCTGTTTGGTCACCATCTGTGAAATTATTTCAGGTAGTATGTGATTCTTTGGAATATTTACATAGCTATTAAAATATTTGATCAGGATAAAGCATTTCAGGTGATTCTTAAGCAAAAAATAATTGATCTAAAAATTCAGCAGGAGAAATATTTTTGTATGTTGTTTTGGTATTTAATAGGAAAAACCAAGTTTATGGCACTAGCCATTTTAGCTGCAATACTCAAAACAGGTAGTTGATGGCCACTTCTTCCCAAGCCTTTGGGACAATTGTTCATGGTATGCCTGATGTCTCTGAAGGTCTATTTCCCCTTCACTTTTCCTGGGATGGCCTTGAAACTGATGGTTTTGTGCTAAGGCATGAAAAGCAAGACTACTTTTCTCAGAAAAGCTGCTGGCAAAAGAAAGAATGAGTAGCAGAAAGGCTTGGGGACAAAAGGTAGATTCTGTTTGGTGGCTTGCTGAACTGGCCACAGTTCTTTTTCTGTTACCGTGTTGTGACAGTTTTTTAGGAGTAAAAATACTTTTGAATTTGCAGAGCTTTATAGTTGATAGCAGAAATTACTTGTTCTTGGTACAAAACCTTGTTATAATCTATGTACTACAATTAGCCAAAACTGTAATAAAAATTGCTAAAAAGCTATTTTGTGTTTATTATGATTCTTTATTATGCTCTATTAATTTGTGGTGATATGTTTGAAATGTTGTCCTGTTCCAGCCAGGACAGGGTTTATTTTGCAGTAACCAGTAAGGGCAGGATTGATGTGGCAGTGGATGGGGTTGGACTCCATGGTAAGCATTTTTCCACGTGAAAAACTCTCTCTTTTGTATCCTTTTCGTTATTTAATATGGTTGCTATTACTGTTCCTTTTCTTATCTCATTGCTGTTTCCAGTAAATTGTTCTTACAACCTTTTGTGTTTCCAGTTCTCCTCTCCATCTCAATGCAGAAAAGAGGGAGAGAGGAGGAGGGAGTGAGTGATTGGCAGCCTGGTTTGGAGTTGCAGTGGACACACTGAACTGGGGAATACCATTCCTTAACCAGGACAGCCTTAATTCAGCCCCAATGTGGGGCACAAAGGGGTGAGATGACAACAGATCTGCCCAGAGCAGGTTGGAAACAGGTTTGATCCAAGCATTTTCTGTATTGGGTCACAATGTTGCTCGGCCTGTTCATGTGTGGTGCTTAACTCTGTGTATTGCCATAGATGCTCCTCATGGGGAGTTTTTGCAGAGCAGTGAGAGCAATCAGGATTGCTTTGTTGCTGTACTGTGGGATGCCAGTTTGTGACATTACAACATCGAGAGCAATGAGGGTCACTTGAGTATTCAGTGTTGCTTTCCAGGGAGAATGGATCTGGAAGGATGATTTTCTCCAGCTTTTCACCCCTTTTTCCTTCCTCAGACCTGTTACAACAGCTTTTGAGAGTTGAATTCCTTTTGTATGTTAAGGAAAGCATGTTCTTGTTGCTGAGTCTGCCAGGTCTACTCAGTGGGCTCCATGCCATGTTGAGAGTCAGGACAGAGATTTTTAGGGAGGTCATTCAGAGATCTGCCCCCAAAGGTAAATAGACAAGCATAGCATGGGAGAAAATGGCCCAGGTTTGGGGGAAATTCTCTGTTACAGTGGGTTGGAAGTTCACCCGTAAAGAAATACAGGACCCTGTTAAATTGACAGAATATTTGCAAGGAGAATGCTGTGGCAACTCCAGAGAGGAGGAGAAACTTACTGCAGTGTGCTGAGCCCTGGGTTTTATTTACTAGATACTGCTTGTCACTAGAGTGCAGCCTCTGGCAAGGAGGAGGAAAGCAGACCAACAGGCGCTGTGGCTGTCTTTAGACTCTCTCCCTTTTTTTGCTCCTTCCATTTGGAATCCTGTAAGCTCCCAGCATTTTTCCTGTATTTCATCCATACCTTTGGGGTAGTATTTTTGTAGGTTCCAGTTGTCCTGGTTAGAGTGATGGTGGCTTGTATGCCCAAATGTTCCCTTTTCTGAGGAGAGTAGTTCAAGTTCACTCCCTGGCCATCATGGCTCTTCAGCAAAGAATGAGGAAAAAGATCATTCAGAGCCTGTGATGTGCCCTTTCCAGGTGATTTTGAATATTAGGATGGCTGGGCTGGAGATCAAATTGACTCTGCTTGCTCCCAGGCTTTCCATTTGTGTGACACCTGTGGATGGATTAGTCACACCTCTGTCTTCATACACACACTAATGACCTCAGAGTAAGCCACTGAGGAGAAATTTCTCCTGTGATGTGAGTGGAAGGGAATGTTTGGTATTTCATTAACAAATGCTACCAATCCCAATTGTATTCAGAGAAGGCATTTAGTAGGAAATTCTCCCAAGACTGAAAGAAATTAAGTTCAGATTCATGGATTGTAACTTGGATGTCAGTAGAGTGCTTTGCTGTTTCTATCTCAGTAGACAGCATGAGTGCAGAGAAGTCTCTTGTTTTCAGGCTACTCTCCTGCTCCACACTGCCAAATATTGCCTGGATCTTTCTGAGTATTTGGACAGGGCTAAGCACACCTCATGTGTCTGTTTAATTGGCTTCTATGTGGAGTTCTTGCTGGTTTATCTGGCTTCTGGGCCTTGGAGGATTTCCATCAGGATTTTGCTAGCTTGTTACACAGTTTACTGGTTACAAAAAGAAAAAGAAAGTGAACAAAATATTAATAAACCTTTGTTTCCTGATGTCTGAGTGAAGAAAAATGAAAAATGTAACTTTTCCTGCCTTTCTCTGGACACTTTGTAATAGATCCTGAAATGCTACCTGCTTTAGGGAACTGCTGAATTAGAGGACAAATGAGGTGGTAATTGCTTGGAAAGTGCAAGAATATAATCCATAAAGCCTTGGGAAGAGTTGAAACTATAGCTTGGAAAGACATTGTACTGGAATTCAGCACAAAGGACTCCATGAAGTTATGTGCTCTTCCCTGTTTGCTGCTTTCTCCCACTGCTGTGTATGGAATAGAGCACAAAGAGCTTAACACAGGACTCCTGCTGTCAGAGAAAGCCAGAAAGAAATGCACAAAGGATTCTTGCAGTGCAAGAAATCCGTGATTAAGACGTTTCATAACTCAGCTTGCCATAGAGATTTTCCCACAGCCCACAGTTCCCAAGGGCAATTTCTCAGGAGAGATACCAGTTTGATTAGCAGCTTGTTGTCCTAAAGCTGTGTCCCTTCCATGTCTGTCACCACTTCTTGGAGATGCTGAAGGAGCCTCTGGGCTGCTGTTCTTTGGACAGCCCCGAAGGCATGTGGCTGGCAATGCAGGCCAGTTTACCAGTGAAGCAGATGTTGTCCCTGTGCTGGAGCAGCCTTTGGTGTGTAGTTGTTTCCTAAAGAATCTCTTCATAATCCAAAAAATGGGAAATGCTGTCACCTGCTCATGTGTCCTTTTGTATGAAGACTTGGAGGGTGTTGGAACCAGGCTGTTGTCACAGTGACCAGGTGAGCACATGGCCAGTGAAGTTACATTTGATGTCATGATGGGTCAAGCCCAGAAACTGGGAATGGAGGGAGTATGAGGAGGAAGAGCTTTGTCTAAGGAGTGGTGTGATGGCCAGACACGCTGCCAGTGCAGCCCAGACATGATGGGATCACCTGGGCCTGGCTCAGAGCCACGGCAGGGTGTGCCCAAGTTTCAGGTGCGTTGTGGAGTTTCTGCAGCATTTAGCAAGGCAAGATCTGATGTAGCTGTGTGTTTGCAAGTTTAGTTTCGGTGCTTGAAATGCAGAAGGCAAATGAATTTCACTCCCACCCACAGGAATGAGAGCCTGTCAGTCCAGCAAGGCAGAGGAGGTGTCCAGCTACCTCACAGAGAGAACAACACACTTTTGGGAACTTACCCATGTGAGAGCAGATACAGCCCTGCAGCCATCCTGCCTGGCGTTATTGAGCAGTCCCACGGAGGAAGCAGCACTCTCATTGCTGTAGGAAACACTGAAGTCACAGATAGGAAAAGAATGAGGAGCTCCTCTCTCTCTCCCAAGCCTGGGGCTCATCCTGCTCCCTTTGAAACCTGCTGTAAACAGTTCTGTACAACTGATGGAGCCGGTTGTTTTTGCTCTATCCCAGCCCTCCCTGGCTCTCAGCTTTGCACACCTCATCTGTGGTGATGTAAATTATGTCAGGTTTAAGGTTCTGTTCCAAGAGTGATCCACATTGCCAGATAGAAATTTCTGTTCAGCCCTGTAAGTCACATCCAGGAAGACATGGCAAAAAGTCATCTATAACTCAGATTTTTATAAAATGTGCCTTCTATTAGCAGCTTCACCATGTTAAAGCATCATGCTTAAAGTGCCTCAGCCTGGCTGTCCCCGTTTTTTATTGACAAACAATTTGAAGCTGGTGGGGCAATGAGGAATCGCCTCATTTTTAAAAGCAGAAGCCAAAAATTCGTGGGGAAAAACCCATGTAGGAAGCATAGGAGCTTACAAGTGTTATGAAGGTAATTCAGTGTATTCTATAAAACAGGTAAATATACACACCCTGACAACCAATGCAAAACACTCATTAAAACAGATCCTGTGCTGCTTCAATAGCATATTTATTAAAAAAAAAAGGTACTGACAGTAAAAGGCTTTGTTCAGAACATGCTCACTCCTGTGTCTTGCAATTTCCAATCCCCCTGTTGTTTTAAAGTTTTTGATTTATTTTTACTTTTAAGAATCTTTTCCCTAAAGGAGAGGCCAAAACCTGGGTTGAGCTGTTCCTGTAGTGGTACTTGCTCTGAATTCAGAGCTTCTCCCCTACAGAGAACATGTGATTTAGCTCTCCAGGAATATTTCAGTCTCTTTGAAAGTTTGCACTCAGAGCAAGAAAACTGGTTTGAATCTTTCCTGCCCAGCAAATAGTCTCAGGCTGCTTTGAAACATGGAAACACAGCGTGGCAGGGATGGCTGTGCATGTGTCTGACAGCTGGGCTCAGCTCAGGGGCTGTGTCTTGGCAGCAGTGGGACTGCTGTGCTCTGTGTTCTGGCACAAACAGCTGGAACGGCCCTTTTGGTTGAGGGCAGAGGGGGGAATCCGCCAGTTTGTTTGTCAGCAATCTGTGTTTGGCTGCCTCATTTCTGAAAGAACTTAAAGCAGCAGAGTTGCTGTTACTGACAGCCTCAACTGCGGTTTATCTGGCTGTAAAATAATTGCCAGGCTTATCTATGTCTAGTGTTTGGAGATCCTAAATTTATCATTTTATTCCAAGTGTCCTTGTCCATGAAACAGAACTAGGCCTTTTTCTCCTTTATATTTAACTAGGCATTTGTGCATTTGTTGACTAAAGTTGATCAGTATGTGAAGGTGAGGTGATCTCTTTTCTTGTCCGAATTTCAGTTTGTGGGGGAGCAGTGTTTGTTTTCTCTCTGGGGATGTCTTGTTCCCCGCTCCCCCTAAACACACAGAGATATTTTTCATGTAGGTCTTTGGGGCATTCTACAAGACACGACTAAATTGAACCCTTGTGCAACTTCTCTGAGGTAGCAAAACCGAGGCTGATTTGATGGGCAGGGAAATGAGATGAACCTCAATGGAATTTAAAAAATAATAATAATAACAAAGGCAGGGTGAGCTTTCTGGCACTCCCAGTTTTATTGGGGGGTGGTTTTCTGCCCTTGCTGCTTCAGACATGCTTGGTTGCCCTCACTGTGCAGACATTATTAAGTGTGAGAGAGGAATAAATCAATATAATTACAGAAAACACTACTTGGTGGCAGCTTAATGTTTAGGCTGTTACAGTAACAGAACTAACATCTATCAAAAAACCTTTGGGTTCAATTTAAAGCAAATTTAGAGTAATCCTGGGCTTATTCGTGCTTTTGTGCAATAGGATTGATGTACCACGTGGGGGCAATAAGTGATTGTCTGTGTCTCAGATTTTACCTGTGGATAAGAACACGGCAGACACAGTTGTCAGATTTTGCCTGGACTTTCGTTCCAGTGTTGTGGCTCAGCAGCTCTGTTTGGTTGGAGTTTGTAGCTTGTCTATGCTCTTGATTTTTGTGCTGGGGCTCCAGAACTGCTGCTGGCTACAGACTGAACCTTCTGGGCAGGGAGGACGTGCTTGGACAAGTTCTCTAGTCAGACTGAGAGAAGCTGCTGAGTGAGTGCATCTGTGTGTGTGTGCAGGTATGAACATATGCTGTGCTTAATTTACTTGTTCTAATTGCCACCTTCACTATGAGAGCCAAGTAAAAATAGAGATGTAATTATGAAAGTCAAAGTAGGTGATTGCAAGAAGGGATTGCAGCCTCTTGGGTTTTTTCTCTTAGCAGAAGTTTTTCCTGTGCATAAGTATCCAGGCCTGTTCTAAAGAATTGGTTAATAATGAGGGTTTAATTTCAGGTCACGGTCTAAGGCTGGTGGACTTTGTGCTTCATAAAGGCCAATGTAATTAGAAGTTGCAGTCAAAGGGCTCTTGAAAAATACTCCAAAGGGGAACAATCTGAGAAGCTCAAAGTTGGTTTTTTTTCTGGGAGAAGTTCTAGAGCATGATTGTGGGGGGCAGAATTATTTAAGATTGGAAGTGTCAAATCCCAGCCACAGAGTCTACTAGTATCCGTAGCATGGAAATCAGTTGGTTTAGCAAGGTACTGCTACTGCTGAGTGCCTTTGCCATTCCACGTCTGCCACTAGAACAAGGTGCATTTTGGAATCTTCATTCATTTCTGTTGAAGACCAGTATTTCTCTTATGCTTTCAGGTCAATTTTAACAGTAAGTGAGCCTGGAGCAAGAAAGTAATTCTGGTAATTCTGGCATGTACAGGTATGGCTGTGTTGTTCAATCTCTGTGCTCATCATGTGGACCATATCTCTGCTTATCTGGCAATTCCTGTTCACCTTGACTTGAGTCTTTTGTCATTTGCTAATGACAGTTGGTGGATTGGTGAAATTAGATGATTTCACTCTTTTCAGTTTTTCCACCATCTGGGATACTGGTGGGCTATTAGTACAGAGCACCACCTGACTAAAATTGCTGAAATTGGCTTGATTTTGCTATTTAAGAAACAAATGTATACTCTTTGTGACTGTTGTATAGAGAACTGGTTAATCAGTGATGAGGCAGATTGAGGAATGGCTTGTTGATCCATGCAGACTAGTCCCTGCTGAGATGTCTAAGGTGATGTGGAAGGCAATCCAGAGGATGGGTCAGTAAGATAAGATAACTGGTCTCTGTCTGGTACAGGCTGAACTGTTCAGGCCTGAAACCCTTCCAGACCAGAAACACGGGCAGGGTGGTCACTAATTGTCATGACATTTCATCTAGCATATGAACACAGTCGTGGAAAAGCAAGTTTTTCCCCTGGTGGACCTCTGAGGTGCTCGGCAGGTGGTGTGGTGTCACCAGGTCCTCAAGAGTGATGGAAGAAAGAGTGATCATTTTGTGGAGAAAGTTCTCAGCCCTTCAGTTACTCCTAAGTGACACTGTGCTTAGGCCTAGGTTAGTGATGCCTACAGCAAATCGTTGACTATCTCCTGGCAGAGTAACAGATGAGAGAATTGTCATACAATGCTCTGGATGAAACCAAAGTAGGACAATGGCAGTGAACTGTGGCAGTCAAAGGTCTGTGAACTGCCCCAAAAGGGATTCTGGTGCTTTCAGTGACCCACCTGCAATGAAACCCATACCAATCCATCTTCCTCTTTTCATCCTTGGCATGCCCATGTGTGTTGTCACTGTGGAGTCCCCGTACAACACACTAGAGAAGTGAACTGGTGACGTGGCCCAGTTAGTTTGGTGTACATGGTATAAAATGCTGGCTTAAATGATTGTAAATATTTTTGCTCTCAGCTATGCCTACTTGCTGCTGTAGACAGAAGAGAAGACAGTGTAAGCATTTGAAACTGCTTGCCTTGTTGTTATGAGATGGAGACCTCTGAGAGACAGACCTTTGTAGTGTGTATTTGGAAAAATATGTGCTGACAAAATCATCAATAGGTGTAATTTTTCAGTCTGCAGAGTTTCTCTTTGTCATGATGGAGGATCTGAATAAAAAGAAGCTTTTCCAGCTGTTATCTTGGTTGGATAAGAAGTCTGCTTTGAAGGACTTCCTCAACCCTCATCCAGAGAGTAATTAAAGAAAAAGATGATATTATAGTGTAGTGAAAGGGTAATTCTAATTGTTCTTCTCAGGCCAAGAGGAGAACGTGGTGCTGATTATCTCTTATATTACCTGAGTGAGAGTTACACCTTGTTATCAGTTTTTATATCAAAAGGAGAAAGTTGTACTTTGTCCTGACACTGCATCCTTCCAACAGTAACAGCTGGCTTTCATGTGTAATGACATTCTTCTTCTAGTTTTGGTCTTTAAACTTCCTTCTCCTCCTGTAAAGGCTTCAAACACTGCCTGGATGGCTGAAAAGTTTGATTTCATGGGTGTTACAGAAACTCAAAAGTCTTTGTGGATAGCTGTGAAGAACATACTGCTGAGTCTGGTAGAGATAACCATCCGCTCCCTCTTTTAGTTTTCAGAATCGCCAAACACCACATCTCAAGCATGTTTTTTGTTACAGTGGCTGAGGATTTATTGAGTGTATAGAACAGAGGTTCAGCCTGACATGGCCCTTCCTAATTGTACCTTGTGGCTTCTCCATCCATAGAAGTGTCCGAGGCCAGGCTGGATGGGGCTTGGAGCAATCTGGGATGTTGGAAGGTGGTCCCTGCCCAGGGCAGAGGAGTTAAAACTGGATGGTCTTTAAGGTCCTTTCCATCTCAAACTATTCTGGAATTCTCTGATATGATGGAAAAGAACTTTTTTTGTTTGTGTGGGTAGACAGGTCAGAAATGAGCTGTGTATAGAAACAGAGGTGCTTGGGATGAGGACAATTAAACACACAACCTTTTTTCCTTACTGCATTGTTTCAGTTCAGTAAATTACTTGTGTTTTGGGTAAGCAATAAAGTCAGGACTCTTGAGTGAAGCATATAGAGCAGCAGCAGGGTGTTGATGTTTCTGAAGACTCTGCCACATCTGTAACCTTTGCTTCCTCTTGTGTTGGTATGTGGCTTTAAAGTGATCACATCAGATTTGTTCTCTGACTTAGTGGCAGCTGCTTTTTTGCACAAGAAAACTTTAGTGCTCTTTTTAGATGTTAAAGAAAGTGATTGAAATGAAGATGACTCTAAAGTGTCTGCACTTTGAAGGATGTGAAACTGTATTAACACTTAAGTTGCAGATAAAAAGCCATGCAAATAGGATACTGAAACAGCCTGTCAGTAATGAAAGCACTTCACCTGTCATAACTGATGTCATGAATGGAGTTGTCTAAAATGTTGGGTACACTTTTGCAACTTTCCTATTTATGGGGTTTTTTTCTGTATCCGTGAGATTCTTCATCTCCACATCACTTTTTAAGGAGAAAAAATCATGGGACATATTTTTTAAAACCTTGTGTCTCTTGTTCTTTTGAAGAGATGAGAATGCTGCTAGTCAGGAATTACTCATTAAATTTGCAAGTTGCCTTTTGGTGAGTGAGAGTTATGAAGCTGCTTCTGTTTGAAAGGGCTGTTCTGCATAATTTATGTGTTTTTTATTACCAAAAGTCATATGCTAGGCTAATATTTTGTTTTTCATATTGCCGTGAAAAGGTCAAGTTCTCAGAAACAACATGGCTCCTTGCATTTCTCATGCTACTGGCCAACAATCCATATCTAGAGAAACCCAAGGATTTCTCTCATTCCTGTTGCTTCTTGTCTTGAAGAGCAGACTGTAGTGAGCTATGGGTGACTCAGGGGTTGTCGAAGGTGGCCCTTCTCAGGAAGAGCTCTTTTCCTGGCTATCCTGTTATCTGCCAGCCTTGGCCTCGGCTTTGAGGCTGATGAAATCCAGACGGTGCAAAGATCTGTTTGTCCTGTGCTAAATTTCCTACAGTGTTTTGTTCTTGTCTGTGTCAGTGAGGGATGGGCTTGCTGGTTGGGGAGGGAGAAGGACGATGCTGCTTTTGTGGTCTTCAGCTCCTTTGGCCAGCAACACGCCCCAGTGCCTCTGTGCAGCACCCACATTTTCTCCTGTTCTGTAGCACTGAATCTGTTTCTATCCCCACTTAAAATTTATATGTGAAAAATTTAACTAAGTGAAGACCTAAAACATTCACTGGTTGGGTTGGGGCTGGTTACTCACATGGTGTCTTCCCCCAGGGCAGTATTTCCCTGAGCAGATGAGATCTATGGGATGTTTGTGATGAATGTCTGGGATGTGCATTGGGAGATTTCATGTGCCTCTTTTTGGGGTGCAGCGGCCTGTGAGCTGGCTGCCCTACAGATTCGGACGGAAATATCCTTTTAAAGCCTTCCTCGTGCTGGAAAACCACACTTTGGATTTCGCTTTGTTATAAAACAATCCTCTAAGCTCGGCGGAACCGGCCGGGCGGTGGGGCGGCAGGAGGGATCGCTCCGTGTCTCGCTGCTCCGCTCTCCGCGATCCAGTTCCGTGCGCGGCCCCCGGGCCTGCCCCGGGCCCCGTTACCCGCCCGCAGGGTGGGGCCGGCCCGGCCCCGCTGCCCACAGGCGGGCGGGGCGGGGCGAGGCGGGGCCGGCTCGGGGCCGGTGTGAGCGCGGGCGGCGGCGGAGCGGGCCCGGCCTGGAGGTGAGCGCGGGGCGGTGGCTGCGGACCGCGAACCGGGCCGGGGCCGGAGCCGAACCGGCGGCCGGAGCGCGGGGAGCGGGCGCGGGTCGGGAGCTGAGGGGGCTGGAGCTGAGGGGGCTGGAGCGGCGCCCCAGGCCGGTGGCTCGGCCCGCCCCGCCTGCGCGGCCGCGTTTCCGCCGCTGCCGGGCGCTGCCGCCCCTGGACGGGGCGCTCCTGTGGGAGCCGGGCCGGGAAAGCCAACGGGGTCTGCGGCCCGCGCTCTGCCAGCCCCGGGACGGGGGCTCCGGTTCGCCGAAGCCTCCCGGGGACCGCCGGGGCCTGGGGAGCGGCTTCCCCGGGGCTCAGAGAGCGCCTTCGCTGGGGGCTCCCGCAGGTCTGGCCTGGGCGGCTTCCCCGCTGCTCTCTCGGGCTGGCAGTGTGCGAGCGGCCGCGCCCCGGCACGCCCCGTCCCCTGCATCCGCCTCCGTGCGGGACCCGGGCTGGCAGGGGTCCTTGCTGCCCGCTCAGAGCGGCGCTCCTGGAGCCCCGCTCACCTGGCGGGGACCGGCTGCGGACATTCCCCGCTGTCCCCGCCCATCCAGCTCCTTCCGAGCCAGCGTGTGGCCGTGCGGCTCTGCAGGGGAGAGCCATGAAGACCTTCGGGGCCGTGAGGAGCGACAGGGTCCTAGGGCAGCGTGAGGTCCGGGTCTCAGGGAGGCACGTCGATCCTCTCACACCTGGGCACTCGGAATCTTCATCCCTCTTCATTGCTGCTGCATCATTTGGTGTCAGCTCGATGCTAACGGGTGGCGATGGCTTAGTGAGAAAGTTAAAAGAGGAGTGTTTGCTTTTTTTGTACTTCCTTGCTGCTCCGTGTGTAGCGATCCCTTCCCACGGAAGGCAGGGACCACCCTGCAAACACTTAGTGACTGGGAAACTGCCCTTACTTCAGATCTGCCCTCTGCATGGGTGAGGGATGGAACACGGCTCCTGCCACTGTCCAAGACACTGTGCTCAGAGGAGTTCCTTTGAAAGCCGTTGGTATCATCCAAGTATTGCAAGGGCAGATTGAATGGGGCTTGAAGTAAACTGGTCTAGTGGAAGATGTCCCTGCCTATGGCAGGGGGTTGGAACAAAATGGGGTTTAAGGCCCCTTCAAACCCAAACCGGTCTATGTTTCTATGATCTTGCATATCCTCAGGTATAAGCTGCCTTTCCAGATTTGCTGGTAGCTGAAAACACTGTCTTGCCTCTGAAAAATAAGTTTATTCCATCCAAGTAGAAGATGAAACTCATAGTGACTTAAAAGCTATTTCAAAAAGTACCTGGTACAAAAAGTAAAAAAAAAAAAAAGATTGTATTCAGCTACCTAAATTTTATAAATTTTGTTTTGTTTCCTCCTTCATTTAGGGCTGAGAGCAACACTCATTCAGTCACTGTGCTTCAGGGAGCAGATTTAGCTTTGGTGCCTGGACCCAGTTTGTAGGAAATTATCAGGATAAACACTGGGTGCAAGCAAGTTCAGGGAGAGACAATGCAAGGAAGAATTTTTTTTTTTTATCCCAGAACACCAGTGTTGTGGTAATATTGCGTTTTAGTTTTGCATTGTTGAGATCTTGTTGTGGCTCGCCCACAGCTGGAGACTCCTGGTGCTGTGGGATGCTCTGCCTGTAGAAATTCTGTAGTCTTGGAGCTTGCAGCCTGTCTCAGGCTTCACTCATTCATTTTCCTCCTCCTTTAGTGTAGTCAGCCCCTTGAACTGAAGTGTTTCCTGAACCATGGCACTGTGGTTTTTGTCCAGAAATGTCATATGTAGTTAGAGTACATAAAACATGGGATGTGACTGGTGGTGAAATTGGAGATAGTGCTCAGGTTGGTTAGCACTCCTCACACACTGGTGTTGAAGGCAGTGGGAGCAGGGTGTGCTATTTGGAGGTTGTTAATAGCTGTGATGATATTACTGGGTGCCTTGGGAGGGAACGGGATGTGGCATGGGGAAGATGCTCCCAGCTGGCACAGCAGGGCACTGCTCTTGTGGGCATCATGCTTGCTTCTGCACATCGTGTGTTCTGCGTTCCTTTGGCCTTTAAAATCTGAATATTGGCTGGCGCAAAATCTGAATGTTGGCTGGCGTAAATAATTTTAGGAATATGTCATCAGTAGGACACGAGGTCAAGCCCCACTGAGTTCACTTTTCCTGTTACCACCTGTGGGGAAGGACTTTGACATTGCAATTTCTGTTTGATATGACTTTGTTGTCTCCTGGCTGGTGCCCAAAGCTGGAGAGTACCCAGGAGCTCCTCATGAGTCCGGCCTTGGGTGGCCTGCCTGCCTTGCCTTGGGGAAGCAGCTGGCTCCAGCTGGAGGGGAGGCTCTGAGATCTCTGCTGCAGGGCTCTTCCTTGTGCTGCCCTGGCTGTTGCTGCTTGCATTTTTTTCCTTTTGAGTAACTGCAGTGTGTGTCTCTTCCAGGAGCTGTTTATTCAGAAGGGAATGAATGCTCCTGGAGCACTGATTTTAAGAGCGGGTGGCTAATAAAGGACTTTGTGAGGAGTGTGACCCATCATGGGCAGCTCCAGTTGCTCATAGGCTCCTGAATGCCAATAGCAAAAATTTACCATGCCATTACCTGATAAAGGACATAATATCAAGGGAATATAAATGACCAGATCAAGCTCTGGTTTTTCTTCAGATTAGCAGTTAGAGGTGTAACCTGGGTATCTCTTTCTGCTGGATTTCGTTGTTACGGTGGTTTTAAAATTTATGACCTAAAAGTTTTTCTCCTTGGCTGTGTGGCCACACAAACCAAGAAGTTCAGCCAAAAAATGCACACAAAACACCCCAAGAAAGAAACTTTCTGATTATTTCTGTCACCCAAAGCTGGGAGGTTGGGCACTGGGCAATGTGTGCCCTCTTTTATGGTTTAGCTCACCCTTCATCCTGGGTTTGGTTTTGGGTCCCTGGTGCGTGTCCAGAGAAGGGCAGTGGAGCTGGGGAAGGGTCTGGAGAACAAGTCAGATGAGGCACAGCTGGGGGGGCTCAGCCTGGAGAACAGGAGGCTCAGGGGGAACCTTCTTCCTCTCTGTAACTCCCTGACTGGAGGGTGCATCCAAGTGAGGGTCAGGCTCTGCCCCTAGGGAACAAGGGGCAGGACAAGAGGAAATGGCCTCAAGCTGTGTCAGAGCATATTTAGATTCAATATCAGGGAAAAATTCTTCACTGAAAGGTTTGTCAGGCATTGGAACAGGCTTCCCAGGGCAGTGCTGGAGTCTCCATCCCTGGAAGTCTTCAAACGTGTGGATGGGGCAGTTGGGGACACGGTTTAGTGGTGGTGTTTAGTGGCAGTGCTGGGTTAGGGGTTGGACTTGATGTCAGAGCCTTTTTCCAGTCATGATGATTCTGTGATTGTCACACTTTCTTGTTGCATGTTGTCAGCTGGGAGGCTGGTGGTGTCTCTGGGTGGTCTCAGCTGTGCTGCTTGGGCAGGGCTCTGCAGGGGCTCAGAGGCCACACAAGTCTTGTGGTGGGTATGATTAGGTGGGGGGGCATGTCTGCCCTTCTGGGATAAGTTTATCTCTACAGCGATCTACAACTATAAAAATAAAACCCCCAAAATGTTAAAATGCACTGGGGTACGAGCTAGGAAGACATTTAACCAGTCTCAATGTGTGTGAGAATTGAAACATAAACCACCCCCAACTAATTTGTAAGGACATGTAGGGCTGGCTTCATTCAAATCCTCGGAGCAGGCTGCCTATCTACTCTGAGCACGGAGAGACAAAGGAGTGCTTCCATGGGCTGCCTCTCTTCTTTTCTGACAAAACACTTTTATTACAAAAGAATAACCTGTCACTCCTTTGGAAGTGAAGGCTGTCCCACCACATACTCTGGAGTGTTGAGACACAGTGTGGTGTTTGGGTAATTCACCCAGAAGGCCCAAGGAGCCTCTCTGTGTGTTCCTGCTGGTGCCTTGTCCCAAATACTCAGTGCCAGTGGTGGGCATGGGGCAGAGGCTGTGCTGCATCCTGAGCACACAGGCCTCACTATTGGGGTGTTCGACAGACGGGACCACTGAGAGACATTTTAAAAATGTGATTTATTGCTCTTATTTTCTACAGTCTTGTGGAAGGTGAGAGCATCTTCATGTTGTTCGTCAGAGGTCACATCTCTAGCTACAATGCTTTTTAAAGATTTATTAGCCAATAAACTACTGCCATGAAGTTTGTTAGTGTCTTTACACCACTTGCTAATTATTTTGTTTTACGTGTTTTGCTGCACTGCAGATTTTCTTAACCAACTGTGTAATGACACGAAAACCTACAGTACTACACCTTAAAACTTTTTACTGTCTTTGTAACAAATTCTCTAGTCAAACTTTTCTACTCTAAAACTTTCTGTTTCCTAGCTTGACATGTTTCTGCTTAAACTACAAATCCACATTCTTGCTTCTGGTCTCTAAATCTGGAAGCCTTTTTGAAAGTCTCAAATCAAACCCTGTACTCATTTCTATGTCTGGACCTGTATGCACAAGGTTTGGAGGGCTTTCTCTGCCTTGATTTCCCACCCCTCACCTTTGTGTAGACCCCACTGTGATTCCCCACTGCTCTGGTGGCATGGGAGAGCTGCAGGAGCTTTTCCCCATGTCAAACATTTGCTCAAGTGTCACCAAGCCATGACAGCAAGACTCATGCTGTAGGAGTCAGCCTGCATTCACTAGTGTCCCTCACTGTAGCTGAGAGTTTTGCCCACTGATTTAGTCTGGGAATAGCACAAATTTGCTACCGGGGTGAGGAACTGTTACCTTGTAACAGTGCCTGCTGAAGGCTCTGAGCTGCCAGCAGTTAAGGTTTTGCATAACTCATCATTTTGGGGATGCAGGAAGTTAATAGTTGTGGTTATCTTGGTGTGCAGTCAATGGGATGGTTGGGTACTGGTGGGAGGTCCCTGCCTTACCCTTCACTGTCCCCAGTGCTCACTCTGTTGGTGGTAGGGGGCTCATCACCAGAAAAACTCGTCAGAAACTAAAATGTTCATATTGGGAGGGCAGAAGGCACAGGTTTGACTATCCCATTTCTTAACCGTGCTTCAGGATGGTTAGGGTTTTCTTTCCTAGTTTTTCTTCCCAGCTGTTGGATTTTAGTCATTATAGAATGGTTTGGGTTTGAAGAGACCGTAAAGGTCATCTTGTTCCGACCTCTCCCATGGGCAGGGACACCTTCCACTAGACCAGGTTGTTCCAAGCCCTGTCCAGAGTTTCATTAACCTTATTATTGATTTTGCTACAGGGATAAAGATTGTTAAATAAGGATTTTGTGATGGTACTTCGGTGGGTAGTATTTTCATACAGGATGTCAGTGGAAAATCTTTCAGGCTGTAACCCTGACCCTCTATTTTCTTCCATGTTTCTACAGACTCTGCTTGCAGTTGGAAGATGGGAGAGATAGAAGGGACATACAGGATTCTGCAGACGCCGGGCTCTCGTTTGGGCGCCCAGAAGAGCTCAGGAGTGAGTACCTTGGAGCCGGGGCAGAACCTGCTGACTGCCATGGCATCATCGCCTGCCAAAGCGCACGAGCGCGACCTCCCCATCAAGATAAAGATGTTGGACAACACGGTGGAAGTACTTGACATTGAGGTAGGACATATTTAAACCTGTTTTCAAGTACACTGATAAATTAAAGCTCACAAGGATGTGCCTCCGTAGAGAGCTGGGACATTCTGAGGCAATATCTGAATGAAGACTCCTGTTGGGATTTTACCTGCATACAAGTACTGATAACAGTTGCATGGCTTGTTTTTTAAAGTCTTACAAGTGTAACAGATGCTTTGTGTTTTTAATAGACTTTAAATACAAGCACATACTGTAAGGAGAGTTTTTATTTGTTGTTTGCTTTGGGGGAACACCAAATATCTCGTGCCAAAATGTTCTTGCTTCCTGAGCCACATGCAGCTTTGTCAGTTTGGCAGCTGGGAAAGCAGAAGAGCTTTACTTTAGTTACTGATTCATATTAATTATTTTAATGGTTTGTATTCTCTCCAAGTAAACTTGCTCCTATTTGAAAGTCATTGCTTGCCAGCACACTTTAGGAGGGATGCACCAAAAGCAGTGTCAGTTCAGTGTTTCTGGAAATGTTTATTTAAAAGTATGGTTGGGGAAATCTGCCATAAGACAGAGAAGCCATGCACAAAATAAGAGAGATTCTGCTTTTAAACAATTTCTTTTCCTTCCAATTCTTGTTACATTTTCAGCATTAACCTCAGAGTTTAATTCTAGTTCATGTGACATCTGTTGTTAGAAACCCTCTGTGTTCTAGTGAAGATACTCAGCTATCAGATAGTCTGTATTAGTATCAAACTGTAATCAGTAATTTATAATTAGCACTTGGAGCCTTGGTTTGTTGCATAGACTCAAAAAGGGTTCTTGAAATAGAGTGAAAAAGATGTCTTTGGAATTCTGAAGAAATAGATTTGGGGATGTCTTCTTCAGATTCTGTCCAGCTGTTCAAGTGTCAGACATGAAATCTGTTTGGTTTTGGTTTTTTTTTTAAGAGTGAGGCTGTGCCTGTATCCTTCCACTTGAGCACACAGTGTCTGGTACTTCAAACCCACCCATCCCTCATGTACCACACAGAGCACAAAAGCCTCTTTTTTCCCTTTACATTATGTTAGAATATTTTTTAGAAAATCCGCTGACTTTCGTTCTTTTGAAGGATAATTTAAATTATTTTTTCCAAGTTGATGTAGATGGTGCTTTTGTGTTTTGATTCAAAAAAGGGAAAAAAAGGCCAAGCAACAGCCTCAGCTCTGTAATTTTGAAAGTCAGTGCAAGGCCAGGTTTATGGGGCTTTCAGCTGGTTGTGTTGTATGTGTTTCCCATAACTAGGATCTGTCTAAGTTTGTTTTTACCTGGGAAGCTTCCTCTGATTATGGCACCCACAGAAACACCTGAATTTGGGCACTAGTGCCCTGAGGCCATAATTAATATTGTGCTCCTTTTCTTTGTGAGAAAAGCCTTTTCTTCTGCCCAGGGTTCCAACATGAGATCAGTTGGAACTGAAAAACTTAAAAACCTCATGCCTGATGCTGTGAGTGATGAGGAAAAGGGGTCAGCCTTGGGTCAGCTTCAGAGCGTTGAGCACTAAAAGGTCTCGAGTCAGCAGCTGTGGCATTACAGTCCAGCTAACACTGCCTCCATTGCCTTTCAGTTTTGGCTAAATAAGGTAGCAAATGATAGAAAACAGGCAGGAGGTATTAAACTGTGTCCCTCTGCCTGATGTCTTTGGTGAGCTGTTGGGATAGGAGGAACTGCTGACTGCTGTTTGTCCTGGAAAATGGGAATTTTTCACTTGGGATTGAGGGCAGGAATTAGGAAAAGGCAGTCACATTGCCGAATAGGTGGTGGGTGCTAGCACAGTAATTTTTCAAAAAGCAGTTAGAGAAACTGGTGGTCAGGCAGCTTTCCTAGAAGAGTGGAGGTTCAGATTGCCATGCCACTTGCCCACTTCTCTTTGCTTTTGTAATTTTTGTCACTGGATGTGAAAACAAGATGTGATGTTGTGGGGTTTGTGTTTGATTCGGGTCAGCAACAGTTTGTCAGTGCATTGGGACACAGGTATGTGTCCCGTGGGGTTTTGGCACTGCCTGCCTGGGGAGATGTCAGTGATGGCAAAAGGTGGTTTAGGGGTTTCCTTCCCCCTATTCAAATTATTTTCTCTTCTGTCTGTAAGAGCTATGGCAAGTGACTTTTTACTGGGAAAATGGTGTGTCAGTGAAAGGACAGACTGAGTGTAGGATCAGCTCCTGGGGAGACCCTTCCCTGTGCAGTGTGGTGGGGAACCTGATGCAGTAGCCCTGTTCATTACCTCCCTGCCTAAAACGAGCCACTGCAGCATTTTTAACCATATGGGATAAACAGAGTAGCCACAGTAACAACTTAATCCCTGCAGCTTTGCCTTGTCATCCCTTCCTTTCTCCAAGATAGGTTTAAAACAGTTGCTTCTCTCCTGGCAGGAGTTGGTGGTTGCCCTCCTTGGTAGCCCACTTGGCTGTTTAACTTGCCAAAGAGCAAGAGAAGAGACTGACAGAGTGATGTAACGGATGGAGAGAGAATAAAATGGGAAAGAACAGTCTTTTCTTTGTGTTATTGGTGTACCTGGAACAGTTTGCTGAACGTTCCACATAGCTGCATTCTACCACCTTTTAAGTCCACTGTCTCTGTCCATTTTCCCCATCAGTTTCGTAAGGTTTGATTTCTAAGCAGGAATTTTATTAATTACTGAGAGGGAATTATTCTTTAAAGCATGTTGAGCAGAGCCTTTCTCCAGTGAATCTGATTTGAATGTTAGGGAATGGAGAAATACTCAATGTTTTCAAGAGTTTAAAAAAACTGAAAATGGGCTATTTATGGTTTCTTCTTTCCCTTCCAAAACAGAAGAGAGAATGAAACATATCCATTCAAAGCTAGGCTGCAATATTCATTATTTTCATTACTTGGTTTTTTTTCCCTTTTTACAGCCAGCTCAAGATTTGAGTCAGCTCAAATCTTGCATGTGCCATTTCATGGGGTACCTGGCCTTTCTCTCCAAGCTAGATCTGTCCAAAGGGTGGTTTTGCAGACTACAAGATGAATGATTGGCAAATTCAATTTAGTTCAGACTGTGGGCACAGTTCAAAGTAATCAGGGTTTTACAGTAGAAGTTCTGTCAGCTTTCCAGATTTTCTGAAGAGATTAAATTTGGAGGCTTTTGATCAGCACAAAAATGTGGCAGACTCTTAAGTAGTAGGGTCTGGGCTGAGTTGAATCCACCAAAATGACATTTAATGGAATTTCTGCCATCATATGATGTTTAATATTTGGTCTGTGTGTTGTTCCTTATGTAGGAAATACGTGTCATTTGGGAAATTCTTTTACATGAACTATGCTCTATGCTATGAGGAAGTGCCCCAGAAAAAATAGTTTATATTATTACACTTCAAGTTTACTGGATTGTTTGGGGAGAACTTGGTGCTTCTTCAATGGCATGTACTTCCTCTACTCCTTCTGCTTGGATATCAGTGAAATTTGGGAGTCAAAAATATTTGGACATTTTATTATGAGGTCTGCCTGCCTGCTCCACTTTAAGGGAAAATTCAAACTGGATTTTTTTCTTGTATGCTATCTTTGTTGGGTTGTTCTGAGAAGACTTTTCTTTTAAATTTTTTTAAAATGTAATGAAGTAATGATGTTCTGCATCCCTGCCACGCTGCCTGAGGTGTTCCTCTCCCTCTGACACCAGTGGACTCCTAGCAGGGAGATGCTCCACTCCACTGTCATTCTTGAGAACTGGCTAGTCAGATAAGATTACACTGTAATTCCTCCCTTTATTTTCTTATTAATTACTGTCCTCTCACTGCTCTTGTCTGCTTTGGTGTTCATTGATGTACCCTGCAAAACTATTACACTACTGCAAAACTGAAGTGGCTTATTCTATACTAAACTGAAAATGTGTGCTTGATAATTACTCTGATAGTGATACTGTCCTTGGCTCACTGAAATTTATAAATTGTGTGAATGAAAGTGCTGAGCTACTCTCCATCTTTATGTTTAGGATAGAATAGAATAACTCTGGTTATTGTGGTTTCTGTGCAGTTTGCAGTTATCTGTGATTGAAAAGGGGCCATGAAAGTGGCTTCCCCTTGGATGCCCATTGTTTTTAACCAGCCATTGGAGGCCCTGAAATCAGGAGCTGGGCTGGGGCTGCAGGAGGTTTTTGGGATGGCAGAGGAAGCAATCTGACTGCAATATCCTTCCTATTCTTTGGAGAGAGTTTCCCACTCATGCACAGGGCAAAATGCTGCTCTCAGCAGCAACGTTTTGGTAGTGTTAGTGCCCCCCCAAAACCTCCATGGGGATGATGCAGAAATGATGCTGCTTTTAAGTGCTGTTACTGAGCAATTTTAAGTGAGGAATTATGTGTATGTTAAAAACTGGGATAATGCTGTGGGCACTGAAAAGCTCTTGCTGTGTGCTGTGAGGAGCCCCAGGCGTGCTGCTGTGGGACAGGCAGAGCTCTGGGCTCTGGCACTGGTCTCCTCCTGCTTCTGCCTTGCTCTCCCTGTGCCTGCTCAGGCCTTCCTTTCATGAAGGCTTTTCCCCTTCTCTGCTGTGAAAGTATTAACAGCTTAAATATGTGAGGAGTCAAGGGATAGTCTGCTGCTGAATCCTATTAAGTGCTGTGCTGGAGGAATCGAGGTGCTGTTGGTCAGCTCAGTGTTTTTCTTCTCTAGCCAGGAAGAAATAGTCAAAATTCCAGAAAGAATCATAGCCAGATGTTTGTCATTGCTTCGGTTTGAGTCTCCTAAATATGGCAAATAAGCTGCCTTACGACTTATTTTTATCTGACCTCAGAAGAGAAAGTTAGTAATTCACTATTTTAAATTTGCAATTATTACAGGGTTTAAAAAGAAGGTAACTAAAGCTTTGCATTTTGTGTACCGTTTGATTCCACTGTGTATGTTTTAGGCCTGTTATTTTGTGTTTGGAAGCTTGGCTGTGTAGGAATGTGGTATTGGGTGGGGAAAGGTGAAACCACAGCCATTTTATTGACAGCCTTTTAGAGTGTGTTTTGTTCATTTGAGTGTTTTTTGATTTTTTTTTTTTTTTTAGGAAAAATGTGAACTTAAATTGTATAAGCCAAAATTATTATTTTGCAGTTCTCTTGACCTTAAATGTCATATTATATATAAAGAAAATTGAGTTGTACTGCAATAAAAGAAAAAACAGTCTGTACAAAAAGTTGATTATGTGTACACGTCTTAATACACAGAAACCTTTTAGGAAATTGGTGATCAAGTGTTATTACAATCCTTGAAATATTAATGTAGTGGATTGAATTCATAACAGTTTGTCTGGCTAGGCAGGTGTTCATTTCTGTTTTCATAGTCTAGTGATGTAGGACAGTGAAAATCAGCTGAAATCAGTCTTGTGCCATTCAACCAAAATGGCTGTAGGAAACGCTGTATTCCACAAAAAACCCAAAAATATAAAGTCCACTGGAAACCTTTTAAACCTTTTTTGGGTGTGGGTGACATTCAAGGTTGGGCCCACAGATGGGTAATTCTATAAAATATATGAAGCCTGAAAGGGAAGAAAACCCAAAAGCAAACCAAAAATCATCCCACAGGCAGCTAAAGACAGCTACAGAAGTTCAGTGTGCTAAGAGACAGATCAGAGAAATTTTGGGTTTGTGCCGGGAGAAAGGGACTTGGAATTGAGCAAGGATGGCGTGTCATGGTGCTCTCAGGGTTCAGAGCAGCACAGACTTGGGGATGTGCATTTAGCTAAGCAGGGTTGCAAAAGCACACCTGTGTGTCAGTCCTTTCTCCTTGCAACCAAATTCATGTTTGGAAAGGGCAGTGCTGCCTAGTTGGGTAAGAGAGAGACCGTATACACTGAATATTTAAAAAGCTGTGCTATGCTGGCCATGCCTAGTGTGAGAGATTTACTGTTCAAGCCTGGAGTGGTGGATATGGGAGGAGGGTAGGCCCCTCTCTCTGACAGAGCAGTCATTCATTAATGAAAACAAGAATTAGAAAAGGGAAAAAAACCCCAAAGCTTTGTAGAGACTCTGTTAGAACTGTCTGACATGTCTTCAGCTGAAATAATGAAGGAAAAGTGTTGCTGTGCCCTCAGCCACTTCTCAGGCAGCCTGAAGCCAGTGGTGTAGGAAACTCCTGCTGGCAAGGGGGAAGTTAGAAAAGCTTGGCCTTATCTAATCTGGCTTGTAGGTATTTATTAACCTATCACCATGTTATCAAACCTCTGCTCAAAGTACAGGGGGGAGTGATGTTAGAACAGCTGGTGCAATTTCAGTTTTACACAAAATAAAAGAGGGTTTTGGCCTTTTCCGTAAAAATACCCAATTTGTGTTTTTCTTTTGTGCAGAGAGTCTGACCTAACTGTCTTCTAGATGTTTTAAACTACTTCCTTTGGTCAAGTTTCCTCAAAGGTGTCAGCCTGGAGTAGCCTAACACCTCGCAGGGGAAGTACAGTACCTGGGTGCTGCAATGCCTCTCCTAGGAGAGAAGGCTGGGAGAGTTGGGATTGTGCAGCCTGGAGAAGGAAAATTGCTGGGGAGACCTTATTGAGGTCTTTGAGCACCTGAACGGGCTCCAGGAGAGCTGGAGAGGGGCTTGAGACAAAGTTCTGGAGTGACAGGACAAGGGGAAATGGCTGCACACTGCCAGAGGACAGGGTTAGATGGGATATTGGGAAGAAATCGTTCCCTGTGATGGAGATGAGGCCCAGGCACAGGCTGCCCAGAGAAGCTGTGGCTGCCCCTAAATCCCTGGAAGTGTACAAGACCAGGCTGGATGGAGCTGGGAGCAATCTGAGCTAGTGGAAGGTGTCCCTGCTCGTGGCAGGAGATGAAATGAGATGGTCTTTCAAGTCACTTCCAACCTAAACCATTCTGTAGTTCTATGAAAGCCCAGATCAAATCTGGTGAATGTGAACATGGATAATGGTTTTGAGGCGAAAGCATAATTAGTGGAGAAAGAATTGCAGTTTTAGTGAGGTGGGTTTTATTTTTTTAATGAGCAGAGGAAAACAAAGTGTTTTCTGTGTTTAAAATTACTTAAAAATATAGGGTTTTATTTATGTGCATATACATGCCTATGAAATGAAGCACATACAGTCTGGAATGGCCGGGCCTGTCCGAGGGAGTGGCTGTAGAAAGGTCCAGGGATTTGTGCAAGTAACAAAGTTCCAGGGGGAAAAGCTGAGATCAGTCTCCTGGTTCCTATTTCCTTCTCTTTATAAGCTTGTGTGAGCAAAGGAGGTGCTTAGACTTTCTGTTTTGAACCTGAACTTGGGATCAGCTGCCCCAAAGCAGCTCCTCTCTGTGATACTGTCACTGTTGTCACCTGGATGTTCAATTATTAACAAGCAGGAACTCTGGTGCCAAATCATCCTGCAGTAGCTGTGAAACTCTGTCCAAGGATGTGGCCCACAGTGTTAATGTCTGTCACTTCCTTCTTCCCCAAGTAGTCTACAGCAGTTTTATTCCAAGTAGTCCAGATATTTCAGCACAGCACTATTTCCAAAAGCTTAGGACCATTTTTTGTCTCTATATGCTCTCTACTACGTATACATTTTCCAATCTCATTCATGTTAATTCCCTCCCTTTTGGGAATGTTTTCCCATGTCAACCAACTGTTGTTTTCCTACTTTCAGGCATCCAGCAAGTCTAGCCACTCTGGAAAAGCTTGTTTGTTGGGTCGAGCTGGTTCATTTGGCAGTGATGTGCTTTCACATTGCCTTAAATGATCCTTTAAATGATCATAATTTTAAAGCTAGCCCTAATTAAATGAGCCAGAGGCTTCCATTTCTAGAATAATTTGTCTGGCTGTGGATTCTGCTTTAAAAAACCCTGTACAAACCCACATCAAAACCAACCACTGAAATCTTAGGACAAAAAAAAAAAAAATCATGGGGACGGAGTCTTAGACTTTTTTTTTTCCTAAACATAAAAATGCCCAGTATGGAGTGTAATAATGGAACTTAAAATAGCTCTGAGATTTTTATTTGGGTTTACAGCTTCCATGGTTGAGTAAATAATATTTCAAAGCTGTGTGGAAATACTGTAACAGAATAATTCTTCTTTCTGTAACATTATAACTTTTTATTTTTAATAAAGAAGAACTTTCAAGATGAAAGTGTACTCTATCTCATTTTGTGATAATGAAGCTGCATCCTGTGCTCTGTAAGCTGTTAAATGCTCTTCAGACTATTCTTGGTGTGGTCTTAGTAAAGTGACCTGTCAGTATTGATGGGTGGATGAAATAAATGTATTTAAAATGCCGTTTTCTTCACAAAATGCTGAAAGAAAAATTGAAAGGATTGAAGCTTAAAGTTATTGCTAAATGTCCAGGTGATCAAAATAAAATAGTATTTAAGCAATTTGGCTGAGCACATGAAAACAGTGTTTGACAGTGTTGTTACCTGGTGCTTGTTTTTGTGGGGAATCAGGGAATATTTTCATTGGAGTTACTAGTTCCAATCAAACTAATAAAGTACTGAAAAAGAAGGCAGTTGTTTCTTGCTCTTCCAATCTGCAGATTGAATAGTAGATATGGAGCTTTAAGGGTCATCTTGTTTCAGCCATGAAAGCACAAAGTTAATAACTGGTATTCTTTGCCATCTTGGATTATTTCCTTCTTTCTATTGAGGGTCCTAATGTCCACCCTGTATTCAGAAATGTGGTTTTGTTTATATGTGGCATTAGTGATGATTATTAACAGGGAGTTTTGTGGGTGTTTTTTCTGTCTCACGCTTCATTTGGACAGGGATCTAACAGATTACAGAAGGGTTGGAGATAAACAGAACTATAAACTAATCAAAATGTTTGCATATTTCTGATTAAGAGAGGAAATAACAAGTCTATGTTTAGTTGCAAATTGTCTATTTTTTTTTTAATTTGCCAAAGAACGAAAAATCACTTTTTCATTAGGAAGACTTGTAAAGTGCCCTGAAGAAGAGAAACCAATAAAGATCCACGTTGAAGTGGTCTTTGTTTAAATCAGTTTGGTTTGTCTTGGCCATTCACAGGGTGCTCTGTGTTGGCTGCTTGTGAGTGATGATGTCAAATGTAAACTTCTGCCTCTCATGCACATCCACCGTTAACTAGAGGGTTTGGTCTCCTGGCAGTTTCAGATTTCTGTGACACAAAAATCCAAGGTGTTTGCTGGTGCCTATTGGGTCCAGTGGCTCTGGCTGCACAAGAGTTTCCATTCTATACCTCAGCTTTATAACTCTTCTTTTTCCACACTCTTGACTTTTGGACTGATTTTCCCTTCCAGTTTATCTGCTGCCAAAAGTGGATTTCTTTTTTGGAAAGTTGGAGCAAGGGCAGCCTGCCAATTTTGGAAGATGGGAATACTACTCCTTATGAAAATACTGGGGGTTTTGGTTTTTAAATTAAAATATGTGAAAGCAGAAAGTTAAGATGTTCTGGAAGACAAGTTTGGGAGGTAGAGAGGAAGCATTGATTTCGATAATACTGAGCTATAGTCTACTGAAAATCCTAGGCTCTGAGTTTGCTTTTCTCTCTTCCTAAGCTCAGACATTATGGCAGAGGGAGGATCTGCTGTGTAGGGAGTGATATTTGACAAAATAGCAAATAATACTTGGCTTGATTCTCCTGCTCTGCTCTGGTGAGAGGGATCTGGTGGAT
Source organism: Cyanoderma ruficeps (assembly GCA_008694505.1). Lineage (NCBI taxonomy): Eukaryota > Metazoa > Chordata > Aves > Passeriformes > Timaliidae > Cyanoderma > Cyanoderma ruficeps. Next base: position 3,954,285 of record VZDJ01000033.1, read on the forward strand.
CTGCTGGAGCGAGTCTGGAGGAGGCCATAGAGATGCTCCAAGGGCTGGAGCCCCTTTGCTCTGGAGCCAGGCTGGGAGAACTGGGGGTGTTCACCTGGAGAAGAGAAAGCTCCAGGGAGACCTTAGAGCCCTTTCCAGTGCCTAAAGGGGCTCCAGGACAGCTGGAGAGAGACTCTGGACAAGAGATGGAGGGACAGGACAAGGGGGAATGGCTGCACACTGCCAGAGGGCAGAATTAGATGGGATATTGGGAAGAAATTGTTCCCTGTGAGGGAGATGAGACCATGGGACTGTTGCCCAGAAGAGCTGTGGCTGCCCCATCCCTGGAAGTGTCCAAGGCCAAAGTGGATGGGGCTTGGAGCAACCTGGGATAGTGCAAAGTGTCCCTGCACATGGCAGGAGTTTGTCTGGGATGAACTTTAAGGTCCCTTCCCACCCAACCCATCCTGGGATTATCTGGTTCTATAAAACAAAAATACACGCTGTTACTACTTTAAAAAAAAATTATTGCTGTTTTATTCCTCTGTCCTAAGCATTCCTAATATGCACTATGTTTATTCTTCTGGTAAAGGACAAAATAGAGATATCTCTTTGAGGCAAGAAACTTCAGGTGGGAATGGTTGTTCCTGTTTGATGCTGTCTTAGCACTGAGCAGAATCTGAAGGTGTAGCTTCTCTTGCCACACAGGGCTCTCTCTGTGCCATTAACACTGTCAGGTACCCTGCTGGCACTTGCACAGCTCTGAGGGAACTTTTCAAGCTTTATCTCACCACAGAAATCATTATGAAATCCATTCTACTGAACAGTCTTCTCATGGTGACTTGTTAAAATTATCTGCAGTACAGCTAGAGCTGCGTCATGGGGGAAAGCTGTTGTTAGCTGCCTATTTAGGGTTTTTTTTTTACCCTGTTTTTTCTTCTTTCTTTCTTTTTATGTGAAATAATTCAGTAGTATCAGTAGTCATTGTCTTGGCAGAAAATAAAGAGTAATTGAGAAGTTTGGAATGGAAAGTATGCCATGTTGTGAATTTGTATTGAAAGCAGGACCTTTATGAAATGCATTCATGCAGCTACTTACCCGGATGTCAAAATTACAGCAATTACCAAATTACTTCAAATATTTTGCTTTGTGCTGCTTTTATGCAAATTAAACAATGACGTGGAGCTGCCCACTATATTACTTTCATTTCTGCCTACTTCAAAATGTTCAGCTCTTTGGAAAGGATGGTTATAAATGTAATAAGCAACTGAGGAACGAAATAGTTCTGGGAGGAGTTTTCCCAAAGAATTTGAGGCATAATAATCAAAGACTGTGTTCTGTCTCAAGCTTTTGAACCCCATTTTTATTTTAAAATAAAATTAATACTGTTCTTTCAAAATGTGTCGTTTATCCTTTGAAGGGTGCAAAACAATACTGAGCTTAAACTGGGGTTTTTCTTAGCTTTTCATTGTAAATGACACCCAAAATTACAGCCCAAGCGAAATTATTTTACACTTTTAACATTTGGATGGCACCTTTATAATTTAATCAGTTGCCAAGTGCTTCCAGCTCCAACCATCTAAATTTCTTCAGCTCCAGTTTCTCTTGAAGGAGTGTGGACTTGACAGTGGAAGGAGAGAAGTGCCAGGGATCTGTGCCATACAGCCTCTTTCTTTTGGGAGAGATGAAGGCAGCTAGATTGTCTTCAGGCACGGAACTCGCTGGAGCCAAGAGACGTGGCTCAGTTTAAATGGAAGAAAGCTGTGTATTAGAATCCAATTGGGATCATTTTAATGCCTGCATGGAGCTAGCCCTGCACACAGATTGGCTGTAAAACTTGTCTGATTGTTAACAGGCATCTTTCATGTGTTAATCCAAGTGGATCAGTTCTAACAGAAGGTGGTTGGAACCAGAATCTCTTCTTGTGTCGTGAATGTGAAATCAGGGATCTGGGTCAGGACACATCCTGTTGAGAGGCTTCTAAAGGTTTGTAGATCTGTCCATGAAAAGGCAAGGTGCATGTCCCATCTTCTGCACATGAGCTTGGTCAGGGTATTGCTGCCTCCCCACAAACATTGCTGGCTGAAAAGTGTTCCCTGCTTGGATCTGTGGGCCCTGGGAAAAGGAGGTGTACAATAAGAGATGTGTGAGTATGGACCTTAAAAAACAAGGGTCCTACTATATTTGAGGATATTTTCTTCTGTTACTATTGTAAGATTTATGCACACGTCCATAGCAAGAAACGTGTTTGAATTGGAATTAAAAAACTTCATTTCCAAAATGCATTTCTCCAGGTGTATGTGTCTCCTGTGGCAGTCTGTAACCTGCATGAGAAACGTGCAGGAGACAGCAGAGAAAGAAAGTCACATACCGGAGGTGTGGCTTGCCATTACGTGTATCATTCCTTATTTCATTTTCACCATTTAAAACCAAAACCCGTATGCACAGAGTCTTCTGCAAGCACAGATTTTGGCTAAAAAATTCAACTGTGTTCTTACCAAGAAAATGCCTTTTTAGACATCAGGAAACTTGTTCAGAAAAAGCGATGAGTACTCATGTTCATGTACCATATCAGCACTCAGCCTGGCATCTTTGTACCATCTGCAGTCACTGAGAACTGGATCATTTCTCCTGACTTGTAGTTTTATTTGGAGGCTTCAGCATTAGTGGCCTGAGCCAGTGTAATACCAAGAAACTTTTTGAATGACTTGTGTTTGCAGCAGATGAATTCACCTGACTGAAGCTGTGGTTGCTCTTACAGGTACCATGGCTGGTGAAAGCCTGAGAGAGAGGTACAAACCCATCTTGTGTCATTCTCTGTCCTGCCTCTGTGCTTTTCCCTGAGGTTACAGGGTTGGATTCAGTCACTTTGCTCACACCACTGCAGATACAAAGCTATTTCAGATTTGCAACACTGCAGGGCTGTCAGACTTTTTCTCTATGAAATTTTGGGGGTTTTTTTGAAGTATTATAGAGGCATTTGCACAATTCTAAAAACAGACAATTTATATGTTTTTCCTGTAAGAGGCAATTACTTTCAAATTTTTTATTCACCTCAGTCATGTGAAACTATTTCCCCAATGTTCACTTTGTTTTTTATCTTTTAGGCCTAGAATAGCACATTCTTGCTCTCAGGTATTTTAATTTGCATTGTATTAAACTATTCTAATTCTATCACTAATTTGGCTTTAAAATGAAGAAGGGTAGATTTAGATTAAATGCTGGGAAGAAATTCTTCCCTGTGAGGGTGGTGAGGTCCTGGCACAGGTTGTCCAGAGAAGCTGCAGCTGCCCCTGGATCCCTGGAAGTGTCCAAGGCCAGGTTGGATATTGGGGCTTGGAGCACCCTGGGCTAGTGGAATGTGTCTCTGCCCGTGGCAGGGAGTGGGACAGGATGAGTTTTCAGGTCCCTTCCTACCCAAACCATCCTGTGACTCTGTGATAATTTATTGTAATATCTAATACTTTTAAAGGAGGTACTATTCTGAGCATGTAGAGCCATTACAGCACTTTGTGCCTGCTTTGATGGGAAAGTCAGAGAGTCTTCCATCACTGGACTTTTCCAAACAAACAAAACCCTGGTGGCATCACTGCTGGCAGTGTGTTCTGCTGGATAACCCAGCCTGCCACACCCTGTCACCACAGCTGTGGAGCTGCTTCATGGCCTAAGGTGGATCTTGGTGGCCATGCCACCTCCCACTGCACCCTGCTGGGTTTGGTGTGTTACTGGAATGGGCTGTGACAGCCTTTTGGATTCTTTCCTGAGTGATGCCGATGCACTGATGTGTGGCTTCATAAATGCTGGTTTTGTCCTGGCACCTGCTGCAGTCACACGGTGAGAGATGCTGAGAGCAAGCTGGGTGATTGAACCGAGTGTCACTGGTTTGGGTGTGCTGTGGAAGTTTCCTGTTCTCTCCTGTGTTGCTGTAGCTGCTTTCTGCTGATGTCGGTGCCTTTGCCCCTAACTTAGCTCTCAGAAAGGGTCAGTGAGTGAGTTTCTTGAGGGAGAGATTCATTGCAAGGATTCCCCAGCAGCCGTGGTGTGAGGGGGGTTTGGTTGGGCTCCCGCTCTCCGCAGGCATTTCCAGCCTGGTTGCTGCAAAGGCTGCGTGTGGCCTTGGGGTTCCTGGTGTGAGGAGGAGTGAGGGGTCTGTGTGGAGCAGGGATTTGGCAGCTCCTGCTCCATGTGCTGCAGCTGAGGCAGGCCACAGCCCTCAGCTACACAAACAAACGTGTGGGTTTATGGAGGGAGCCGCAAATAGCCCGCAGCTGGTCTGCTCAGCTCTCTGCTGACCCTGCTGTGGGCAGGAGACTGCGTGTAAGTGACCTCCAGTGGCCCCTTCCACTTCAGTTCCTCTGCTTCTCAGAAGGATTTTTGTATGGACTTGTGCCTGTGTATTAGATGTTTGTGTGTTACGGTGACAAGAACGATGTGAAAAACCCTTGTGATATTTTTCTCCAGTTTATAAAGATGCCATTTGTTTTTGCTGCAAGCTTATTCTTGTTTATTCTTCTTAATCTCACTGTAACTTTTTTTTTATTCCATCCTTAGTCAAAATGTTACGGCCAGACACTATTGACAGAAGTTTACAAGCATCTGAATTTGATCGAATCAGACTACTTTGGAATTGAGTTCCAGAATATCCAGTCATATTGGGTGCGTACAGTTCCCTGTCAAATCTGGTACAATAAAAAGGTTTGGTGAATGCAGTTCCTTGAGTGACAAAAATTTCTCAGTCTGCTGCAGTTTCCTGTAGTCTCCTGTGGGATTATCTCTTGGATTCTTGTAGATCTGTTTCCCTCACCAGAATGATGAGAGCTATTAAAGCAGAGGGGAGGAATCTCAGAAATTAAAATTTTCAACTTCAACTGCTGTTTAATCAGCAGTTAAATAGCTGCTCATGTTCACCCTTGCAGGGGGGCAGAAATAAAATCCTCCTTTCCTCTGAAAGGAGAAACATGAACTCAAAGTGTACTCTGCAGAGCACTTATAAAATCAAATTATGCTGTGTAATTTTGGTTGTGTTCATATTTATCCTCAGTTAATTTGGTCTTCAATTAATTTTCCTGAAGAGCCATTACAGACCTCTTTCTAGTCAACACAAACCTCAGCAAGCACACAGGCCTGCAAGCTTTTTAAATCATTGATCTTGATCAATGCTGACACCTTTAAGCCTCCTAGTCACTTATCCTGTACCTTGCAAAGAGGACAGTGTGGCTTCTAAATTAGAAAATGTTACCCAAACTTTCCTTTCATTTTGTTTTGTTTTTTTCAACTTTTTTAAAATTACTTTTTTAGTTTTAGGACCAACATGTAGAGAATATGACTGAGAACACAGGGAATGCTAATGGCACTAATCCATGCTGCTCTTGAGCTGAGAAAATACACTAAAGCTTGTTTAGTTTCTGTGTCTTGTGCACGGTGTCCAAACTGTTTCTGCAGCTAATAAGGTTCTTAAAATCCTCAGCTGCCTCACAAACAGAGCAGTAACTAGTAAGGACAAACATAATTGTCTTGTAAGAATTTTTTGTTTGAAAGAGTGGGGAAAATAAAAGGTTGAACTTCCAGAATATTTTGCATTACCTTTATGGATGCTCCTTTTACTAACACAATAGTCTTTCTTTTAAAAAGTGCTTGACAAAAGAGAAAAAATGGTGGGAAGATGATATCGAGTAGAACCCCTTAAGTAGGTAGGTAAGAGTGACAGAAATAGCATGGAAGGGGAAAAAATGTTGGACCTTCTCATGTTCTGCAGACTTTCTGTAATTCTACAGCCTGGCTCCCGTGGGACTGTGGGTTTTGGCATGACTCCTGCCCTCTTGGCACTGGGGCTCTGCTTTTGCTGACCTGGCTCTTCTTCTGTCCAGATCAGCTTTAAGCACAGATCAGTGGCTTTTCTATTGATGCATGAGAAATGTCAGTTCAAATAGATAAGTACACTTTTTGTAAAGCAAAGGAATTGCTGCATTGAGGAAGAAATGCTACTCATAAATTACTGCTTAATTTGAATTCACTTTTGATGTTTTCATATTATCTTAAATATGAGTGTAAGTTGTCATTTTTTTCTCTTCAATTTCAGATTTGGCTGGAACCTATGAAACCTGTTATTAAACAAGTACGGAGTAAGTAGTTTTAAAAAAGGAAGTTTTCCTTAATTTGCATCTTCTTTATGTGGGCTGCTTTCACAATTACTACTTGATTTACTGGTTATGCTTCCCTGTAAAATACACATGGCAGGAGTGATAGTGGTTCCTGCTGGGGCATGCTAACCTGACATTTTAATAGGTAGTATGTGGTGAGTGGAATGGAAACTTCCTGTGGGTAGGGTTCTTTCTCTGATAAAAATCTGGGTAGGTTGGGTCAGCTGGTGTTACATTGAAGTGAAATTTAACACTTGCTGTGTTAGCTTTTGGAAGTTGCGTTGTCATACCGTGGGAAGAAAAAGGAGCATTTTGGCTGATTCCCGTGTCAGCTCTTTCCACATGCTCAGGAGCAGCTTCCCTGGAAGAGCAGAGGTGGGGATCTCCCGCCTGGGTGCTGCCTCAGCTGTGAAGTGTGGTTCTGCTGCCTGGCCAGGAGGAGCCTGCAGTAGTGATGCTGTCTTGTCTTTCTACCACCTAAAAATTGTTAATGTGACAGACACTTTAAAGGCCCAAAATAATTGAAGAATGCAGGATGCTGCTTGGTTCTTCAGATGTTGAAAGATTAGATCCAACTTTTTGTTTTTTTCTCTGTAGAACACAGTTAAGCAATTTGTTTGTTTTGTGGTTCTGATTGTAGAGGCTTTGTGGAAAAACAAGATCAGGAGGGTGTGGTGGATTCTTACTGCTTTCCAGATCTTGATTGAAATATGTTGAAAATGAATACTGGGAAGTAGCTTTTAGCTACTCTTCTGTCTAAAATTGATTGCCAGAAATTATGAAATCATCAATTCTAGCTAATTTCCTAACTTTAAGGTCATGATTTTTTACTTTTGTTAACATTGCTTTCTAAGCAAAAGAGCCAAATCATCTATAAAATAAGGCTCCCTTAGGAGAGTACAGAGTATTTTTGCTCTCTTTTTCCTGCCAAAAAGATGTTGGGAGTGATGTCTTTTTATATGCTCCTGGCTAGAAGGAATTAGGTCCCAGTCAAAAGATCTGGTAGATCCTAGGTCTGCATTGCTGCGTGGTTACTCCTTCTGTATCCTCTCCTATACTATATAAAGTGTGGAAACTTGACCTTAGACCACAGACAATGTTCCCTGATGATACAAATACTGTTCTAAAATGGTCTAAAAATCATGGGGATGTACTAAGATTTATGGCTGCTTTACAGTCTACCACCCATGTTATGTTGCTAGTGAAACTGAAAGGTTTATTTAGTTTTTTTGTTAATATTAGTCTGTAAGAGATACCAGTCAGTTGTCTGGCAAACGTTCATGTTCTGAAATCAATTTTAAATTGACTGAAACATCCTATTTTCTATATATTGGGGGTTTTATTTGTTTGTTTGTTCGTTTTTTTTTCCTGTAGAATGTAATGATTTTTAAGTTAAACTTCTACCTTTTAGTCCAGTAGCAGGGGAACACAGATGTTATGGGCTTTAAGGTGACCTTGCTCAAACTTGCTGGTTGATGTTGTTGGTGATTGCTGTGTACCTGCAGACAGGCACTTCTGAGTCTTTGACATCCTCTCTGAAAACAAAAGCTCTTGGTTTATTCCCAGTTAGTTTTGGCTTTGTGACATCCATTGAACTTCATCTTGTGTGATAAGGTTTGGAGGTTTTTTTATTAATTTCAAATTAATGCAATCAGTTTTACTACTGAACCACTCCAGATGGGAAGGAGTTTGGATCCAAATTTTCAGCCTCCTAACAGGCACACAGGATCAGGGTGACATTTGGGTACCTTCTGTGAGGTGCTGCCACTTTATATAATATAGTGTTATATTCACCATTCCTGCCTGGGTAATTTTTCCTCACATCCTTTTGGCTTCTTGCTTTTGCTCAGACTTGGCTTCTTATAATAAATTCTGTGTCTTGGTTAAGACTGGGCAAGTGTTTTTTTTCCTGATTTGAGTGGAACTTACTCATAGAGGAAAGGCAAGACGGGCTAAGCAAAAAGAGGAGGGTTGTGCTACAGAAGCAAATATGCAGTATTGTGTCTTAAATTTTTTATAGTTATTTGATGTAAGTCATGTTTGAGAAACTTCCAAAATTGCTCCCACATTAATACTTCCACTTGACTGGCATCAGTAATGTGCAGGACTGTTCTTAACCTTGTGAAAGTGTTCCAGAGGCTCAGAGTATTTTCAGAAATCTGATGTAAACTTTTGTTCTTTTAACTGGAATAATTAAAACTATTTCTTTTCCTCACTTGGTCTGTCTCTAGGACTGTAGAATCCTTACTCCCTGCCACGCGTTAGTCCCTGCCACGTGTGGGCTTTCTGTGTCATTATAGGGTGTTATTTCCAGCCTCTTCTCATTTCTACATCCTACACTGTAATTAGGATGTGGATTTTAGGAGTTTTTTTGTTCACCAAAGCTTTGGTAATTCTGGAATTGGAGGCTGGGAGCTGCTCTTGTCACAGCTGTGATAGTCTGTGAGTTAACCCAGCTACTTGTCAAAAAACAAAGTTTGTTATTCTCTCATCAGCAAACGAGAGGATGAGTGAAGGGATGTTTGGCCTGTGGGAATCAGGTGTTCCAGACAGAAGAAACCAGTGTACTGTGGGGCTGATGGGGTTAAACTGGACTTTGTTAAGCTTTGAGAGATCTTGGTGCTTAAAATAAATTAAAGCAGGCTGCTTGTGCTCCAACAAGTTTGATTTATTTTTCATTTGGCTAAGTTTACTTTGAAACAGCAGTGGCAGGGGGAGTCCTGGGGGCACCGCCTGGCTCTGGTCCAGAAGGTGCCTGTGGACATCAGGTGGATGCTCAGCAGGCTCCTGTGAGCACAGGCTGGCCAGGGCTTTGCCTGCCTCTGGAGTACTTGACCTCATTTGTTTTCAGGCAGGAAAAACCATGGGAAAACAGTGGTGCCCAGTCCTGGCATGGTGAGAGACTCTTGTACCCTGTAGTAATTCCTTCAGCAATCCAGGTGAAACAGGGATTGTGGTTCCCCACGCTGAGTTGTGATGCTGGAACTGTTAATTTAGAGCATTATGGACCGTTCCCAATAGTGACCAAGGTTTCTCTTTAACTGTGAAAAATAAATTGGTTTTCTGCCTGTCGTTGAGATGTATAAAACCAGTGTTGAAAATGGGAGGAAATGAGTATTACCTACCAGGCATGCTGGGAGCAGGCTGCAGACACCCTTTTATCTCCCTGGGGAGCCAGCCACATCTGCTGGCATCAGTCCTGATGGTGGAGGTGGGTGTTGGGAGCCTGTGGGATGTGTGTCCCTTTGGGACCCTCTCCCTGGGTCACCTCTGATGGTTTTTTATGCAGCCAAGTAGCTGCTTTGGTGTGTTACAGATTTCATGTTGCATGAGACTTTTTCCAGCATTCAGCCTGCAGACTCGCCTTGTCAGTGGTATCCAAGTTCCTCTGCAAAACAGCTGCTTTATCTCACTTGACATGAACCATCTACACCAGAGCCCACTGTGGTTAGCTGGGATTTCAAATCTGGCTCGACTTCCTTTGTGTTGTTTCTCTGCCTGAATATGCATGTGTTCATGAAGAGCACCAGGTTTTTTTGTGAAATGACCAACTTTTCTTCTAGGACCAAAGACTACGATGCTTCGTCTGGCTGTAAAGTTTTTCCCTCCAGACCCAGGTCAGCTGCAAGAGGAATATACCAGGTAAAGTCTTTTTAGAACTATTGGACTTGCTTTCTGTACTGAATAAATGGACTAGGAAGGCAGCACAGCTGCTTCCCAGCAAAACTGAGGTGGAAGAGGAGTGAAAGAGCACTTACAGTGAATGTTACAGTTTTAGCAGACGTGTTGGCAGATGAGTGTTATCAGAAAAAATACTTTTCAGAACAGAAAACAGCACAGGTTAGGTGCTTTTCAGCATCATGGTGTCGAGGGAGTCATTATGCAGAAAATGCTAATGTTTATAAACAGTGTCTATAAAAAATAAATAAAAAAATATCAGTACATATTTTAATAAGTGTGATTTAAACTTCCAAACACACTTTGCACTTGCAAGCACACTTTGCTCTTCACAATTTTAACCATGCTCACCATGGCTTATTTTTTCAGATCGCTAATTGATCTGTGGTCAGTTAAGCAGCCCTATCCACTTGTTATCAACTGGGGACCTGGTTTAAAGTCTGTGCCTCTAACAAGGACATTACCCAGATGTTGGTGTTTAAAGAGCTCATTTAAGGCTTTTCACAGTTTGGAATTCCTCTTAGAGAGGTTCCTTATTATCCTCCAGATATACTTAAGAACAAACCAGCATGACAGCTGTTGTGATTGTCTCTTGTAAGGAGAAATACTGTCTAAATATTTCCTTTGCACCAAGTTTTCTTACATTAACTGCTGTTTCATATAGGAAATTCATTAGGAATGCAACTTTCTAGAGCAGGAACTGTATTTTGCCTATTTATTGGGTATTTATGGTCTGCACTTAGAGCATCTTGGTAGTTAATGATGCTGTTAATGATACTGTATTCTTTATTGTGAGTGTACTGAAGAAACTGAGCTCATCAGACGTGCAGAAAGCAGAGCATACTTTTTGAGAAGCCTTTAATACACACTTACAGTACTTAAAAATTAAAAACCCCTCTATCATTCAAAATGTGTAACTTTTATTATCTTTTACTTCAGGAATAAAGTTTTAAAAGAAATTCTTCTTTAAAAAATTCTTATTGCTATCTCTCAGGGTGTAATTCAGTAAAGAAAAAGGATCAGTCTGCCAGTTTTAAGGTTTAAGTGAGTTCTGGCCTGTTTACTGGAGTCTTTACTGTATCTTCTTCCAAGTAAAAGAAGCAGCATACAAAACTTAAACAGAAATCATTCCTCTTTAACAACTGAATGGGAAATATTTTAGTTGAACTAATATAGCAGTATAAGAAAAGTAAATTGAACTTCTTACTGTCTTTGTAGGCTGCTAATACAGTTCTGGAAAATACAACTGCTGAGTAGATTAGTTGAGTGCTAACAGAAATGCTTATCAGTTTTCCTAACAGAATACTGGAATCAGTGATGTTTTTCCATCTTTTTTTCTAATAGATAAGATTACTTGAAGTGTTCTTTAAACACTAAAGGATGTTCTTTAAACACTAAAAAGGATGGCTGCTGTTATTGCACAGATGAAGCCTGCTTAAAACACAGTTTTCCGTCTGCTTCCTTGTCCTGTGAGTCTTTTTGTGCAGATGAATTGCACTGGAGCAGTCACAGGCTGTTTCGGTTTGGTTTGACACCCCTTGGTAGCCAGGCTGTTGTGTTATTCTGTGGAGAGCAGAAGGATCAGGAGATGCTGCTTTCCCAACCTCCTGCTCAGTTGTTCTGTTGTCCTCTTGTGTCAGGATGTTCTGTGTAACTCCAGCCCTTGTGCCTCTCCTCCAGGTACCTGTTTGCATTGCAAATCAAGAGGGACCTGGCAGAGGAGAGACTGACCTGCAGTGACAACACGGCTGCTCTGCTGGTCTCCCACCTTCTGCAGTGTGAGTATCCCAACTGGGTGACACTGCTGATGGTCCCGGTGCTCACTCACATTAAATCACACACAGAACCTTTTGGTAAACTAAAAGAAGTCTCTGCCTCACAGTATCTCCTTCTTCACACATTGTAAATATGTTGGTTTTCAACCCTGGGATGGTCATCAGGGTTGGTGGGGAGGAACAGCTGGTGCTTATGTGGGAGGTAAATTTGACTTCAGGGGAGTAGTACAAAACCAGCCCCTGGCTGTCTGTTTCCCTGGCTCTGCAAGCTCTGTTGCCAGCACTCCACATCTTCCAGACAGCTGTTCCCACCTGTCTAGGTGCTCTCTTGACTTTCCTTCTCACTTTCCCTGTGCTTGGGCGGACAGGGCTGTACAGGAACTGGGCTGAAATACAGCTAAGAACCGTGCTGGAACAGGTTCTGCAGTGGGGCTGTCAGCACCTTTCCTCCTCGCTGGGACTGAAAACGGGAAGCAATTTATTTGGAAGTACTCCATGCTGCTGCTGGCTCAGCCTGTACATGCTGAAGACCTAAAATGTGGCCTTTGAGCCAAGGTTGGAAACCTTGAGTGAGTTCAGACATCAAATTGCTGGAGCAGCAGCTGAAGTGTTCTCAGGTCTGCAGCCCGACCTGCAGACAGGGCCTTTGGTGGCTCTTTGCTGGTTAGAAGTAAAAGCTGATCAATGATGTTCCTTCCCATGTGCACTGCTAAGCAGTTATTGGTTGTCTAATTCTGAAATGCAATATCATAATACAGTTATAATAGTATTACTTCTGGTGATTTTATTGGAAGGGCAAATCTATCTTGTGTGTGAGCCAGCAGTGAGCGACACCATTAAGAGCTGCTCCTGGTTTTCCAGCACTGTGGAGCTGATGAGGGAATCTCACTGTCAGGCCTTGCTTAGCCTGATTCTGCTCTTCTGGAAAATGGGCTGTGAGAAAGAACAGGTTTATTTTCAACAGCAGTTAATTTGCAAAAGCGCCTTTCAGAATTTTTGACTCGTTCTTTCATGTGCTGGCTGGATTTTAAGCTGGATTTGCTGTGTTCTTGTTAAGAACAAGCCCATTCCTTTCTCTGACAGTAGCTGATGGCAGATGCCCTCAGACACAGAGCAAGCATTTGGCTTCCTTTGCTGCATCCATCCCATAATCACTGCACACAGCATCACAGACTGACTCTATGTCTGTGTTTGGTTGCCCTTGTATTTGTCTGATTTTTCAATTTGCATCCTTCCACAGAAATGAGCCTCACAGCTTAGTTTTTGGGAAGTTTTTAGGACAACATATATACTTCCATCTTTTATTACCTTTTGGTTTTGAATTTGATATTGTAACTTCATATTTCTTATCAGAAAAAGTAAATGACTTTTTAAAATTTATTTATTCAACTTGTGATTTTTATATACATTTGCCACATGTTCTGCCTGCCTTGAGCTTTGGTATTCCAAGACAAAGACTTTGGATCGTTTCGTGTTGTGTATCAAGTGGAAGCTGTTCTGCACTTCACAATAATGCTTTTTTCTTCTGTAGATCTTCGTAAATTCACAGCATTGCATCTGAAAGACATGGATATGTGAAGGGGAGACCAAAATTCCAGATGTAATTTGCCATCTTCCCCAATAGCCTTGTCTATTACTATTTTACATATATATAGTGAAAAAACAATTTAAAATATGCTATTTGGTATAAGCTGTAAGGAAGAAATGTTCAGACCACCTCACAGGTCTTCTGCAAATCTCACATCTTGCACCCTTAAGAAGTCTAAATTTTCCAGACAATTTTCAAATACTGCTGTAATCCCCAGGTTTGGGATGAATGTGAGTTTGGTAAAATAAAGCATGATACAAAGCATCATGCACCAATTTGAAGCACTTAAAAAAGCTCTTGTGGTCTCTCTAATTCCTTACCAAGTATTTTCTGTCATTGTTCTTTTTCCATTGTTTCTTCTTGCTCTAACATTGTTTTGTTTTCTGTCGTAGCTGAAATAGGGGATTTTGATGAATCAGAAGATCGAGAACACCTTAAAACAAACCAGTATTTGCCAAACCAGGAAAAGCTTGAAGGAAAGATCCTGGAGTTCCACAGGAAGCATGTGTAAGTGAGGATTAATGTAAACCACTGAGGTAACCCCTGGGCAGCAGATGGGCTTGCCTGTGGGAGGTGTGACAGGATGATGTTAAGAGTGTGTAAATTAAACACCATTTACCTCGAGCAAGAAAAGTTTGGTGTAGTCAGGATGGAGTTGTGGGGCAGTAGTTTTTCTCAAGTGATTTTTGCCGTGAGCCATTAATAAGGTGCCAAAGAAACCTTACATGTAATAATGGGTTTAGGCAAAATAATTCTTCAGAATTTCCGTTCTACAGAGTTTAAGCTCAGTTTTGCCAGCATATGCAGAGCTCTTGCTTTTCTCTAAATGATTAAAAATCAATTGCACAGTATTGTTTTGCTACACATTAAGTATAAAGGGGATGGAGAAGGATGGAGGGAGTGGGGAAGAAATAACTTCCATCAGAATTCATGGAATACCTTATCTTACAGCTGGGTATTTTTGAAATAAAGGAAGATTATTGATGACAAAGAAGCTGCCACAAATATAAAATTAGTTCCAACATGGAGTAAGGAACTGCAGGATGTTATTTTTCTGTGATTTTCGAGACCTTGCATGTTAGGATTTAGCAATTTGAAGTTCTTGTATAAATTGTGAATATCCACACTGGCATTTTATTGTGCATGGTTCTGTGTTTTAACCCAAACTTAGATTTTCCTTTGCTTCCTGTGGGTGAACTCGTGGATTGTTGCTGACTGATTTTCTTTTAAGACAGAACAAAGGTTTTTCAGGGCAGCATCTGTGTTTAAAGACACATCCTGTAGTGCTGGAAAATTAGTTCCTGAGAATTTCAGTAATTAACTTTTTGCTGTTTATCAGTCATTTTAACTTGTTCTGTAATTATTGCTAATTATTGCTAATGATGAAATTTCAGCTTTGTCAATTCTTCAGGAAATCAGATGGCTACTTTTCTCTGCTTTTGAACCTTTGAGGTGCATATGGAAATGACAAGAAACAAAAGAAATGGTTTTAAGTAATTTAAAGTAATTCTGAAGTAAATTAGTCTATATGGTAGGATTCTTCACCTTGGGAGAAGGTAGCTGGAGGAGGGAAACCATTCATTTCATTATTTTTCTCTTGTCTGAAGAAGAGTGCTGAAATAATCAGTAATTTCAAAGCAAAAGGGGGAACATCCTTTTCACAGAACTTGTAGCAACACTGTGATGCTACTGCAAGGTGCTGTGGAGTCTGAAGCTACAAATGGGTCATGCAAGGTTTTGATGACACCATGGAGGGTAGGCTGATGGCTCTCAGATTTAAGGTGAAATGTGGGATGTTTAGATCTAAGTACCCCCAGAGCATGGACAGAACAGCCCAGTGTTAGTCACATAGCAGGATTCTGTTAAGTTGCTTCTGCTTGTGGGGAATTTTCCTGGTTTGCTTCTCTTGATGGAAAGGTTGTGACTGTCTTCTGAGTCAGGGTCTGTTAGTTTTGTTAAATAATTTGAACTTTTTTTTTCAAACAAGTTACTTCTGGTCATTGGGTACGGTAAGAAAAGTTTGTATTTTTGCCTGTTGGGAAGGAGTCAGGGAAAGGTTAATAGGTAAAGATTCCTTGCTTCATAAATATACTTTTCAAAATTAATTTAATGAGAATTGCATTTAATACAGCCATATTATTAAAATGATTGTCAATCTCACTTTAAGACAGTGTTTTAGAAGTGTACATGCAAGCCACGTTCAGAGGCCCGAAATTAGAAAAGGTTACCTTTGAATTTTAGCAATACCTGGGTACCTTGAAGGC
The DNA here is from genome assembly GCA_008694505.1 of Cyanoderma ruficeps. NCBI lineage: Eukaryota > Metazoa > Chordata > Aves > Passeriformes > Timaliidae > Cyanoderma > Cyanoderma ruficeps. The sequence continues at coordinate 3,969,709 of VZDJ01000033.1, forward strand.
ACATTTCAAATTTCCCCTGAGCCTTTGGAAACATTTTTGTTAGGGAGATGTAATTTTTCAAGCAGAGCAGTCTTAAAATCAGCTGTGTCTTCCATGATTTAACCCCAGCTCAGCCCCATGCTGCTGCTAGCTCCCCTTTGGTGGGTTGGAAGGGTGAAAGTGGGAAAATTCTCAGCTCGAGGTACAGACAGTTTGAATAGGTGAAGAAAAAGCCACACACACATGCAAAGCAAAACCAGGAATTCTTTCCTCACTTCCCACTGGCAGGCAGGTGTTCAGCCATCCTCAGGAAAGCAGGATCCCATCACAGGCAACAGTGACTTGGCAAAACAAGCACCATCACTCCAAATGTCCTCCCTTTCTCCTCCTTCCCCCAGCTTTGTGTGCTGAGCACGGGGCCATATGGGATGGAAGATCCTTGGGGTCAGTTGGGATCAGCTGTCCTGGCTGTGCCCCCTCCCAGCCCCTCCCTGGTGGAGCTCTGGGTGAGCTTTGCTGGGCAGTAAAGAAAACACCCCTGAGTTATCAATATGTTCCCAGCTCAAACAGAAATCTCAGCCCAGTACCAACTACTGTGAAGAAATTTAACCCCAGCCCAAATCAGCACACACATCCCTTCCCTCTTCCCTTGCTCAGGGAATATTGACCACCCTTTCCCATCTTCAGCAGTTGAGGAGGGTTCCAGGTTTCCTCAGTGTAGACACATTTTTCCTCATTTCTGTTTCAAGGAGCAGGCAGGAGCAGGGACCTGGGCATTTGGCATTTTTCTGGTGGTGCACAGTGCAGTTGGGCAGACAAAAATGCTTCTCTCTCATATTATTCTGGTGCGTCATATTTTTACCTTCTTCATTTATTTTAATTTTTTGTTACCTTTAATTTACCTTCTTATTCCCCCACTTACCTTTAGCAGACTAATATTTTTGAGGCCAGGTTGGATGGAGCTTGGAGCAGCCTGGGATAGTGGAAGGTGTCCCTTTCCACCCAAACCATCCTGGGATTCTGTGATTCTTCCACTGAGGATTGCTCCTGACAGAGATTTCTTGTACAAACCAGGTGTCCAGGAAGAGAAGCCCATTTCTGGCAGGATGGCTCATCTCCTCCAGATTGTTTCTGTGGCACTTTCTCTCTGCCTGTTTTCCTTTTTTTTTTTTTTTCCTTTTTAATTGCTTCACTATAGCTATTAAAAATGGTAGAACGTAATCACCCTCAAAACAGGAAAAACAGAACCTGCTTATCCAATCTATTCTGTAAATATACAGAACATTGTAATTGGAAAGATGGCAATTGAATGCTTATTTTCTATTAAATTTTTTTTTCTTTTACATTTGTAAATACTTTGTTTTACTTTCAAAAATAATAGTAATGCGGTTTCTATACTTTGCAAATGTGGTAATGGTTTAACAAGATGAATCAATTTTTTGGTGTAGCACATTAGTTATATCTTCAGCAAAAGCCTGAAGTAATTAATTTTATTTCTGTAGTTCATTAAAAATAAAAGATGTATATTTTGTAGATGGTGTGTTTGTGCTGGTGCAGTTAATTCCTGACACCCAGACACTCAAAATACAATGCTTTCTGCCTTCCTGTGAGTAGTAAAATACTTGCTGTGAGGTGAGTGCAGGATTCAACATGACACCTTTTGCCTGTGTTCACATGCCTGTGGTTTCTTTGTCTGTACATACATAAACCAGCAAAGAAGTAGAAGATTTAATAGATTTATATTTACATTTACTGTTATCCCTCACGTCTTTTCACAACTTGTTAGTGTAGTTGTCCAGGAATTTAAATTCTTTAAATTGCGTGTCAATTTAAAAGAAATCTAACTTGACACTTCATCTTTAAAGTTCTATATTAATGATTGGGTTTAAATGCTCTGTAAATCACCTAACACTTGACAGCATTTATTTTGAGTCCATTTTCATGGGAATATTGTATCACAACCGATATTTGTCTAGCTGGATGGCTGTAAGGAACCTCAGCACTAACACCTATTGCACTGACAGCAGTTTTTGCTGGAAATACTGATATTAGTGTGTCATCCATTGACCTGGGGAAGATTAAGTAGATTTATCTGCTTAATGGCTGAACAAAATTAGAGCAGATTGTTTTGGGGCTGGGCTGTGCAGCTAAGCCTGCAGGCAGCATCTGAGGGCAATTCCTGCAACTGCCTCTCTTTGTACCCGTCTGTGGTACAGTCAGAGCTGCCTGGCTCTGCTCCCAGCTCCTCCACACCAGGCTCAGCCTCCTCTGGTGGGTTACACCCAGGTTGTGTGCGAGTGAGCACTCTTAAAATTGTCTGGTGTCTTATTTTTATTTGTTTTTCTGGTATGCGCTGTGCTTTGGATCATATGTATATGCAATAACAGTCAGTGGTTCTACATCAGTTACACCAGTATGTTCATGAGGAATTTTTAGTACTATAGACCTCCAGTTTTCTAGTTGCCATTTTTTGTTTTTGCCTGCCTTCCCTTCCAACCCTCCTTCCCAACCTCAGCACCCTCTTTAAAAGACAAAGCCCTGCTTTCATTCTTAATGTTGCTGTATTCAGAAGAATTATAGCAGGAATTAGCGTGGGCGGGAGTTACACACAGTGCTCTCAGAGTGTAACTCAGGGAGCCCTGGCCAAAAGTAGGATTTATGATCTACCTCTTTTGTCTTGTATATGTTTAATAAATAGGAACCATGGTACTCCAGCTTTTTTGACGTAGTTAACGAATCTGTGGTGGAAATGGAAACAGCAGTTAAAGCCAATATTAAAATCACTTACTCCAGTGTTGCTCATTTCAGTGAGGGGAAATCTGCTTTTAAGAGTTGAAGCTCTTAGACATAACTAGTACATGTAGTTGTAATTGGTAGAAATGCAGCTACAAGACTCTGTAGTTTGGCATTTCTGTTTCCATTTGAAATAAGGTTTTTGTGCCTCTTATGTTCTTCCTTTTATATTACACGGTCACATAATACTGACGTTTGGATAAGGGTGGATTATGGACTGAGCCTGTAAAGTCAGGAATGTCACTGAATCCCGGCCTTCTGCAGCTGGCAAAATAAATTAGTAATTTCCTGCTGTAGTGTTTTAGATTCTTTGTTTTCCCCTCCAGAAAGAACAAGGCAACAGAACACTGCTGAAATGCTGCTGTCAAATGTGTGCATTCAGGCTTACTTTCTCAGGGCATTTTGTGTACCCATGAGTTTTACACTAAAGAGAATTCTAGCAAGTATAAGTATAAAAGAAGCATTGCTTTTTCTAACAACTTCTGTTTTTAAAACTGTAGCATATGAAATAAGTTTCATAATTGTATTCTGAATTGTAGAAGCAGTTCCTACTTGGAGTTAATATGTATTGTCATCATCCCTAGTTCTGTTAAATTCAAATGTATAATCATTCACTTCAGTATTCTCTATTTGTATTTTTAAAAAATCCATATGGTGCTAAACAATAGTTTAATCTAACACATGACTCTAGGTAGGTAGAAGGAGGTACTTTAAGCAGCATGACTAGAAAGGCCAGTCAAGGGAGCAGGAGAATTTATTTAGTACTGATGTTATGGTTGGCACTGCATAGTACACAAAAATGGGTAATGCTAAAAATAGTTTATCATCTGTTTTAATAAAATAAAATGCAGATTTATGGAAGGAAGGCCATTTTCCTCTTGGAAAAAAAGGTTTGAAAATTTGCTTCATCTGTGTGTGCAGGAATCTAATCTGATTTCAGCACTAGTTGTTTGTAAATATAATAATAATTTTTTAGCACCTGTGTCTTCCTTGTGTCATTACATGTATCCTAGTAAACTTGCACATGGAAATAATTTCGTATTTATTTTTTCTAATCATTGTCAGTAGTGATGTGGGGAGTCAGTTTATCCAGCTGTGGCTGATGCAGCCTCACTGCTCTGAATGCCCCAGCAGATCCTGTGCTGCTGCTGTTTCACAGAATTCCAGAGTGGTTTGGGATGGAAGGGACCTTCATCTCTCTTTGACATGCTGCCATTCCCAGGTTGCTCCAAGCCCTGTCCAGCCTGGCCTTTGACATTTCTAGGGATGGGGAAATGCCACAGCTTCTCTGAGCAACTGTGCCAGGGCCTCACCACCCTCACAGGGAAGAATTTCTCCTAGTGTAATCTTAATCTCATGTCTTTTAGTTTAAAGCCATTCCCCCATGTCCTATCACCTTCTGTCTATATAAAAAGTCCTTCTCCATCTTTTTAAAAAGCCTTTGTTGAGAACTGAAGGGCCACAATGAGCTCTTCCCTGAGCCTTCTCTTCTCCAGATGAGCACCCCCAGCTCTCCCAGCCTGTCTCCAGAGCAGCGGGGCTCCAGCCCTTGGAGCATCTCTGTGCCCTCATCTGCTCTTGCTTCATTTTATGGAGTGTCCACTTATGCTGGGGACCTCAGATCTGGAGGCAGCTCTGCAGTGGGGTTTCCTTGGGGTTAGCAGAGGAGAAGGTTCTCTTGCTTTTCCTAGTTCTCCTGGACCATATTATGCCTAAAACTGGGTAGTAGTGTTTTCTTGCAGGGTGTTTGTAGTTCAGAGACCTACTTGGGTGACATGCTTATGTTTGTGATAAAGACTTTTTTGCTTTGTAGTGTAACTGGGGCATGATCAGTAGCAAGAGTTGGACTTGATCATCTTCAATGTCTTTTTCAGCCTTAATGATTTTATGATTCTAAGAGCTCCTTAATTTCCACAGCACCATTTGCTCATTCTTGGAGGATCTTTAACTCCTTTCCAGGACCCCTGAACTTATATAGTGTTTTGACTTACAGGGAAAAGCTCTTGTCAGTACAAGTATCTGCTAAGACTGCACTACAATCTAATCCACTCCCACTCATTGAAAAAAAACAAGGGGGATTGAGGAAAAAAAAGGACTTTTTATGCAGGAGAGCAAAATGTTAGTGGGTTGATGTCAGCTAACCTGGGGAGCAGTCAGTGAGGGCTGAAACTGTGACAGGTGTGTGCCAGAGTCATGAACAGTCTCTGTGTTGCTATTTTGGACCTTGTGCACCCTTGCAGAGCAGTTGCTCCTGTCTGTGTACAGCTTCCTCTTGTTTTTAGAGTAATTTTGACAGCAGATGAAGTTTCATTTTAAAGATCCTTCTCTGGATTCCTTGGCAGGGAGGCAATTATCCAGCCCAAGGCTGGGGGAAATGTGTTGCACCTGGTAGTAATAGAGTAATAATTTTGTGGTTCCAAAACCTCAAAAGGGTCATTCTGTTGCAATGTCTGCATTGTTTGTTTTGCTGGCTGTGCAACTCTACCAGCTCTCACTTCTTATCTTAGTTAATGCTAGTGTGTACACAAGCAAGCAGGAGGAGGAGCACTATGGATTGAATTTAGATTTGTTCAATTTTTCTCAACTGAAAAAACTCAGAGCTAATTAATATTTCTCTCAGCATCTGTCTTGGGATGCACTTGACATTGGCCATCAGCTGTGTCATTACAGAACTTTCAGTGTGACACATGATTTGGAGTGAAACCACCCAACTAGATGAGGCAGAAAATTCTCATTTAGTGCCAGAGTTCAGACTTAAGTGTGTTAGCCATGTTGGCAGTGTTGTAGAATCAGATTGTTCTTAAAACTTTCTTTTTCTTCCTCATTACAGGGGTCAAACTCCTGCTGAATCTGACTTTCAAGTGCTTGAGATTGCCCGGAAACTGGAGATGTATGGCATCAGGTTCCACCTTGCCTCCGACCGTGAGGGCACCAAAATCAACCTGGCCGTTTCACACATGGGTGTGCTGGTGTTCCAGGTATGCCAGGGATGGCAGACTGTCTGTCCTTTAGCATGTCTTGGAGTAAGTCTCTCATTTTAACATCAAGAGTCTCTGATCTCTTGAAAATGTAGCATTTTCTGTGGTCCAGGAGTGTCATTTAAGCCCCCAAAACACTGTTTGGTGTAGCTTGTTCTCGTGCAGAGTGCAGAGCACCAAAATCAAGTGACAGTAAAGTAGAGGGGCTTTGTCTGAAGTTAGGTGTGTGATCAGAGAAAACGATCAATTCATTTGGAACAGCCCTGGGGACAGGTCTGTCATCGTGGAATTTTGGTTTGATTTCTCTTCTTTTAATATTCCAGTGGATTTTTGCTGGGATATTGTTGCTTTTATTGTGTAGGAATGTTGATTGGTTGGAGTGATTGGACCAATCAGTATTCCCATGTTTGTTATATTGAAGAAGTAGACTCAGTGCTCAGGGTCCTGTTTATGAATGCAATGATAGGGTTTTCCTCTCCCCAAAACACAGAGGCAGCTGATTTACTGAAATATTTCACTTTGGGTGCTCAGTTGTGTCTTACCTGTTCTTTGGTTACTGTGGGGCAGCTTCTTTTGGAGGTGCATCAGCCACTGCAGTCCTGCAGTTCCTGTCATACTGCTTAACGGCCTCTCTTGTTTAAGGAAATATTATCACCAGAGCTAAAAATCCAGCTGGATGTGTCCACATACGCATCTATATACCCCACAACAGAATTTTGTTTGGTACTCTGCTTTTCTGAAACGTTTGCTAACATTTGATCATTTTCATTTTAATTCAGGGTAACACGAAAATCAATACTTTCAACTGGTCCAAGGTCCGTAAACTGAGCTTCAAGAGGAAAAGATTCCTTATTAAGCTGCACCCAGAGGTCTGTGTAACTTTTACTGTAATATAGACTGCTCAGTGTTGAAAAAAATACCTGTGCTTCCATTTTATTATAAATGTTTCTGGAGTTTGTGATTTTATCAATCAGCCTCAACAGGCAGGCTTGGCTGCATCATTCAAGTGTAAATCTTTTGTGTTTCAATATCAGCTTGTCCTTGACACAAGCTTACACACGTATAAGTGTAAGACAGAAAAAAAATTACTAGACCCAAGTATTTGCTGTGCCCTGTCTCAGTATTTCTACTTTGAAAAAGTTGCATCCACTTTCTTGATTCAAATGAGAATTATCTGATACACCTCAGGTAGGAATAGGTGGCTGAACATATATGGTTGTAGCTTAATTTTAAGGATGGTGTGATTACTCTTGCTTCATCGTTTCTATACGCATCTGTGGCACAAGTGTTATTTTTCATACTTATTTTTTATTAAAAAAATATACATATTTTTCATATTTTTTTAGCTGATTTACAGTAGATGTTTGTGATTGCAGATGTCATCAAAATTATTGCTTCCCTGCTGGATGACTAGATTGCATTCTGTATTTATATTAAAATAGAGGGAAAAACCAACTTTGGACATAATACAATTTCATATATCAAGGATACCTGAAACAGGACATACTGTCTGCTCATGTAGCAATGTGTCTCACAGAGAGACCCTCAGAAATGTCATGTGATAACTGTACTCTGAAGTATGCAGTATTTTCCAGTTTTGTCTAAATTTCCAGGAGACAAGCATCAGAGCTCCTAAAAAAGGAATAGTATTTTAAAATAGCTACTATTTCACTTAAATATTTAAATTTCTTTGAAATTTCTAAAGGTGGGTTATATTGAGCATGTTTCTAAACTCAAGTGCTTTTTAAATACTTTCACAGTTTCATGGTAAGCAAACATTTTTGACAGCTGTTAAATAACTTTTAACCGTATTCAGAATCACTCCCATTGCTTTAAGGCAGATGAGAAGTGACTTAGCAAAGTCCTGCATCTTGCTGGAGTTCAGCTTTTTTGTTGGCACACATTTTGCCTTCCTTTTCTCCTTTCTGTCATTTCAGGTGCTACTGAACTTCTGTTTCTTTTTCCCAGGGCCCGTATCAAGATACATTGGAGTTTCTTTTGGGAAGTAGGGATGAGTGTAAAAACTTCTGGAAAATCTGTGTTGAGTATCACACGTTCTTTAGGCTCTTCGACCAGCCAAAGCCAAAGGCTAAAGCAGTATTCTTCACCAGAGGGTCCTCATTCAGATACAGGTAGGGAGAAACAGAACACACTCATTGTGTCTTAGAAAATGAGATCAAAAGGAAGAAGTATTCTAAAGAATTCTAAAGAATAGAATATTCTATTCCATCTCTAAATGCTCCTCCCCTGTGTTTGATAACCTTTGTACTTCTGTGGGTTCACAGTGGACGAACACAGAAGCAACTAGTGGATTACATTAAGGACAGTGGGATGAAGAGAACCCCATATGAAAGGTGAGATGAAAAAGCTTTGTAAGGTAAAACATAAATGAGACTTTCACAGTGCCCTTATTGCCTAATTTTCAGTGTTTTAATGATGCTTGGAGGCAGGCTCATTCTCAGTTATCAAATTCAAGGTAGCTAAACTAAAATGTGAAAAATTTATTATTTTGTGATGATGTAAGAAGCTTAGGAAAGTTTTGGTACCACGTTTTGATGTCTGTGGACAATGTGTGGCTTAGCTGTCTGAAAGTTGAGCACTTACTGAAGATTGCATGATGTCAGTGAGGACCTGTCTGTGCCACTGTAGCTGTGCAATCAGCCAGTGGCAAAGCATCTAATGGAACTTGGGATCTGCAAGTTTGAAACTTAAATACTCAATTGTTTTTAAACATACAAATATATAAATTAGGAATATGCGTTTTTGTTATAAAATTGTTTTTTCCTTACTTGACTCTAAAGCTGTCCAGTCTACGTGTGGGAAACTCCTCCTACTCCAAATCCTAATCCAAGCTATGTGTGGGAAACTCCTACTCCTAATCCAAAAGATTGTAGGGACTTAATAGGAATTTTTAAAAGTTTGCATTAATCTCCTATTAATAAATATTGTTTATATCTCAGACTCCAGTTGAGCTTTTCTATTTGAAAAATTGATTTTTCTATTTAATTATTGACATAGAATGAATCTAACCATGAGTGTAATGCAGGATACCACTTTTTGGAGTCTAACATACGAAATTTTATATGGTTATGGTTATGGTTTATATATGACTGAATTTGTAAAAATTTGTACAATTGTTGCAGATTAGCTCAATCTCGTTCTGAAACCATTCTTCTGTATAATAGTGACAAAGGATGGAGTTAAACTAAAATGTGCTGTTCAGTGTTCAGTTAGTATTCAACCCCAGGTTGTTCTTGAAGTCTCCTCCAGTGGTACCAAGAGATCCCCATCAGCCAGGTGGGGGTCAGTCTCTTCTCCCAGGTAACAAGGGACAGAACAAGAGGAAACAGCTTCAAGCTGTGCCATGAGAAGTTTAGGTTGGATACTGGGAAAAATTTATTCGCTGGAAGGTTGGTCAGGCACTGGCACAGGCTGCCCAGGGAAGTGTTGGAGTCACTACTCCTGGAGGTGTTCAAAAAATGTGGAGATAAAGCACTTGGCGACATGGGTTAGTGTTGGGGGAACAGTTGGACTTGATCTTAGAGGCCTTTTCCAATCTTAATGATTCTCTGATTCTGTGAGTGATCCGGATCTTACTTTATTCCATTTTTGTACGTTTCTTACTCTTGCATCATTTAATTTAGAACTCTTTTGACCTTTTAAAACTCGAACTAGTTATTAACAAAACACGAAAAAATAGAGCTTGAGATGTTTCTATTGGCTACTGGCCTGGCCATAAGTGATGGGGGAAGGAATGAGGCTGATGCATGTGCTGGATGCTGACAGGCTGCTCTGTTCCACAGGAGGCACAGCAAGGTCAGAGCATCCACTCGCACCTCGAACACAGGCGTGCCAAAGCAGGTCAGTTCTGCAGCACTCTCAGTGTTGTGGGCAGGGGCATGGACAAACAGCTTTTTGAGGTGATAGTCAAGGAGTTAACTCACCAGAATTGCTGCCACTGTTTGCTCTTTGTCTGGCTGCACAGTTCTTTCTGTTGGTGTTACTGATTTGATAGTTGTAGCCAGTTGAGTGTGAGGTGAGTAATATTTTACTCTGAGTTCCACTGAACCGAAAAGAAAGTGTTGGACTTTCTAGTATGTTGTTATTTCAGAGGATTAGTTTATCTCCAGGTACTCTGACTGCTCTCTGGCAGTCTCAAAGCTGTTGTAAGATGCCTTCTGCAGGACACAGCAAGTAACAATCATTTCACTGAATGCAACGTGTTGCATGGGAAAGGTTAAGGAAGCATCACAGAATTTCACTGTAATTTTGTTGCTTTTCTTTGTGGATACTTGTTCAGCTGTAAAATAAATGCTTTTAACTTTTCATGCAGTTATCAGAATTAAGGAAAAAATCTTGCCTTTTACATGGACTGCTGTATCAGGTTCTGTACAGTGTCTGCTGTAAAATGAGCTCCTGTGAAGCATATATCCCTTCTGCATATGGGTATAACTGGATGTTACATTTCTTTTTATGTATTCCAAAAACCTTTTTATGTGTTATGTTTCTGCGTTTTTTTCCCCCTTTTAGAGTGTCCCATTCACTGAGGGCTTGAGAACTCCAGGGTCTCCTGCCTCATCAGCTGCCCCCTTCCACTCTGCTCACTCCTTGGCCAATCCCGCTTCAATCCTGCCCGTGTTTGCTGAACCCAGCCCTTCCTCCTTGGACCCCCGAGCGCCGTACACAAGGATTCCAGACAAAACCACTGCAGCACCAGTGGAAGAAGCGGGGAGGAAGCTAATGCAGCGGCCTGGATCTCCTGTGCTCCAAGGTGTTGGGTTTGGTAGTGTTGCAGGAAACTGTGACCCGTCTTGTCCTGTTGTTGAGAGTGGTTGCAGTGTAGATGTAGATGCAGAGAGGAGTAGTAAGGAGAGCAGGGTTGTTGGTTGTAAAAATGACAATGATGAGGATGACTTTACCACAGGTGTATTCGTTGCTGAAAAAGAGCAGCAGCATGGCAGCCGGGGTGCCCCTCTTTTCACACTGGCAAATTCCCAGTTACAGGTGTCGGAGGAGTTCATTGATGATGACCCAGCAGAAATGTCCTTTTTTGCTGGAGGCTCTGAGGCATTTTCCTATTTGTACAGTGGGTTAGAATTGAAGGGTTCTGAATTTTCTAAGTGTCTGTCAGAGTCAGCTGGTTTAACTGCAGATGCCCTCCAGCAGAACACGGTCTCTGCTCAGTCGAGCCCTGATAGGTACTCAACCGAGGCCGTGGATATGAACATGGAAGAAGAGTTTGAATTTGAAGAAGGGAGCGATTTCAACGGCAACGAGAGGCCATCAGACACCTCGGAGCTGTTTGAGGTGAAGGCCCAAGCCAGCAGGATGCAGAGCCTCCTGAGCCCCTCGGAAACGAGCTCCCTCATCAACAACCGCTCCGAGAGCAGCTCCCTCAACAACCTGCCGCTGAACGGCACCTCCTCCCTGCACACCTACGGCTCTGCCAACCACTCCGAGGCCAGCTCCATGCTCAACTTCCCTGCCTACTCCGTGCGCTCCGAGTCCAGCTCAGCCTTCCAGTTCACCGACATCATCGACCAGCTGGAGCAGCTGAGCTGCCCGCCCACCACCACGGAAGACTCCAGCAGCACAGACACCGACTCCTGGGACTCGGAATCAGCTGCCCCTCTGGATGTGAACCTTTTCTTTAGTAACCCCTTCGCTCAAACCACTGGGGAGAGCTATGCCTTTGACTTTCAGAATAATTTAAAAAATCTCACGCAAGAAGACTGGACAGAGAAGTCACAAATCAATTGATTGTCTTGATTTTTGTGATGGATCCCTCTATGCTTTCCAGGCTTGGAAGTCAGTAGAGTGTGATATCAGTCAATCCAGTGGCTGGATTTTAAATCACATAACATAGTTGATTTTTTAATTTTTTTTTTAAATCCGTGTGCCTCTTCAGTGTCCTTCAAAGCATCCAAGTTTTGGTGCTGTGTTCCTGTGCATCATGCTATGTCTAGAATGGGTTATAATAGGCTAAAATGTTGGAAAACACTACATTTAGGAAAAAAACACTGATTTCAGAGAATTTAAAGTATCAACTGGCTCATGCAGACATCACAACTTACAGTATCCTGAAGGATTTCTTCGGCTGCAAACATATCTGTAAGAGTCTCATATAATGTGCTGTTCCTCCAAAATCCAAACGAAGCAGTCACTTTTGCACATGCTTGTTAACCAGCAGCTGCATCCACTAAATTGCCTGTTTTCCAGCGCTGTAGCAAGATCCTCATTTTGGTTTTGTTTTTGTTTCCATAATCAAAAAAACCCAATCTTCAAATCATCTCTGAAGGACAGTTTTAAAAATACCAACCTATGCAACACGTCTGTGGTATGCTTTGAAGAATAAATAGCCTATACCTACCTCTGGAAGGTAGTGTATACTGGAGGGAATGTGTATACAGCCAAATGGAAATAAGACTTTCCAAACTTCCTGTGAAGACAAACTCATTTGCTGACTTCCAGGTGCCTTCAACAGTCCAGCAGCAAACGTTTTGCAGCAGTTTGGAGATATACAGAGACTATAAAAGCACTTAATCCCCATCACATTTCCCTTCTTTTTCATTATTAATCACTCTGCATAAAAATACAAATTAATTCAGAAAAATGTTCTGTATCTGTGGAGGACAGCTGGTGGTAAACCTGGTGTTAGCTTTAACTTTTTCTTTAAAATATGGACTGTATTCAGAAAAATACTGTAATTTTTCTGAGAAGTTGAGTTGTTAGGAGAGGTAAATAATATAGACAACAATTAGAGCTTCAGGGCTTTTAAAAATTCTTTTAGACAGGTGACTTTGATGAGAGATTTGAGCTGTAAGTTTGTAAGTGTCGTAAAAAATTAATGTTAATTTAGCAACATTTATTGAGGTGAAACAACAAAAGTTATGAAATGTACTTCCCTACTGCCACGGATTGTGGGGGGGAAATTCTGAACTTCAGCTTGTAAGAGCATTTTTTTACACTATATACATGCAAGGATAGGAAATCCATAACACCTGACCCAGAACTTGCGGTGGAAAGCATCATCTCATTCAGCCACTTGGTTTTGGGGTTCCCTTCCGCCCAGTTTTCAGAGTTTTCAGTTTGCAGAGAGAGTGCAGTATTAATACAGTTGCTGCCTCCAAAATAAGCAGCTTAGTTACAAACATAACTTTATGGCCAATATTATTGCTACCAGTTTAAATACAGTCTTGATATATCATTAAAGACCTTCATTGTTTACTCAAGCATATAAAAAATACTATTATTTCTTAAAATTCAGTTAACTAAAATTTGATGGAATACTTTTCACCATGAGGCAGAACTCGAGGAGGTACAACCTCTTTTAGTCACCCATTTCTTCCAGGTTAGTTTTACCAAGGTATAACTATTCTGCACAGAGCTTGCTTTTATCTTGTGCTTGAGTGGAATGTGTGTTGTCCTGTGAAAAACCTTTCCCCTTTGCCAGCAGCACAGAAAGACACTGAGAACCAAGTATTAGCTCAGACCTCTAGTAATGCACTACAAGGTGCTCCTTTTTTTGCTATGTGTCACTTCTGTTTTATTTCTTTCCTGTTGAATGTGTGTTCTGGCTCTTTGTGGGACTTTATTCAGGCCTGTGGAGATGATGCTGTGGACTGTGGGTGTGTGGTGTGACTTTTTGAAGCAGGACTTGGAGGAGGTTTGCAGTGGTGTAGAGAGCTGGTGCCTTTAAGTACATTTTTAGGTGATTTGTCTGATTTCTTCCCAGAATGAACAACATCATGTAACCTAAGGAAGAAAAAGAAAATCACCAAAAAGACAGAATTCTGTCTGCAAACTCTATAACAGGTGGTAGCATCAGGGACAAGTGTATAGATAAAGAGCTAGAGAAAGGCTCTTGGTGTCTTTGATCTTTTAAAAAGAGAATCAGGATTCAGGTGTTACATATAACTGTGTCTGCTTCTGTTTCATGTCCTGTGCCTCAATCACAAGCATTCCTTTAAATGTGTTAGACTAGGGAATAATTCTAACTAAAATCTCTTAGTTTTCAAAAGATGTTGGGAAAAAGCTGTATTTTCAACGTACAGGCTTGCCAATTTGCTGTCTTGCACATAGGTAGTTTGAAAAGGTATCTTCAATGTTTCTCTTCCTGTATTTTAAATTGTGCAGATCTTTTATAGGCAATTCTAACTCTCAGGGATTTTTTTTTCCCCAAAGAAAGCAATAAGATTCTTAATGTGGTGCCCCTTTTGTTTTCCAAAGGAATGGTTGTGACTAGAGATTTCAGTCTTCTATCTTAGGGCAAGTTGTATGGATCCATGGGTGCAGAAGAGGTGAGAGGAGCTTTGACCCTGGTACAGACCTGTTTAGATTAAGATTTTAGGTACAGAGTGAGAGTTCAGAGTTGCTGTTGTGCCTCTGTTAGTCCTATCTGTGCTCTGGCTGACTGGTAGCATAGAGCTGTCATGGTTTCCTTCTGTGCTTCGCTTGATTTCCAAAGCCATGTGGCTTCTGAGGATATCTTTGCATGCTGAGCTGTGTTGTTTTTTTCAAGATTTCCCAGACAGACACAAAAGAGCAGAAAACTTGGTTCATAAGTAGAGTTTTTATTGTAGCAAGAAAGCTGTGAGCAAAGGTTCTTCATCATTTCCTTCAGAGACATAAGATCAGATTCCCTTTCTGATAGAGGTGGAGAGAAAAGCAGCTGCCCTCCAGGGAATGCAGCAGCTCAGACCTCAGGGAGCTCGAGCACTGTGTGTGGGTTATTGCAGTGCAGTGGAGCTGTCCTCTTCTCCCCTGGCTGTCTCTGAGGTGGTAGGAGAGGATGAGACAAGGAATGTCTTTCCCTGCTCTGTCCCCTTCCTTTACTTTTGTGTCGCGTGAGGGGAGTGGTGATCTGGAGAGCAGTGTGGTGTGTCCTGAGCCCTGGCAATGCCGCTTAACTTCCAGCATTATTCCCTGGGGTTTGGTTTATTTTCTTGTTACAGTGTTGATACTAAAACTTAGTTCCTGGTACTGATTTCTGTTTATTTCCTGAGAACACAGGCTTTCCTTTCATGAAGATGAGTGGTGGGTTGGCAGTGTGAGAGCCAGGAACCTCGCAGACCCTAGGCAGTGACCTCTGCTGTGGGAACCACATGGAATGGGAAACAGGGGAAATGACTTAGGAAAAATGACAAGATCAAGAAGATCTTTGTCGAGTATCACATGCAAGAAAGCAGCATTTGAGGAGCTGTGACAGAGCAGATAAAACCTAGATGTAAACTTTGTGAGTCTGTGGCCAGCAAGTGGTTGTCCCCCCATTCCTCCCAGCACAACCTCTGCAGGTACATCCAGCACATTTGCTGGTACATCCTTGCACATTTGCTTTGTGCCTCCCACCCCGTGGGGAGCTGGGGACCCACACAGGTGTGAACATTTCTAGCCAGTGCACAGGTTTTAGTGCTGTGTTTTTCCAGTAGGAGAACCAGAGGGGTTTCCAAGTGTGTTCTGCTCTACACAGTGCACCCAGCAGCTGTGGCAGGGCTGGCTCAGCAAAGGGAGTGTGCCAGGGCTCCACAGGGAAGCAGGACTCTTTTCTATCCTTCCACGTCTCTCTGTTCTGTTTTAGCAAGCACAGGCAGCTGTAGGATGCATGCCAGTGTTAGTGGCTTTTCCCACTGAGTCACGCTGCTGAGCTTAACTCTCTGCAGTGCTCAGCTGAATGTTGCAATGCAACTGAAAGAAAGCAAAATGAGTGTTTTGAGTGAGCAATTTAATCCCCACCTGTACTTCTCTGTTTGTGTTCTTACAACCCTTCAGGTGCTTAAACACATTTATGAAATGTAAAGCGCTATATCAGAGCATTTTCCTTCATCATCTGTGCAGTTCATGAAACTTAATTTGCACAAAACATGGGTCATGGAATATTCTCTGACCTGTCCACCACCTGTCTAAGCTTTGTTAAATTTACTAACCTGTGTTATCTATTGTGCATAGACTTTGTAATTTTGAGGTATTCATTAGTAAAGTAAAACATGCTGTATATTCCCAGGGCTTGCCATATTTTATCTTAGGGTGGAATAGAGCGATATATCAATCTACCCTCAACTTTCACTTCAGTTTCCTGTAAATTTCAGAGTTGCTGAATAATCTGGATAATACCAAGTATTGATCTCCTTTTTCCTGTGCTTATTTGTATTGTGGTCATAGGTGATTTTGTTTAAGAGATTTTTATTTTGATTTTTTTTGGTGGCTTGGTTATAGTTTGATATTGGGTGATTTTACTTGGTTTTTTTGTTTTGTTTGTTTTTTGGTGGTGGTAGGTTTTGTCTAGTTGCAAGTCTTGGTAGGGGTAAGATTTTGTGAAGACACTAATAAAAGTTGTTATAATTTCATGCTTTTTTGGTGCAAACCTGTCGGTAAGTCATTCCCATTATTGTCATTTTGCAAAATGTTTTAAGCCATAATTACTCAGTACTGAATGAGTGTAACCACAGGTCTCAGTGTAGTCCTTTAGCTGCCATTGGCTGTCATTTTTAGGGACTCTTACACCTCACTTGTCACAAGGGCTGTGTGTATATGTATGGCTGTACATATACATTCTCTGTCTGAAGATGGGGAGACTTCACAGTTCAAATGCATCATAAAATCCTCTTAATTACTTACCTGCCCATGGGCTCCCATAGGATTACTCCAGAGGGTGAGCTGGAGGTTTGGAAGTTCAAATTTGGGACATGATGATTTGAACCTGGTCTGTGGGATGGTTTCCTGTACATTTTCAGAAATCATAATGTTCCACAGTTGCTGGAATCCCAGAATTCCTGATTATCGGTACATACAGGGGTACATGTGCCTTGGTTAGAGGGACTCCCCAGTTCCATAGGTGCTACTCTTGCCAGGAAAAGATTACATTCAAACAAAGAGAGCTGGAATTTTTTAAATTGATCTCTTGAACTTTATCTTTTATATGGTAAATGTTTATTGAATTCTATGTTGGGGTTTTGAGTATCTTTGTGTCTGTTCAGATTGCCAATTATGAACCTACAGATTTGTACTAATTCATAATTTTAATTGTTTATGCAATAAAACAAGGAAAACTTTGATATAAATGACAACATGGGCTTTTTAGCTTTATTTTTACTATCCTTACCTTTGAAATAGAATAAATATTTGTTCTCCTAGCCAAGGCATCTTACAGTTTTATTCCCAGCTTTCTCCACACAGTTTTCCCCCTGTAGCACTTTGTTGAAAGTAGAGCACATTAGGCAAACACTGGTGTGTGGGTTTCAAATTCCTGGTTTGTGCAGATCTTTTGCTTGGGATACAAATGGGACTAGAAGCTCAGATTTCTTTGTAGGAATTATATTTATTGTGGAGACCTTTTCTTTTTAAACTAGGTATATCCCTTGAACTCTCTTTCCTGTATATCTGTTTTACTGGAAGATTGTCCTTTTTTGCAAACATAGCATGTGAAGGTGATTGCATGTTTTCTGCCTGGCAGATTCTCCTCCAGGTGTCTGTGGCCAGTGTTTAGGTAAATCCTCTTCCCTGCAAATGGGGCTTTTTCAAGGTGGAAATGTGGCAAAAGCAGGGTGGTTGTTTGGGGTTGTTTCAGCTGTTTTAGGGGCATCACTATAAAACCAGGGCCAACCTTAGGATTCTGGTAGTACCACATGTAGCTGTGACCTCACAGCACTGGGGCACGTGCCAAGGGCTGTAAATGTGCTGTAATGTGACCTGTACCTGTTTGAGGGTGAAAAAAGAGATCTTTGAATTTAAAGTCTCTTGTACAGGTTCTTTCGGCTCTTAGATAATTTTCAAGGTTCTCCTATCTCCCAAATATTTTTCATCTTTTTAAAGGGAAGATTTGCAGAGGGAAGATCTGCTAGTTGTGATGTTTTGAAATAAGGGAGATAGGGACGATATCCAGGATTTTACTTGTAGTACATCAGCTTGCTAATGATTTCACTCTAGAAGTAATGCTGTGTACTTTGACTGTGGAAATAATCATTTGGTCTGTGCATGTGGTGGGTTCAGCAGGGCATTGGGTGGAAGGGAGGATCAGAGCAGGCTCCCATTGTCCTCTGGTCAGCTTCTGCAGGGCTTAACCTGAAAATAATCTCAGCTTTTGGAGCAGTAATAATAGCAATGATATAATAATAAAGTTGTATCTCTAAAGGTTTTCTGTGACATGCAAGAGACACTCCATTTGATAAGGAGCTGTTGCTGACATTTCACCCTCACATATCTTTTGTCCATCCCATAATGCTCACTATTATTGGGGTAGTACTGTTTTAGTTGTCTGTCTTTGAATTATTTTAAGCATCCTGGCATAAAGCTTACAGAACCTGTATTTTTTGTTTTGGCCAGCCTGTACACTAAAATCTGGCTTTCTGTGTAGGAATTGGATTTAGATTGAAGAATGGAGATACCTGCTGAAAAAAATAACTGGGAAGTGATGCCAAAAGCTTGTTATCTTATTATTCTGCTTGTTATCTCAGTGAAAATCAAATTCAGCCTGCTTCTACGTGACCAATATTCCACAGTAGCTGTGGAGGATACCCTCTGCATTCTCACCAGACTCTGTAGCTGTGCTCTTGCATGCTAAAGAGCTTTTGCAATGTTTTATAGATCAGTTTTTATTTTTTATTTCTGTCAGGTGTATGTTGGTCTTTATGAGACTGTGGGTTTGTTTGCTTAAGGATACATTTCTAACTATGTAGTGTAACTAAGAAGTATTAGTATACTCGAAGATCTTTGAGTCTGTGGAATATTACACGGAGCTGATGCATTTTTGGATGTTGCCTTAAGTGCATTTGTGTGTGGTATGGAGGCAGAAATTGTGTACAGGATGCAGCCATGTCTGACTGTCTGGGCTACAGCGCTGAACTCCCAGATCCTTGCATGGAGGCCTGGCTTGTGCTCACAGCATTTACAGACACCAGTTTGGGATGTTTGTGTGACTTACTTGTGAAGAACAAATTTCCACTTCATGCAGAACATTGAAACACAGGAACATCCCTCTGAAAGAATAATCCCTTTTAATATAACTGGAGGATGCTGCCTGTGGGGAAGGGAAGACCTCGGAGCACCAAGGTTTGATGCCAAAGGGAATCATTCACATGTTTTGATCTTCACATCAATATTTCTACCTAATTAGGAGTTTTCTACATTGAACAGCAGTTGAAATGGCTTCTCCCTTTACCATCCTTCTCCGTGAGAAAGAGGAATTGCTGTCCATTCTGCCTGCTTGCCTGGAGTCCTCCTGTGCTGCTCTGGTGGAGAAAGCTTGGGTTATGAGAATGAAAATTTCAGTCCTCACTTGTAATATCATCTGCCAAGACACCGTCACACGGAGCTTAGATCAAATATTAAATTAAACAAACGTTGAGCTCTCTGTGACTTCTTATATCCTCTTCTAGGGAAAAAAAAATAGGGAAGTGACAGGACAAGAGAAATTGGCCTTAAGCTGAAGGAGAGAAGTTTTAGATGGAGTAAATTCTTCCTTGTGAGGGTGCTGAGGCCCTGGCACAGGGTGCCCAGAGAAGCTGTGGCTGCCCCATCCCTGGCTGTGTCCAAGGCCAGGTTGGATGGGGCTTGGAGCAACCTGGGCTAGTGGAAGGTGTCCCTGCCCATGGCAGGGGGTAGGACTGGGTGGTCTTTAAGGTCCTTTCCCACCCAAACCATTCTATGATTCTGTGAATGTGCCTCTCATTTCCTTCAGGCACTCTGCCTTTGGGGAGGGGTTTTTGCTTTCAGAGTCAATGTCTGTAATTAATTTACTGGCCATCTTCTGTTGGAGGAGATAAAAGGTAGAACAACTTGATCAAAAAAGCAGGGTGGTTTATAGCAAGTTAAATCCCATTTGCTCCCACTGTGCCTGAGCTTTCAGGCTGTATAGAAGCAATTCATGTTACAGACTGTGGAATTTGTTGCTACTTCATGTTAAATTCCAAGAACTTGAAGCTCCTCACCCCTGCAAACTCATTTGTTTGGAAGCTGTTTTTTCAGCATTCCTGGCATGTAAAAAGCAAACTTGAATCCTGTTCCTGGATAGGTGAAACAAATGCTTTTTTCAGTGTTGCTTTCCTGGGGTGACATTAAAAGCAATGTGAATGGACAAAATGCTCAGGGAGAAGCAAAAATCTGCTCCAGAACTGGTGCTGGACTAGTGTACAAATAGTTAACTCGGCAGCCTGGATGATCTGAATCTCTTCCAGGTGACCGAGTGCAGCTCTGTTTAGCTTCCTGCGTTTGTCCATGTGGAATTACAGGCTGGGGCTGCCTCGCCCTGGGTGTGCTTTCCAAGCCTGAGCAGCTGGGAATCGAAAGCTCCCAACTCCTCCTGCAGCACCCCTGATGGTGTGAGGAGAGACCTGGATATCTGTGAGGGCTGATCTTTTTTTTTTTTTAATAGCCTTTTGTGATGATTTCTAAGTAGTCTGGGAAATGATGATTTGGCAGTTTGGGGTTGGCTATTGATTTCCCCATTTGTCTTGGGGCGGGTGGTTGAGCGCTTGTGACACAACAAATCCTGCTGGGGAGGCTTGGGAGGGTGTTTAAGTTGTAGTTGCTTAAGTGCTGATATCTGTTTAGTTGCCTGATCTCAGAAAACTCATTTGTTTGTCACAGGGAAGATCAGAAAAATAGTATGTGAAGTTAGGAGGAATTCTGTGGGCGTACTGTGTCTGTCACCTTCCTTTGGTCCAAAAGAGCTGCTCTTGAATGGTCACTTTCACCCCCGGGGGGGTCTGCATGCTGAAAAGGGGAGGCTTAAATTCACTGTGACGTGTCAGAATTCTCTAAAGAGTCCACAAAATAATAATAATAATAACAACTTAAAAAAATAGTTTAATAATCTAAGGCAAAGTGGTACTTGTTGCTTCTAGCAGGTTTAACTGTGGATTGTGTCCATCCAGTTAATACTCAGTGCTACAAAATACTCAGTGTTTTCCTTGAGATTATTCTGTTGGTATACTTAGAAAAGCCAGGAATGAAATTTTTTCCATGCTCCCTCTTTGTGTAGCAATAGGCTTTCCCTTTGGACCAATTTTGGAGATACTCTAATTTCTGGGTATACTTCTAACATACTTTGTCATCTGAAGTGGCAAGTGGTGGAATAATTTGCCCTAGCTTTTGCCTGTGTTGAAAAGCAATTTTTATATTGAGAAGCAAAAATTGAAAGCCATATTCCTGTCCCTGCAGTATAACCCTGTGTTGGGAACTGTGCTGCTACTCAGCAGCACTTTTTCCTTGACAATAAGCATTTTATCCTTCCCTTAACTGTGGTTGTCGCTGTGTCTGTCCTTACTGCACTGCTCTATAACCTCTGGGATGCAGGGAACGCTCCCTTTACTTTGAGATACACAGTGAAGTCTTTGGATTTGCATGCCTTTTTTGCTCTTTTGCCTTTTTAAAAGTAATATGAGATTGCAATTCTGGTTTGCTGTAACAGTGGATAATCTCCTTATTTGCACCATCTTTGAAATAATTTTCTCTCCTTTTCCACTTCATTTTCTTGTTGTCTTCCCACCCAGGCCTGCCTGTGGACCATCCCCAGCTCTCGTCCATCGTGCTGAAGAGTCCCCTGGGCTTGACCCCAGCCTTTCAGGTGAACCTGAATTCAGTCCCTCAGGGCTCGTCCCCTCTGCTGAGCCCCGTCCTCAGCGACGCCGGCGGGGCCAGGATAGAAGAGGATGATGAAATGAAGAGGAAGGTAAGATCTCAGAGCTGGGGAGTGCTGGTGCCATGTGGGAGCTGTGCTGGGCACTGAAGGTGCCAGATGAGGAGCTGTGCTTGCTGGGTGCTGCATGCTGATTGTGTTTTATCCTGTGGTGGCCGTGGTAAGACTCCAGTGCTGAAGGTTGGTCGGATGTGTCGCGCTGTTGTGGCAGGAGTCCCTGGTGTCCTCCTGGCATCTTCTTGTGTCTTCTTGGCATGGCCACTGGGACCACCTCCCTCTGTTTTAGCAGGAGCAGTGTGTGAGGGAACTGTGTTCAAACTCCACCTTTTGTACCTCAGAATGGAAATGAGTTCAGGCTGGATATTGGGGAAAGGTTCTTCACCCTGATGCTGATCCCTGGAACAGGTTCCCTAGGGAAGTGATCACAAGACCAAGCCTAACAAAGATCAAGGAATACCTGGATGGTGCCTCTAGTCATATGGTTTATTTTCAGGTGGATCTGCAAGGAGTGGGGAGCTGGACACAATGATCCTCAGAGATCCTTATTTGTTAAGGTGTAAGGTGTTTGTTTCCTGGATTCCATCCTTCCCATGCAGTCTCATCACGGTCTCATTGGTCCATCTCACTATATGTTGCTCCTCCAGGTCATGTTTTCTGATCATAATAGGACCTTCAGGAGTCCTGAGGTGTTCCCCTTGAACTGTGCAGGACCTGACCTCAGTGTGAATTCTCTCACCTCCATTTCATCATGGCCTTGGTCAGCAGAGCTGGCCATGTTGCTGAAGTTGTCCTCTCCATGGCTAACCCTTCTGTCTGGAGGGAGGTGGACAGTGCTGTGGCCTTGCAAAAGCTGGAGTCTTACTTTCTGGAAAGAGGGGGACAAAAATTCCCCTGACTTTTGCAGGTGCAGTGAATCTCAAACCAGGAACATCTTTTGGGTCTTCAAGATGTGCTTATGTCTAGGTACTGCTCCGTGGCTGGGCTGTTTTCTTTCTGCCTACCAGTGAGCACTGGTTGCTTTAACCAGAGACTCCCCCACATGATGTGGGGTTTTCCTCAGCCCCGTGTAGAGCTCAGGATTTGCTCCATTTCTTCCAGTAGGATAAAGAAGTCCACCTAACAGTAGAGTTCCATGACTCTTCCTGGAAGACTCTCTGCTCTCCTCATCTTGCTTGCAGATCTTCCGTTACAGTGCAAGGAAGTCTCCACTGTCCAAGCTCAGTTCCATATGGAGTCAGTGGCCAAGCTGGGATCTGCAGTTTTCTATACAGCCAGACTTTGTGTGGTCTTTGCTTCTGCTCTTCTGGTTGTCTTACCTCTGTCAGGATCAGGATCCTCAGGCAAGAAGGTCACAAGCCCCTGCTCTTTGGTGTCTTCACCACATTCTTGGGCACTTCCAGGCACTTGATGGTGTTGAGAAACACCCGTGGTGTGGACGTGGTACAAGTGCTTGCCAGAGGGAGGAAGCTTTAACTAGTAACTGGCAGCTGAGCTGCAGACAACCCACCCGACTGGCAGCTTCCCTGCCTCATTTAGGCTTTCTGAGGGAGTTTATAGCTTTGGCTGATCACTCTGCTATTAGTTTCCATAGTTATTTTAAAAATAACTCCTTTCATTTATCCTTAAAGCTTGGAAATAATGAGCAAAGACAGTGTTAGCTGACTTAAGTGTGAAGCCCAACGCTTTCTGCCACATTCTGCAAGGTCTGGTGTTTTGGCAGCTTGTGTTCTCCTTCAGGCTGAAACCAAGAAAGTGAGACTCCTTAGAAGGGAACTTCTTTTTATCGTACTGATCTTAAGCTTGATCAATCCCTGACTATTCCAAGGCTTGGATGTCTATTCAGAGACATTGTTTTAAGTAAAACAGACACAGGAGGAAATCAGTGTTAAATTGGTTACATTTCACAGGAGCTTTACAGCTTTGTTGTACAAGAAAAATGTAATCTTACAATATCTCTCTTGACTAGAGCTCTGATTTGAAGGTGATACTGCTGTAGCTCCAGCTGGTTAATCAGGGCATGTTCTGCAAACTCTCCAGCCCTCACAGTGTGTGCTGTCTGCTCTTTGCTGCCATGGTGCTGCTGGTCCAGTACTGATAACTTGAGAAAGATGAGGGATTTTTATTTCTTTTTAAATCACTGTGCTTTTCTTTCATCTTACTGGTAGATTTCTCCCTCTTCCTTTTCTAATCAAGGTTGGTTGTAGCAACCCACTTAGAAAAGGGCATTGTAGCTAGGCTTTTTGGGGGAGTTCCCCCACTCAGAGCTATTTTTAACACTTCTGAAGCCTGATGTTTGAAGTGAAAAATTAAACATTTTTGGCCATTAGAAGTTCAGAGTAGAGCTCTCAGTCCCCACAAGCTGGGGTTGCTGCATCTGGTGAGTGTTGAAGGTTTCCTGGTGGGATTGTTTGTACATTATATGCTGAAACACCAGTTTTTCCAAGTGGGGATATTTGCCTGCTATGGTTGTAGAAACATTTTCTTTGGACTCTAGAAGGAGACTGCCACCTCAGAGAGTTTGACTTTTGAGGCATGAGCTGGTTTTCTTTCCCCTTGCAGAGCCTGAGGAGGTGTTTGGCAGGGCCCCTGTGCACTGACAGCCTTTCCACTCCTCTGGTGCAGGGTCTGCCCAGCAGCTGCTGCCAGCACTCAGCACAAGGGATGCACTTAGGACTGGTGCAAGACTGAGAAAAAACAAGTTAGAGGCACTAAATTCCACCAATTTGGGAAGAGCAGGAACTTCTGAGAATAAACAGAAAGGGCTGATGTGTTGGGGAGGGAGAAAGGAAGAGAAGATGGCTGGGAGAATAAAAGCCCTCTTGTGCCCCAGGTTAGCACACAGTCAGCTGGAGGATGAAGCAGAAACCTGCAGAAATGTTCAGAGGTGGAGAAAAACATGATCCATGCAGGCTATGAGAAGTGACAGGTTATAACCATGGTGTGTTTTTAGTTTTTAAAAAAGCTCCCCCATCACTATCTGCCTGTGTAGAAGTCATGCTCCTGTGTTTTCACACACCTTCATGCTCTGTAAGGTTTTAAAGGAGTGCAAGAAGATCCTGCACATAGTCCAGAAGGGGATGTACCCAGAGCTGGGTAAAAACATCCCTGACAGCAGAAACTCTGCTGTCATGTGAGGAGCTGCTGAGGCTGGGTAGTGAGATGGTAAAACTGCTCACCACAGGCTCCAGGAAGGCCAGGAAAATGGTGGTGTTTCCTTGGGGAAGAGGCTGCTTCTGAAGGATGCCCACTGATGTTCCTCAGCATCTGAGACTGCAGTCAGGTAAATAGCCCAAGGAAAAAAGCCAAGATTAGGTAGGACTTTGCCTGACACCGTGTACCTGAGACAGGTAGATTGAAGTTAAGGGGATGGCCATGGGGTGAGTAGGAGTATGTCCTCTGGTTCCTCCAGGGAGGGGGCTGACATGTGAAACTACAGTGACTAGCATAAAATAACCTGAAAAGAGGCTAGACAGTGTCTCAAAATCAATTATTTGAGGATACACACCTCTTTGGACTCAATAGAGAGGTTACTGAGCAACCAGGAGAATGTCGCCTCCACGGGCAGCATGGAGCTGGAGAATTGGGAAACACTCAGTAGCTGTGCTGACAGCACTGGAGGTATCTCAAAGTGACCCTATAAAGAGAATTTTTCATTAACTCAGAACATAAAAGGAAACAGAAGAAAGAATTTTCAAAGCAGTGTTTCCCTCAGGAGGGGCAGAGACGGGGGAGACCAAATTTTGACATAACTCAGTGGCATCTGGCAAGGAGCTACAGCACAGCATAGTGAGCTAAGGAGACAAAGCAGTCTCTTACCTTGAAGAGTGATTAATTCCTTGATATTACATGATTTTTAGCAATATGTGTTTTCAGGCTAACTCTGATTTTGTGTTGCAATTGCACAGCATCTCTTAGCACCATTCCATTCCTTTGTTCTTCCATATCCACTCTGTTTTCTCTCTGAAGAGCAGCCCGGAGCAATCATGCAGCTAAAAACTGCTGCTGTTTGATTTTCTTTTTTCCTTAACTAATTAATATGGTCTTCAAAGGAGTAGCTTGAGTAAAAGCTCTAAGTGGAAATAAACAGTTTTGGAAAAGGACTGTTTGCAGATCTCTTGGGCTATGTTTGGTTAAAGAAATGTTTAAAATCTAGGAATCTCGGATTAAGTGTTTCCATATTTTTGTAAAGTGTTCCCTTGATTTGACATGGAAGTTCATGAAATGGAAATGTCCCAAGGCCAGGTTGGACAGGGCTTGGAGCACCCTGGTGTAATGGAAGGTGTCCCTGCCCATGGCAGAGGGTTGGAATGAGATAAGTTTTAAGGTCCCTTTTAACCTAAACCATCTGTGATTCTGTGACAATTGATATATAATGCCATTATTTTTTAATACTTTTGCAATATAAAGAATATTTTATAGTCAAGTCAGTATATGAGAATGTGATGGCGAATAAAGAGATGTCCTGTTAGTAATGAGCTGCTCCATTTGCACAGAGCAAGGGGAAGTGGCTGGAAGGTTTGAGCTGATGCCCAGTAGGAAATAGAGGGTTGTGTTTCAGTGCTCACTGCTGGCTGTGTGTCCTTTCAGCGCTACCCCACCGACAAGGCCTACTTCATAGCAAAGGAGATCCTGGCCACAGAACGCACCTATTTAAAGGACCTGGAGGTCATTACAGTGGTAAGTGGGCTTGACTTTCTTTCTTCTCCCTTTTTTTTAACAGAATTGTGATTGTCAGGTTGAAAAAACTTGGAATTTCTTCTTGTGATGTAGCATAATCCATGAGGCAAGTAGCTGTCCCCTTCCTCGTTCCTCTTTCTGTGGGAGAGCTGATACCTTCTCTGGACTTCCATCATTTGCTCCAGCAGCCACATCCTGATGACTTAAGCAAGCTTTTGGTCTTAAAACAGTGAACAAGGAAAGCCTAAAAACGTTTTGCATTCAGTTTCTGTGATATCTGCCAACTCTGCTTATACCCTGGCTGTCTTCTCCATGGCTTTCCTTGGGAAGCTTTTAGCCTTGTGCCTTTGCATCTGTGAGCAGACGACAGTTGCAAAGAGCATCGAACCCATGGGGGTTTCAAGAGTTTTTTCTTGTTTTGTTGCTTCTGTTTCTTCCTCCCTCTTTCACCCAGAACAGACAAGTGAGTCCTGGTTTGGAGGGCAGCATGAATTTCTAGTTCATGTGCTTCTAAAAGAGTTTTTTCATTCATGAGCTCCATGTTTGAGCACTGTGACTGTTGCCTTTGTTGTTTTAATTTCATCAAAGAAAATCTTGAGTCCCTGTCCTCTGCATGGCCTCAGTGGAGGTGTTCTCTGCAAGTTCACTGAGCACCATCTCACTCCAATTCCTCCTACAGGCTTCCCAGCACTTCTCCTAAAAGAAGGGGGAATAACTCAGAAAAATCTCAGAGGATTTTTGTAATATCCCTGCCCCTGCCAGAAGGTGATAAAATGTGGAATGTGACCTGCAACGAGATGTCTTCAGCTGAGTAACTTGCACAGGGCTCCAGGTCCATGAGAGCAGTTTTATCTGCGTGGAAGTGGCAGCAGCTGGGGCAGCCACTGGGTAACTGATTGTCACTCAGCTGTCCCCAACCATCCCATCATTGCATTCAGAAACAAGCTTGTGCCCAGAACCAGCCATGGGCCTCATCTTCCTCATATTTGGCAAGGAAAAAAAATCCCATCTTTTCATTTTTCACAAATTACATCTTCCCTAAATATTTCTTCTTCCTTCCTGCTAGTTTCCCTGTGCATACTTTCTTCTCCCCCCCATCACTGCAGGAGCAGAAATTTTCATGCTAACAATGAATTTCTGAAAGAGAGAAACTGATGAGAGTTTCTGGTTTTGTGGCAGTGGTTCCGCAGTGCCGTGATCAAGGAGAATGCCATGCCAGAGGGGCTGATGACTCTGCTCTTCTCCAACATAGACCCCATCTATGAGTTCCATCGAGGCTTTCTGAAGGAGATAGAGCAAAGGCTCTCACTCTGGTAAGTCAGTGGGGGGACCTTTTTCTACATCCTCACGTCAAAACCAGACTGCAGTTGGTATTTCCACATCGATAGAAGCAAGGAGAAATCTTTTATGAAATTAAAGCTACCAAAAAAGCACAAATTATGTTGCACAAAGCCCCTTTCCCAAGCTTTGCCTTGTATATAATACCCTGTAGTTGTAGGACTTGTGCACCAGACTGAGGGTTTTGTAATCAGACAATCATTTAGGTTGGGAAACACCTTTAAGATCATCAGTTGTTGATATAATCTGATGATGTTTCTCAAGCCTTAGAAAAAAGAAGGAACACAAGATCAAAAAAAATGAGGCATGTGCTTTTCCCACGCCTTCCAGTTAATGAATCTCCAGGTGAAAATCTAGGAAACGTTTTTGTGATTAAGGTGGGAGCTTGGTTCTTGCAATGCAGTTTATTTCACAGATTGTTTTTAGTCTTTTAAACTTTGTATTATTTTCTCCTGCCCTGACATGTTATATATTACAGTATAACTACCTTTCAAAAGGAGATGATCAACGCTAATAAAGTATAAACAAAAATAAATTCACAAAATCAGGTGGGCTTGTGTTATGACATTTATGTGGAGGTCTAAAATATAAAATTCTCAAATAGACTTTCACACAAGTTCCTTTCTAGTCCTTTCTCAGTTTTTCAAGCATGTCTTTATGTTTGCTGTTTTGTGCTGCATCCATATTTAATGTACCAAATTTTCAATTTGAACAGTAAAATAGGAATGTCAAATGGCTAAAGATTATGTCCTGACTTAGGACAGGGAAGGTGGAGGGAGAAAACAGAAATTTCCTGATCCCCCATGTATGTTGCCTTCTTCTTTCCTCCTGTGTGTCCCAGGGAAGGCAGAAGCAATGCTCACGTGAAGGGGGATTACCAGCGCATTGGAGACGTCATGCTCAGGAACATGCGCACTCTGAAGGTAGATACAGCATTCAAGAGATGCAGTTTGGTGTTCTCTTCTGTTTTCTCAAGGATCAGAGCTCAATATTTCCATTAATCACAGAATCCCAGGAGGGTTTGGGTTGGAAGTGACCTTAAAGCCCATCTCATCCTACCCCCTGCCATGGGCAGGGACACCAGGGTGCTCCAAGCCCTGTCCAGCCTGGCCTTGGGCACTTCAGGGAGATCCAGGGGCAGCCACAGCTTCTGTGGGCACTCTGTGCCAGGGCCTGCCCACCTGTTACAGTCTGGTTCTTAAAATTCTTAGAAATGCCTCTGCTTTTATTAAGGTGCAAATGAGACCATATGCCAAAGTCAATAATAGGGGCTTTACTTAAATATGGGAGAGAAGAAGGAAGAGAAAGAAATAGAAAAGAGGTGGGGAGACAGAAAGAGAGGGACAGAGACAGGTTAAAGAAAATATCATCACTCCATACATCTCACCAGTGTCCTGATGATCCTGTCCAGCTGGTCTTCTTGGTGGTGAGGGTCCCCCAAAAAGCACAGAATCCAATGGATTAATATTTGCTCAGGCCAGGTGGAATGCCCAGGTACCTCCCCTGTTTTGCACAGTCTGTTGCAGCAGACTGAATCACTTGGCATCATGTGCAGTCCTGTGGTGCAAGGCCACAGGAGTGAGTCTGAGGAGCACTTTGGGGAGGATCTTTGATGGATTAAGGCCCCCCCTCAGCTGCTTCCCACATGCATGTCCCATGGATGTGGCCTTCCTGGGGTTGGGGGGTTTTACAGCTGATCCAGTTTGTGTAAGGGGGAGGATAGGTGTTCACTGCCTCTGACCAGAGGTTTCATCAGCACCCAAAACTCTCCTCCTGCCCCCTTTGTTTGGGGGGTTCTGTGCAAACCTGAACTCTTGGGCTATGGCCTCCCCCACCCAACCCAGCCAGGAATGATTTTCTGCTGGGTTTGGCTTTCTTGGGTGTGCATTCTTTTCCCTCTGCCTTGTTTACTTCTCCCTAGACCCATGATTATTGAATAATAGTGCTCCCTTTATCTTATCAAGGCATCTTAACTCACAGTCCAAAGTTCCAGTCAAGCAGCTTCAGGGAGGGCTGGACTTCTCTGGTTGTAGCTTCTTTATAAAACTTCTTTGTAGAGTTTTGCCAGAACAGGCAAAAGGTTCCTGACAATGTTTAAGCCATGAACTATCAGATTCTAGTATCTGACAGCACCCTCACAGGGAAGAATTTCTTTCCAATATCCCACCCAAACCTATTCTTTTTCAGTCAATCTTGAAGTAGCTTGCAAACAGTTATTGTTGAGAAACAATTTAAAAAGAAAACGTAGTAAAATAATGGCAGGAGGGCTTTGTATCACTGTTCCTTATTTAGCCACCTACATTTACCTTGAGAAAAAGTGTTTGTTGGTAATTCAGCAGAAAACAAAGAAAAATTATTTATTCAGCTCCCCTATTGAGACCCTGATTCACAAGGTTATTTAATTTAGAAATATACATATTTTTAAAGGCAGAATAATTTCTTCTGAAATGAAGTCAACTTTATTTGGAGCAGAGTGGCTCCCTGGGACAGTTACATTAGTGCTGTAGCAGTGCAGTAATTATTTAATTAAAACCAGTAGCTTCAGTGGGAGTGCAGGAGTGTGGTACTATTATTTCCACCAACAGCATTTTGTGCACAGGCACAATACCATACAGACACTTATTTTGACCCTGACTGGGGCTGCCTGCCACTTCCTTTAGTTGTGAAAGACTGTTTTCCTTTCATCCAAGTCACGTTTTGTGCAATTCCACAGGAGTTCACCAGTTACCTGCAGAAGCACGACGAGGTCCTGACGGAACTGGAGAAAGCAACCAAACGCCTCAAGAAGCTGGAGATGGTTTATAAGGAGTTTGAGCTGCAGAAGGTTTGCTACCTGCCCCTCAACACCTTTCTGCTCAAACCCATCCAGAGACTGATGCACTACAAGCTGATCCTGGGGAGGCTGTGCAAGCACTACACAGCAGAGCACCGGGACTTCGCCGACTGCCGGAGTGAGTGAGCGCCCAGCCAGCCCCTTCCCGTGGGCACCCAAAACTCTGCCTGTGCTCTGGGAAGACAAGAATTATAGAATCTCAGAATGCTTTGGGTTGAGAGGGACCTTAAAACTCATCTCATTCCCCTTCCATCATGGGCAGGGATATTTTTACTAGAGCAGGATGCTCAGAGCCCCGTCCAGCCTGGCCTTGGACACTTAGGTTCACTCATGTTCAATTATGGCCGCAAATTCCATGGAAGTGCTTCTTTTTCCTGGCACTCCATGAAGTGGTTTTATCATGATGTACCCCAATACCTCAGCCAAAGCTGGAAAATTAGTCCTTTTCTTGTCTCCTAGCAGGGTAAAAAAAAAAAGAGTAGGTTTTTTACAACCTTTTTGTCATTTAGGTGTAAAAATGTGACCAAAAAATGCTTGTTTTGTAGCATCAGAAGCATGTGTAGTAAATTCCATTCATGGCAAAGTAATCTTTGGCAGAAATAGTTTGATTTGATTTTTTAAATTTTACTTTCAGCTACGTAGTAAATACTTTTTGTTTAAGTAAAATCTGAGATACACAATGATCTCCAGAAGCACAGGAAATGCTGTGAAGTGAAGTCCATTGCTCCATTTACCCTCCTCTAAAATACACTTAAAGAAGCTGGCAGTTGGACTGAGTGATCGTTGTAGGTCCCTTTCATATGAACCATTCTGTTCTAAAATTGGCTCTAAATTTCAGATCTACCTTTCAGATTGAGTTTTCCAGGGGTGAAATGGGTGGCCTGGGTTGCTCTGCTCTGGTCCCACTGGTGCTGTTCTCCACACAGATGCACTGAAGGAAGTCACAGAAATGACCTCACAGCTGCAGAACAGCCTCATCCGCCTGGAAAATTTCCAGAAGCTTACAGAGCTGCAGCACGACCTGATTGGGATAGACAATCTCACAGCACCTGGCAGGGTAAGTGGCTCTCCTTGGTTTTTAGAGCCTTTATTGGTTTTATTTCCAAGGAAGTGGAAATAAAATGTTTTGAAGCATGGATTTGCCATCTGTGCCCCTCTGGCCTATGAGACCTGTAAAGGCTTCATGTGACTGTCTGTTAGTGAATGCCATGGATGATGGGATCATCACCTTGGTGATATTCCAAGGAATGGATCAGAAATGCTTCTGCTGAAACTCTGGCTGCAGTTTTGTGTGTCCAGTGCAGATACTGGGTACACTGGGGTGTGGTGCTCCGGGCACGAGTGGGAGCTGGTGTGTTGTACTGGAAATCCACTCCCAGGAAATCCACTCCCAGCTCTGCCTGTGTCTGCCTGGTGCAAACTCAGAGAATGGAGGGATGGTGAGAGCCACAGCACTGGGATAGACTGGTGTGGGTGCCTCTGTGTTACAGGAGTTTGTGCAGTTCCTGCCTGGTGTTTTGTTTCTTTGTTTTTGATAGATGTACTGGGCATAAATACAGGAGCATCGCATGTGCTTTGGGGAGGCTATGGCAGTCACTGCAGTGGGATGTAAGTGTGATAGGTGAACTGCTGGTGTCCAACAGGAATTCTGCTCCTTTCTCTTCTCTTCCTTCACTGATTTAAATGCTGGCTGCAGCAAGGAGCTGACTCATGTCACAAAAAAGGAAGGAAAGCGTCATCGGGCCTCTAAGAAATCTGTTAGTGATCATTGCTGGGCACCAATCAACATCTGTGTACTCTGGGATGAAAATCCAATTCCCTGGAGTCAGGAAAGATCAAACATTATCTGACTTTTTCTTTTCCACTGCAGGAGTTTATCCGGGAAGGTTGTTTGTACAAGCTCACTAAGAAGGGTTTGCAGCAGCGGATGTTCTTTCTGGTGGGTGTTTCTTCTGACATTTATAAACCCAAAACCTTCAAGATGAAGTTGTTGGGGAAGTGTGTTTTCATGTGCTTGTGTTGAAAATCAGCACCTGAGACTGAAAACTCACTCTAAACAATGTTTTTAGAGGGTGTGGCTGTGGCACTACTCTCTGGTGAACTCGGTTCCTTAATGGCACAGAATTTTAATAGAATTTAAAAATTTAAAAATTTAGTTTTCTCTCTTATAAGTAAACAAAAGAGAGGTTTGAAGGGTAGTTGGCCAAACTGACTGGGAAATGGCATTTTTCATGCATCTACAGTGGCCTGTAAAGAACAGATTTTTAAAGATGTCAAAAAATCCTTGGCCCTGCCTGGTGCTTCCAGAACACTGATTGTTCTCTTCCTGCCTTTCCAGTTCTCAGATATGTTACTGTACACAAGCAAAGGGGTCACAGGGACAAATCAGTTCAAAATCCACGGACACCTCTCTCTGCATGGCATGTTGGTAAGTGGTTCCATGTTGCATCACAGGGTTGAGGAAATGGCTTTGCCTAAGGCAGGTTGAGGAATTCCTTCAGGGCCCAAGGACCAAAGCCACAAGCTGCTCCAAGGCTGGTCTCACCAGCAACTGGTCAAACAGAGATTTTTTTATCTGCAGGTGATGAGTCTGTTCCTTCCACATTAGCAAAACAGCTGAAGCACGCCCTGTTGCCCATTCATTTTCACACTGCTGTGAGAGGCTGATCTGGAAACAGGGATTTCTTTATCCTGGTGTTTTGTCCCCCAGCACACACCTTGGCATGCAATCAATCCTCCTGTCTCCCCACACCTTCTCTAACAGGATTGTTCTTTTTGTCTTTGGTTTGCAGCTGATAGTGCTGGACCCCCCGGTAAGTAAGGAACCAAATCTGCTCCAGCTCCTTCCTTTCCTTGCCCTGTTGTGGTGTTGTGCCCCTGCAGTAGAAACACATCTTAGATTTTTATATAGAGCCAAAATAGTCTTGAAAGTAGGTGGTATTCACCAGAGAGCTGCTGTTCTGCACTTCCTGCAGCCAGATTGGAATCCTGTTTGACTCCAGTCCCAGCCAACACAGGACAGTTTTAGTGTTTATTGGTGACTGAGCACTGATGGGAAAAATCTTTTCCTGCAGGTGGAGGAGAGCGAGAATGAATGGTCTGTCCCACACTGCTTCACAATCTATTCTGCACAGAAAACCATAGTGGTGGCAGCCAGGTAATCCAGTTTTCCTGTGGCTTTGATGGATTCCTTCTGCAGAAAGTTACTGCTCAAGTGGTGCAGAGCCAGAGGGATGTTTCATGCATCCTCTAGACTTCAGAATAAGCCCAGGGCTCTTCACAATTCCTTCTTAGTGTCGAATTTTGGGAAGGAGTAGTTTATTCTGGGCTGATCCCCAGAGTGGGCAGCAGGAAAGGGATTGGGATTCTGCCCCTCAGCCCCACTCAGGTGAGACCCCACCTGCAGAGCTGCCCCAGCCCTGGGGCCCAGCACAGGGAGGACCTGGAGCTGCTGGGGAGAGTCCAGAGGAGGCGCCAGGGTGATCAGAGGGATGGAGCAGCTCTGCTGGGAGGAAGGGCTGGGTGAGCTGGGATTGTTCAGCCTAGAGAAGAGAAGCTTTGGGGTGACCTCACTGTGGCCTTGCAGTGCCTGAAAGAGTTGAAAAGAAAGATGGAAAAAGACTTTAGACAGGGGCCTGTAGGGACAGGACAAGGGGGAATGGTTTCCACTGCCAGAGGACAGGGTTAGATGGGACATGGGGAAGGAATTCTTACCTGTGAGGGAGGTGAGGCCCTGGCACAGGGTGCCCAGAGAAGCTGTGGCTGCCCCATCTCTGGAAATGTCCAAGGTCAGGTTGGACAGGGCTTGGAGACACCGGGGACAGTGGAAGGTGTCCCTGCCCTCATGGGGTGGGATGAGATGAGTTTTAAGGTCCCTTCCCACCCAACCCATTCTGTGATTCTGTGATTCCATCTGACCCAAAACACAAACAGCAGTAATAAGGTTGCTATTTTGTTTGTTTATTTGGGAGTTGCCAGCATCATCCTTCAAATCACTTCAGGAGACAAAATCTAAACATATAAATATTTTAGAGACTCAAAAGAATTAAAATTCAGAACATGCAAATTGCTGTGAGGAGGGGAGAGTTCCTGCAGAATCTGATGGAGGAACCTGGGGAGAGGAAAAATTAAAGGTTGAGTTGGAAATGAAAACAATCCCTTTTCAGCCTAAATCATCCCTGTGCAGTGAGTTTGGTGCCTTTTTGTAATTAGGATGTCTCCTACACCTGGTGTCAGGATCAGCTTTAGGAGTTTTTGTCTTTGCAAGTCTGCTATGAGAAGGCAGCTGGAATCAGGAATGCCAACAATGCAGGGTGGGAGCACTAAATCTCAACCTTAAATCACAGGGGTTTTACTGCTTGATGACCTGTTCTTGAAAAATAACCACTACAGTATATTTATAAAGCAGGTGTGTAATGGCACAGGAGCCAATACCTTTGATATGCAGATTTTTTTTTTTATTCCAACCAAACACCTGAGAATGCATTTTTTTTGAGATCAACCATTTCTCAGAGTCATAAGGTGCTTGAAAGATTCTTAAATTTGGAAAAATAAATAGAATTTTTACCTTGTCAGGACTTCAAAAGAGCTCAAACGTTACCTGTCAAAAACAAAAATTGCTGCTAGACTTAGACCATGTGTGTGATTTTCAGTCTAAATTAAAAACTTTCAGGAAAAAGAGATGGTTACCAAAACAAAGAAATGTTGTGGCTTTGTCTAAAGCCAAACCTGCCACTGTTGCATCCCTGGGGATACAGATACACCTTGAAGGGCTGGGAAGGTCTCACCTTTAGTGGATCCTGGGAAGGGGGAAGCAAATTTCCTCTTCCTGCCCTCTGGGTTTTACTTGCTTGAGATGTCAGGTACATCCCAAATGCCCTTTAAAAGATGGGCTGTGCTTCAGGCTGCCATCTATCCTTCAAAAAAAACCATATCCCTCATCTCCAGAATTCCTCTCCTGACCCCTGCCAGCTGTCTGTTCATTTTATTTGCTGTATAGTCCCAGTGTTTAATTGTTAGTTTAGTCTTGTTTCAAGGCTTGAATATAGAGGTGGAGGCTGTATGAGGTCACTTCCCTCTCTGG
Source organism: Cyanoderma ruficeps (assembly GCA_008694505.1). NCBI lineage: Eukaryota > Metazoa > Chordata > Aves > Passeriformes > Timaliidae > Cyanoderma > Cyanoderma ruficeps. Next base: position 4,005,021 of record VZDJ01000033.1, read on the forward strand.
AAAGCTCCTGCTTTGGAGGAATTCTAATTCTGGTTTTATTTATCTAATGGAAGGACACTGTCCCTTGTTTTGGGCAGTGACCTGTGCCTTCAGCACACAGGCACAGCTCTGGGCTGGCACATCCCCATCCCCATTGCTTCCCTTGCAGTACCCGCCTGGAGATGGGCAAGTGGATGGAGGATCTGAATGTGGCAATTGAAATGGCCAAGAAATCTACTGAGAAATCCGAGATGCTTCTGGAAAACTCCCTGTGCAACCGCTCCAACAGTAAGTGGCGTTCCCTGCCTCCTAGAAAAGCAGCAGTTGTCCTGTTCTTTCTGCTTTTCCTTTTGTGAGTTTGATGACATAAATGACATGTTTTTATAACTCATATGATAATGGAGAATTAATTGGGCTTTGGTTTTAATCAAAAGAGATATGCTTGTCTTCCTAGACTGATGTTCAAAGTAGCTTTAAATGCAGCAGGGATGCTCCCATTGCAGAGCTGTTGATTTTATAAGGCCCTTAGTCACCCTTTACATAGATTTTTCTCAATTTAACCATGTGGTGAATTTTTCTTGTCTGAAATGTAGTGTCTCTGGAGGTCAGCTTTTACAGCCCAGTATTCCTCTGCCTGTCTAGTGGTGTTATGGCTGTGCTGAAACATGGAACATTTTTTCTTGGAGACCTCTGTTGTGTTCCTTGACTCAAGATGAAGTGTGGTCATTTTGGTTTGACACAGGACTGACCCAAACCACTCTGTTATTTTATTCTAATGGAAGGTGGCCCTGCCCACAGCAGGGGTTGGAAGCAGATGAGCTTTAAGGTCCCTTCCAACCCAAACCTTCCTTTGATCCTGTGAGTCAGCTGCTCCAGGCAGAGCTGAGTAATGAAACCCAGACTGATGTCTTAGAGTGGTCGTAGGAGCTGTGTAATCAGTTCAGCTTGACATAAAACTGGACCACGGCAAGAGCAAACCGCCTCGCTCAGGAATCCCAGCTCCTCTTGCTTTTTGTATTGCACGGTTTCCTTAAACCACTACCCAATTCTCCTCCCCCAGGATCCTCTGATGAGGTCTCTGTAGAACAGGAGTCCGAAGATGACATTCACTCCTCCCGTAGCTCCTTGGACAGGCAGAGCCACCACCGTGCCAACACAACCATGCACGTGTGCTGGTACCGCAACACCAGCGTCTCCATGACCGACCACAGTGTGGCCGTCGAGGTACCCGGCCTGCGCTGGCCCCGCTCTGTCCGTCCTGCCTGGCCTCCATCTCCCACGGGGCCTCGGCAGCAGTTGTGTGTGCAGGGAGAGCCTGCAGCCCCCCTGCATGCTGTCCCTCTGTGCCTGTCCGTGTGTCCGTGCTCACGCTCCGCTCTCTGGGCAGCAGGGCTTCGCTTCGGCAGCGGGACCAAAGCGGGGAAGGTTTAAAGGAAACCCAGGATATCCTGGGGCTGGATCTCTCCTTTGGGTTTTATCCTGCTTGCTGGAGGACTGAGCATCCCCTGTGCTGGGCACTGCTGATGCCCCTCAAATCCTGGGGTCAGTTTAGGGCCCCTCATGACAAGAAGGACATGGGGGGGCTGGAGCGTGTCCAGAGAATGACAGTGGAGCTGGAGGAGGGTCCTGGGAGCACCAGGAGCAGCTGGGGGAGCTCAGCCTGGAGAAAAGGAGGCTCAGGGGGAACCTTCTGGCTCTGCACAACTCCCTGACAGGAGGATGCAGCCAGGTGGGGGTCAGACTCTGCTCCCAAGGAACAAGGGACAGGACAAGAGGGAATGACCTCAAGCAGCACAGTGGAGGTTCAGGTTGGGAATCAGGAAGAATTTCTTCATGGAAAGAGTGGATAAGCATTTGAACAGGCTGCCCAGGGCAGTGGTGGGGTCACTGTCCCCAGAAATGTTCAAAGAATGTGTGGATGTGGCACCTTGCCCAATTGTTCAGTGGGATTTGTCAGAGGTTGGATTTGATGATCTTGGAGGTGTTTTCCAACCTTAGTTGTTCTATGATTATGAGTTCCCTATCCATGATGTTTTCCTTTAGAGATTGACTGTGCTGTACTGAGCTCTGGTTAGCTGCTGTACTGCACCCAGAAGTAAGAAGAGGGAATTCAGTTGGAATTCTCTGCCCTTCCCTTGCTGCCAGGACTAAGCAGCCAAGAGTCTTTTCATGGTAGCATCATTTCATGCTGAGCAGAGATGTTTATGATGTGCCCACAGAGGTGTCTGAGGCCAGGCTGGATGGGAGTCTGAGCACCCTGGTCTAGTGGAAGGTGTCCCTGCCCATGGCAGGGGTTGGAACCAGATGAGCTCTAAGGTCCCTTCCAACCCAAACCTTTTAGGGATTCTATGAGCCACTGGTACCTGTGGTCTTGCTGTTACTCACAGTGCAGGACAGCACTGGTGGCACATTTGGGCACTGAATCCTGCAGATTTCGAGATTGATCAGCTCAGCACTCCTTACACTGCTTGCACCAACTCTACAGTTTTACTTCAGGCAGCAGTTTGGCAGGGTAGGAAGGACACCTTCCTGGAGGCTGGCATGCTTGGAACGCTTCCAGAAGTGGGAAGGACCCTGAATAACATGGAGAGAAAAAGGAGGTCACTAACCTGACAAAATGGGGCAGGGGGCTGCAGCATGTGTCTGTGCCTGCCTGCCCTGCTCTGCTCCTGAGGCACTTGTTTAACTGGAGTTAAAAGTCTGGTCACTGCAGCTCCTGCGTTTCTCTGATAGAGAAACTGTGTAGATCAGCTTGGTAAGGGAGGTGCTATAGATGTGACCTGGGCTTGAGGTGCAGACATTGGGCACCTGAGCTGGCTTCTGTTGCTGTTCCTGTTGGGAGGGGACAGGCCTTTCCCTGCTGGCACCTTGGGAAAGACACCAGTTCACAGTTCTGTGCATGGATAACAGGCCCACCCTGCTACAGGTTCTGGGATTGAATGTGTGAGTTCTTGCACTCCCTCTCACTCTGAGCTGTTCCATGTTCTAACACCGTCATTTTTTTCACAATCCATTTTCCTTTGACAGCCACCTTTCTTGCATCACTCCTCTCACCCTAACATTCTGTTTTTCTCTCTCCCCCTTTCTCTGCTCAGTTTTCTGCTCTCTTGCTGTTTCTCCAGAGCTTCCTCCTCGCTATTTGCTGGGCCAGGCCCAACGGCCCAACACAATCACCCATGTTTGTTGGTACCGGAACCAGAGCCTATCCCTGTCTGATTACTTGTGCATGATCCAGGTAAAGATGCCTCTCACATTTTGTGCTGGTGGGGAGGAGCCATGGGATACCCAGGAAAATGTCCTGCTTCCTAACTGCCCACGTGAGGATCCTGATCCTCAGAGGCAGACCCAGTGGACCACTGCCTAGTTAAGACAGGATTTCCTCCTGTTTATGCCTCAAAAAATGGTTCTCTCTGTAAATCTTCCACGTATCCTGTCTTTTTCTCAAATTACAAAATTCCTGTGCTGTCACTGCATGCCATAGGTTTCCCTGTCCTGCTGGCTGACTCCTGCTGTTCCCTCCCTGCAGCCCCTTTCCATGCTGGCTTTGCTGTGTGTAGCTGCCACGTGTTGTTTGTCTCCCGGCTCTGCAGTCCCCTGTTTCCTCTCCTGTTTTATTCCCCTTCTCACACAGTGTGTTCCATGTGGGTTTTCTGCATGTAAGAAAGGGTGGCTGAAAGGGATGGACCCTGGTGGCTGTCACCATGTCACCTGGAGGCCTTTGTCCCCAGGGAGCAAGTGCAGGAGCAGCATTGGGCTGTTACCCTGCAGCAGGAGGGCAGCCTGTGATTTCATGGGAGTTCTCTTTTCCTTCTGTGCCAGAACCAACTCTCGGGGTATCTGCTGAGGAAGTTCAAGAACAGCAATGGCTGGCAGAAACTGTGGGTTGTCTTCACCAACTTCTGCTTGTTCTTCTACAAGACACACCAGGTGGGCGGGTGTAGGGGAGGGGATGATGTCAGGGTGGTGGGGGGACCTAGGGATCCTTGACTTTCAGAAAGCTCCAGGGGCAAATCACTGCTGTTTGAAGGAGAGTAACGAGGGGAAGAAGAGGGATTTCAGAAGGAAGCTGGTCTCTGAAAGGCTGTGGGTACTTCTTGTGGAACTTAATCAGAACTTCCAGTTCTGATGGCACTGATAACCTGTGAGTGAGGGGAAAACGTCTCCTCTTGCAGTGACTAAAGGATATGAGGGACACAGCAGCCTTTGGACCTTCTCTGCCTTCTTCTCTCTGTGCTGGGCTTCAGCTCAGCCTCACAGGCTCCAGGATTTTTCTGCCCGTGGTGCATTCAGCACCTGCTTGATAATGAACCGTGGTGAAGCACAATCTTTTCATCTTATTAACCAAATAAACTGTATTTATTAACCCAGTAATTGGGTTATTCTGGCTTCTTGCCTTGAGGGCTCATTTCTTTTGTGAGAGTTCCTTTACCTTTTTTGTCAGATCTGTGCTTTGAGTTCCATAGAGAGGGTGCAGAGAAGGAGGAGGGAGCCCAGGAGACAGCGTTGGGCAGAGGAGCAGAAGCAAATAACTATAAAAAAAAAGAAAGGAGTTGGGGGAAGGTTTAATTATAAGCTGTTGGTGGCTTTGCAGAAGAGTTCTCCTGTTGTTTCCTGAACAAGAGTGCACAGCCCTCACCTGTGCCACACAGGCTGCATGGCAGGGGTGCCTTGCACTCAGGGCTGGGCTCTTGGGCTCTTGCAGGATGATTATCCCCTGGCCAGCCTCCCCCTGCTTGGATACACGGTCAGCTGCCCTGTGGAGGCCGATGGCATTCAGAAGGATTATGTCTTCAAGCTGCAGTTCAAGTCCCATGTGTATTTCTTCAGGGCTGAGAGCAAATACACCTTTGAGAGGTAATTTTCTGTTTTCTCTGTCTTGGTTTATAACCTTAACTCAGTAGCTGCTCATCCCATCCTCTTTCCTCCTAGTCTGAGTGATCTTCCAGCACATTCTCAGGAATAGCATTCCCTTCTGATGATGTTTGGAGATCCCTTCTCTGACAGAACACTCCTCTGTGTGTGGGAGAGCTGGGGTGCACCTAGAGCTGTGAGCTGAGCTTTGTGCCAGGAGCCTGGGGCTTCCTTGGAGCCAGGGAGGAATGTGGGAGGGGAAGGGCTTTGGGGTGCTCAGCTCCACCAGCTCTTTGGGAGTCAGATTTTCAGGTTCTGTAAAGTTTTTTGGTTTTCATCTTCCATCTCTGGGAACACGAGGCTGAGAGCAACAAGTGCAGGCTCCTTTTCACTTGTCTGGTTTTATGTAATTACATTTTATTACTGTCCTCTGTAATCACAATTAATTACTCCAAGGGGCTTCCACAGAGGGTCCAGACTGTGTGAAATGCACCATGTACAAAACTTTGCTGCTGTGCTGAGATCCCTTGCACTGGGTCCTGCTGTGCAGGGTGGTGTTGGTCGTTTTGGAATGTGGTTTTACTGAGGTGTCACATGTCCCCCCTCCTTGAAGAGGCTGCCACACACTTGTGAACAGCTGAGGTATCACCTACCCGAGCCATAAGTTCTGCTTTTTAATGCACTGGACTCGTGTAGGGATTTCAAGGGAAAAATGTCGAATGCACAGTGGATTTGTCTTGTTTTTTTCACTGTTGCTTTGCTTTCTTCCACACGAGCAGGGCTGTTACCTGTTTCCTAATTTATTGTTAAGAAAAGCAGTAATTATTGTCAGCTTGTCATCCTTGATAACACCGAGGAATGAACGCAGTGAGAGAACAGTCTCAGAGCACTGTAGACTTTTTACTTGGACAGACAACCACAGGGTATTCTGCAGGGTATTTACCACATCTCAAACTGCCTGTCCCTTTGAAGAGTTACTTTCCAGAAGACTTGTAAAAGAAAGAAAATGGCTGTTTTAGGAGGTTTGGGAAAGGGGTACAGCTCATAACAAAGGACAAGATTACCTGTGAGTGTGGGTTGAGCATTTCTCATGTCCTTTCTTGGCAGGTGGATGGAGGTGATCAAAAGAGCCACCAGCTCTCCAGCCAGGTCGAGCCTGCTGCTTCCCAAGGAGAAGGACACTCACACAGACTGATGTGGGGCAGAGCTGGATCTCTGCTGGCAACACCAACAAAAGAAGCAGGTGGGAACAGGAGTCTCTGGAGTTGACAAAGCAAAAACCCAGGAGGCTCATTCCCCCCGGTATGGAAAGTGGGAGCGAGGGGGCTGCAGACAGGGATCACATCCATTCCTGATGGTGTGGAAGAGGGTCAAGTCTGTTCCAGCTGAACCCACCTGGAGAGAACCCAACAACATCAGTGCTGCAGTGCACACACCGCGGGAGGGTTCTTGTTCCATGGTACCTGTACAGTGACACCTTCACCTGCCCTGAAGGCAGGCACCACCTTCTCTTTACATTTGACCGGATGATCAGCACACATGGGAGAAAACCAGCAGCTTCCAGTGGTGCAGCTGGCTGGCAGCAGTGGGTGCCAGGGCTCCCAGACTCGCCTGTCCCAGGTGCTCCATGGGGCTGGCAACACAACCTGTCCTGCTGCTGTGACCATCAGCCTGCTGGCACAGCTGACAAACAGGAACACACGGAGCTCCTTCTGAACAGACACTGCAGCTCTGCTCCTCAGGAGCTGCCAAGGCAGCAGTTTCCCAGGGAAGCAGGAAGACTGAGGCTCTGTTGAGCTGTCACGGTGTTGGTGTGGTGTGGATCGGTGCAGGGGGGTGCATGGTTTGTCCTCTGAACTCAATCACTATTCTCATATCACAGCTCCAGTTTCTTTATCCTGTAGTAGGAGTTAAGTAAGGCACGGGATTGCAAACACTCTCCACTGTGGTGTGGGTGATGTTTTCAAGGCATTTAAGCACTGTAGGACAACAAGCCTCTGAAAGTCACTGTTGCTTGTGCTTTTGTCATGCAAAGACTTCTGAAAATCCCTAATCTTCTATTTCAGTTCGGGGTGAGAGCCATCTTCTGTTTCTCATGAAGGTGTAAAAGTCACTGGATTCCAGATGGAGCATTAGTGTCTGTGGACTCTATTAAATTTCTGTATTAAATCTGAAATGTTTGCAGCTTGTTCTCTTTTGTAAAGCTGTCACCTTTGGGTGCCTCCACGGAAGGACTGACGTATGCTAAGTGCCACAAGATGCTGCTGGACGTGGCTTTGATGGGCTGTGGGGACTCTGATTTATATTAGATAGAAAAGTGTTTGTGTACTAACAGAAGGAACAGTGCAGTGAAGCAGTGAAAGCAAAAGGAAAGTGTTGCATGCTGTGAGGAGGGAGGAGTGTGGAGATCCCAAGGGACAATGGGAAGGACAGAGGCCAGCACAAGTGTTCAGTTATGGCCTCAAGCATATGTGGGATGAGGGCTGAAGGGAGGGGAATGCAGAGGGATTTTCTTGCTTGGCATTTGCATCCTAGAGGAGTGACTGCAGATCCAGCCTTTGCACCGCTGCCACCAAGACCATTGTCCCATCTAAGTTAAATGTACTTAATTTATTAGTGTCTTCATTTATTATTTTTTTTAATTACCTGTTGTAGGTCTATCCATGTGGATTGATTAGATATGTTATACCGTGGCTGAATATGACTGTTCAAAGTAAATAGCATCTTGGTATAAAACTCTCTCAGCCTCTTATTCCTGAGCTCCCCATCCCTATTCCTGGGCCCATCATCCCAGGTTCAAGTTACTCAGTGGTTTTCCATGACTCTGGATCTCAGCTCACCCTGTACCAAGTGCTCTCCATGCAGCGTGGGGATGGTGTGGTGGAGGTGGCAGAGCTGCCTTTGTGGAGCTTGAGTGCCCCACAGTGAGCAAGAGTCTTCCCTTAAGGTTCGTGGGCTGGTGAGTGAATCACCTTTAGTTGCTTCTGTGCTGAACCCTTTCTTGAGGATGCAACTGCTGAGGTGGGGGTCTCTAAATCAGGAGCCTCTGGAAGGACAGCAGGCAGAAAAATGTCCCTTCTTGATTTGAGGATGCTGAGCTCAAATGTCTGTACATTTAAAGTGCAAGAGCTCAGGCTAGAAAAGCCAAAATCATTCCTATTCCTAGGAAAACTGCAGATGTCTTACCTCAGTGAATTTTAAAAATGGTGAGGATTTCAGTGGGTTATCAGTTCTGTGAAATATTTTATTTTTCCAGAACTTTCTCTGAGTATTTCTGTCTTAACTGAAGGCATGAGAAGTTTCCTTAACAGGAGCATTAGGCAAGGACAGAATTAAACCAGGTCCTTACACATTAGTTTCTTGGCATGGTGCTAAGGTGTATGTAAGGGGGAGATGCAGCTGGGACTGCACAGGTGGATAGCCATGGTCTCACTATTTCAAAGACCATCCAGTTCCACCTCCTCCCCTCCCCTTCCCACCATGGGCAGGGACACCTTCCACTCTCCCAGGTTGCTCCAAGCCCTGTCCAACCTGGCCTTGGACACTTCCAGGGATCCAGGGGCAGCCACAGCTGCTCTGGGCAACCTGTGCCAGGGCCTCACCAGCCTCAAAAGGAAGAATTTCTTCCTACTCTCCCATCATATCCTGCCCTGTCAGCATGAAGCCATTCCCCCCTTGTCACCCTGGAGCCTTCTCTTGTCCAGGCTGAACAGCCCTACACTGTGAGTTTGACCTCTTCATGCTTGAGCTTCATCCAGGGTAACAGTCCTGCCTCATTGCTTAAGAAACCAGATTTTGTGCAGATGAGGAGCCGTGCAGAGCTGATTACAGCCTCAGCTGTGCCCTTCAGCTCTGTTCCTGCCCGGGGAAGGACAGTCACAAGGGTTTAAACACAACTGAAGTGGCATCTCCAAAGTGTTCATCCTGTCCCTGGGGTCACACAGGCTGAGGATTGCCTGGTTCAGCCCCTGCTCATGCAGGGCCACATCTGTGCAGGGGATTGTCACCAAAGGGAGACTCCACCACCTCCCTGGGCAGCCCCTGCCCCACTTGGGCCCCTCTCAGCTGCAAAGGGAGACAGGGGAAGGCAGAGATGCCCTGGTGCCAGTTGAGCCCGAGTCTGAAGACTGCAGATAATGAACAAACTCCAGCAAAAACCTGCACTGCAGTGTGCTCCAGTGCACACCTCCACCTTTACCAATAGTGTGGGCTTCCTGCAGTGCCAGCAGGAAAGACTGATGTGCCTGCAGCTGTTATCCTTGCACACACAGTACTTGGCTCTGTCTCTGGGGTCTCTGTTACAGATGCAGGAGGAAGATGTGGAGGAAGACCAGGAAGAATGCAGAGAAAAGCAGCTGGAACCAATCCCTTCCCCCTAATAACACAGTTACACCAGCCTCATTTGTTTTGTTTCTTTATTGAAAGTGGCAGATCCCTTTCAATGTTTTTGAAAACTAAACCCATTGTTGCTTTGAATACTGGACGAAGGGTGTGGGGATTGTTTCCTTTAAAAAGTTTCCTCGTTACACTGCAGAGCATGCGAGTAACGACACAGGTACCTCATCAACACTGTTTGCTGCTGCTGTGAGCAGCACCTTTAAAAGCAGCAGGGCCCTCGTGCTGGCCTGCAGCCTCTGCCTTCCCCCTCTCCAAGCGTCCTGTCTCTACATTAACTTCTCCTCCTGAGGGAAAAGTGGGTTTGTTCTGGTCTTTCCAACTGCAGGCTCTGAGCTGGCTCTCACCACAGAACACTGCTCTGCATCAAAGAGCCAACAGCAGCACCTCTTCTCTACTGTGCAAGCTCATGGTGTTGCTGAGCCTGGATTTATCCATCAGGATAAATAAAGGATAGTCATAAGGTAAAGAGAACACCATACACCAGGATCAGGGAACGTGTGGTTCCCCCTGAGCTCCTTGCAGCCCAGCACTCAAAATCTGCACGTCTGAATCTAAGTACCAAAAATCAAGCCTTGTTTCTAACCAAGTGGCCTGTCATTAAAAAAAGGCTGAACAGGTCCAGCCTTTGTTCTCAGTGGCTCTGGGGTGAGCCGGATCATCCACACACAAACACCCAGACAGAAGGATCTGGGTGACTGAGTTTTTGCTGACTTCATGGGAATCTCTTTTCAGTTAGAGAGCAGCTCTCTAAACTATCAGGGGTTATTTTCCTAACTCTATTTTTCTAGACCTTTAAAATGTAGATTTAAGATCCGTGTGCTTACCTGAAGTAAAGATTTGCTTTATGAACTAGTATGATACAGAAAGCAAAGCTCCTGGGGATGGCTCTGCTGGAATATCTTAAGCAGCCAACACAGCAGTAAATACTTTACTGTCTCTGCTACCAAACACCACCCCAGCTTGTCAGCTGGAGCAGAGCCCTGGCTGCAGTGAGTCTGGATCCCAGGCTGAAGGACGAGCCAGAAAGGGAAGGTTGAGAAAGAGAGGGAGGCCTAGAGCAGCTTTTGAGAATCCCCAGCCCTTCCACACTGCTGTGAGCCATCCAGTTTATGTCTTCCTGTAGAGCACAGGTTCTTGCATCAAAAACTGCCATGTAGCGTCCCTCTGCCTTGTGAGCCAAAGCCCTGCTGGTGTCTGCAGCTGCTGTGTTCCCCCCACTCCCCTTTTCAACCCTTCTGCCCCCCGTGGGCCTGCACAGCTCAGACCAGCACTGCCCAGCCTGCCTGTCCAGCTGCTGCAGCTGCCAGGAGCACCCAGCACAGGAACTCCACCAGCTCCCACAGCAAACACACCCCCTTTGCCTTCTGCTCCCTGGAGACCCGAGGCAAGTTCAGCCTGAAGTAGATGAACTAAGGCCTAATACAAACTGATGTCCCAGAGCCAAAAAAAGAACAATCAGCAAACCCATCCTCCTATGAAATGACAGGCTGGGAAAGAGCAGCCCTGTATCAGCTGCAGCACTGGAAAGCCTTGTTACTTGTGTGTGAAGGGCTTGAAGTGATCCTCAAGAACAACTGGAGAGCTGGTCTCACTCTCCCAGAGGCCCTAAATGCCTGGAGAGCTTCCCAACATCCCTGCACTCACATGACTGCTCACAAACACTTCTTTAGGAAGGGCAGGAGAGACTAAACCCATCGGACTCGCCTGTGAAAAACACATCAATGGAAGAGAATCTCCCTTTTTCCAGCAGCCAGGCATTTACCAGAAACAAGCTGTGAATCAAACCAAGCCAAAATGGACACATCCATTGTAGGAAAACAATTAAAAACTGCATTGATTACATTGTAAAAACAATTAGACCACCCATCTCTGGTTCTGCAAAAGGTCTGAATTGTACTTGCATTGCAAACCCCACCCTGGGTTATCATGGAAACACGGCTAACATGAAGGCTCTGAAATGTCCTGGGGTCCATCACAATGTCACATCCAACGGCAGATGGTGGTCTGGATTAGAGATGTAGTTCTTATGAAGCTGGAAAAAATCCTTCCCCCCTGACAAGAGCAGCAGCAGGGAATGTGAGTGTCAGCGGGCAGAGGTCAGGTGGTTCCGACTGTGTGAAAACCTGCAGGGAACAAGGAACAGGGGAGAACTGCTCAGTGGTGCCCGTTTCTCACCTGGAAGGGCAGCCACCAGCAGGGCTGGGGGGGAAGGGCTCAGGCTGGCTGGCTCTGTCCCCACTCCCACTGCAGTTTTTGCTCCATGAAGTCCTGACAGACAAAACCAGCACTTTTAACAAAAAGCCAAGGTGGTTTGACACTTCTTCAGGTTTCAAGATTCAGTTTTAACCTAATCAGAAGTTTTCAGCACTAGTGTTTTATGGTAAGAAAGCAACCAAGTCTTTGAGGTTTTGCAAACCCCTCAAAAAACAATTATCTTGTGCTTCTGCTCTGTCCAGCGGTGTCATTTCTAGGCTGACAGAAGTGAATGATGCTGAAACAAGCACCTGTCTGCAGTCACCCAGACACACCTGTGTGCACCTCCTGCTCAGTCAGAGGCTCAGGTATCACAGGACACCTTCTGTGACCTCTGGGGGTCAGCCATAAGAATGAGTGTTCTCCTCCTGGCCTTAAGTGATTATCAGATGAGGGCTCTACACAGTCCCATGGTATATTTGCTTGGAAGCTCCAGTGATGTAGAAACAGAAGCCCTTTAGGATGGCCATTAGAACTGGTCCTTAATATCTACAGCTGTTCTTTGCTTGACAGCAGAATGCAGAGGACAACCAGGGGGTCAGGCCCAGACAGCACAGGTTTAGGAAAGGTGGGTCCTGCATGACCAATCTCATCTGTCAGCAGGTGACCCGATGGGGGATGAGGGAAAGGCTCTGCATGCAGCCCCCCATCTCAGACAGCATTCTCCTGGAGAGGCTGCAGCCCACGGCTTGGACAGATACACACTTTGCTGGCTTCAAATCTGGCTGGATTGGCTGAGCCCAGAGAGTGGTGGGGAATGAAATTACATCCAGCTGGGACTGATCACTATTAGGGTTCCCCAGGGCTCAGTGTTGGCACTAGTCCAGTTTAATGTCTCTATCCATGATCTTGACAAGGAGATTGAGGGTCCTCTTAAGTACATTCAGAGATGTCACCAAGTTGGGTGGGCATGAAGGCTCTGCAGAGGGATCTGGACAGGCTGGGCCAAGACCAATGGTGTGAGGTTCAACAAGGCCAAGTGCAGGTCCTGCACTGCAGCCACAACAATTCCCTGCAGTGCTACAGGTTTGGGGCAAAGCAGCTGGAAAGCTGCCTGGCAGGAAAGGACTTTGGGATGCTGCTCAACATAGGCTGAACATGAGCTGGCATGTGTGCAGGTGGCCTAGGCCAGCCATGGCCTTGTGTCAGCAGTAGTGTGGCAGCAGGACCAGGGCAGTGACCACCCCCTGTGCTGGGCACTGTGAGGCCCCTCGAGTGCCGTGCCCAGTTCTGGGCCCTCACAACAAGAAGGACATCAAGGAGCTGGAGCTCCTCTGTGTCCAGGGAAGGGAACAGGGTTGGGGAAGGGGCTGGAGCACCAGGAGTGGCTGAGGGAGCTGGGAAAGGGGCTCAGCCTGGAGAAAAGGAGGCTCAGGGGGAACCTTCTGGCTCTGCACAACTCCCTGACAGGAGGGGACAGGCGGGGGTGTTGGACTCTGCTCCCAGGGAACAGGGACAAGACAAAAGGGAATGACCTCAAGCTGCACCAGTGGAGGTTGAGAATCAGGAAGAATTTCTCCATGGAAAGGGTTGTAAAGTATTGGAACAGGCTGTCCAGGACATGGTGGAGTCATCAGCCCTTGAGGCATTCAAGAAACAGCTGGATGTGGCACTCAGTGCTCTGGTCTAGTTGACACAGTGGTGATCAGTCAAAGGTTGGATTCAACCCTGGACGTGTTTTCCAACCTTAATGATTCTGTTCTACTCAATAAGTACTTGAGTTACAAGGCACAAACTTTAACCCACCAGAAAGAAATGCTTAGAAAGCCTAAGTTCAAGGGTGTAAAGACTGTATAGTTTGGGTTGTGTTTATAGGGACAGCCAGAGCACAGAACAGCCTCTTCTGGTATGGTAAAACACTTCTAGCCTGCTAACCAGGGAGGAGCCAAATGTTAAGTTTCTCTCTTTGTAAGGAAAGGGTGAGATTTAGGATAGCCTGCTGTGAAAGGGAGAAAAGCCAAATTCATGTTAAATAAACCTGATAAATCTGTGACCAGGTTACTTGTGTTGGTACCTGCAACATATGGATGTGACTCGACTTGGTGCCAGCAGTGGAGCCAGGTTTGACCCAGAACAGAACTAAATTCTACCACACTACATTCCTTCACTGGTTTAATAAATAATTCTTGTCAGGCAAATTTACTTTTGTGTATACCCTAAAGGTGGGCAAGCAGTGACAAGCTGCACGTAGCTGTGCTTTAAAGCACATTCCTTGCAATGAAACAGGTATTTATTAACAGAAACTTTCTATCCCAGAAATGATGCCAATGAGATTTTGCACAGTCCTTGCTCTCTGGGTAATGGGACCAGTGGGATATCTTATGCATATAGATACATGTGCAAAGTGAAGGTGAACAGCAGCATCTTTTTGTGCCCTACAACATCCATCTACACCACAGAAACCTGTGAGTGTGAGGAAAGGCTTCTGAGGAAAAAGAACTGTTGCCATGAAATGAAAGCAGTTAAAAGAAGTGCCACAGGAACTATTAAGGCAGCTGTCATCAATATTGACTTCTGTCTGTCTTGGCTGCTCAGCAGTGACCTTTGCTCAGCCCTGGTGCACAGGAGTTCAGAGGCAGCTCCACCCAGCTCACAGTCAGGACTCTCACTCACCTTTGGACCCGCTCCACCATGTGTGCTATCAGTTTGTCAGAGATGCCTGGGCAGGACTCCTCAGCCAAGCTAAAGGCATTCTCCAGCTCCTCCATGGCTCCCACGTTGCCTCCAGTCTGCTTGTGCTTATCTTTGAGCTGTAACCCAGAAACAGGGCATTAGGTCCTCATTTTGTTGCAGGAATCACTGGTCAAGAAGTGCAGCACTGACATTAAGGGCCTTTCCCTCTTATTATGACTCCACCAGGGTGTAGGAGGGCACCCACATTCCACTTAAATGAACCAAAAAAAGCTCATTTGTAGGTCAGGAAGGTAGAAGTCCAAAGTCTGGGGTTCAAATTTGCCTCCAGATACTAACGGCAATCAAAGCCCTTACTCAACAGGATGTACTCTTAAATAAACTAAATGTTTTAAGAAATGGACCAACAGCCCTGAAAACTTGTAAGCAGTAACAGCACAAAGAACTGCAGGTGTATCTGAAGCAGTACAGTCGCCTTTGCTGCTAATGACAGCCCAGCATCCAGACACACACACAGGCTCACAGGAAGGCTGGGCAGAATATATCCAATGCCAGGAGTTAGTCACCACCACTTTTAATAACCACAAAAGAGTCTTCTAGTGACTGGGAGGCCAAGGAAGACAACTCCCACACCAGGGATCCTGAGCCCCTTGGCCTCCAACACTCCTCTCTGAGAGAGCTTTACCCAGGGGGCAGGGGAACAAAGTCCACAACACACCAAGGCCTCCACACACAGCACCCGCCTCAGTTCACACCTCTCATGGTCAGGGCACTCTGACTAGGCCTCTACTTGCACTTGTTTGCAGTTGTTAATTTGCAATAGCTACACCTCTGTTGAGAAGGAATGCCTGACAGGTGACTGCTGCTGAGCCTGAAGGAGTCTGTTGTTGAAAATCCTACATTTCCACCCCCAGCAGCAGTTCCACAATCTGGGGCTGCTGATATGACAGCCCCTTCCCCAGGGCACCATCACACAAGGAGCTGAACAACAATCAACCATCCTGTTGAACCAGCAACATCTGCCAGCTTACCACTGTCCAGTTCAATTAAGCTCTCATTAGGCCCTGCTGATTAAAGGGCTTTACATAAGCCTCACAGTCCTTTGCCTCAGTTGTAGGATCAGCCTTTCCTGTTGTTGGAGCTCACCTTTCCTTGGAAAGCAGAACAATGTGAATGCTAAGCCCCAGCTGCAGTCATTCCCGTGCACCAAGTCCCCTGCTGGGAACAGTTTTGGCCCAGCCAAAAAGGGCCACTGCCTCCTCAGTGGGGCACCTGGTCCCTACCACAGAGCTGTGGGAACAACCCACACACCCCTCTGCTCAGTCAGAAGTGGTAGAGGCATGGAGGGCAATTCAGTTACACATCAAGGATACAGATTTCTTAGGACTAAAATAGCCAAGGATTTGATGTGTACCTACCAAAGGCTGCCCACCTCAGGAGAAGCACAGGGTCTGTCCTGGAGGTAAGGTGTCAGTTTATCACCAGCCTTTGATGCCAAGCCCTGACCCTCAGCTTGCCCAGCAGCCTGTGATGGCAGCAGGGTGTGCTGGGCTGTCCCTTCCCACTCCAGAGAAGTTCTCTCGAGGCTTGCAGGAGTCAGAGCACTGCACTGACCTCAACCTTACCAGGCCCAAACGTCATTTCACCTCCCTGCTCCACAATGTTTCCAGATTTGCAGCTGTCCACACCTGTTAACAACTCCCCATGGGCTGCTTTCAACATTAACATCCAATAACACACACACAGAGAAGGGAGATAAAAGATTACAAAGAACACCTCAGTCAGATTTCCATTCACAAAGCTCAGCTTCAGCCCCTTTAGGAAAGAGGGGATCAAGCCTAACTGGTTTAAGATGCAATCATACAATAGTGAGGAGGACAAAGTTCAGTTCTATTTTCCTACCAATAGCAAAGAATAACACATGCAACCAGCAGTGAAGCAGATTTCAGCTGGAGAAGTCTTCTTTCAAGTCCCCTCTACTGCACACAAAAGCCAGGTTATTTCAGAGCCTGCCCAGAACCCTTCCTGCTTCCAATTTCATTCAGTGAGATCTGCAGAGCCAGCAAAAGTCTAATCAAAGGAAAGGAGGATCAACAAATTGGGGCAAGGGAGTCGAACTAGCAGAAATTAAATGTTCCAGAAGCCACTTCCTGCCTGGAACTGGTGCAGCAAGGTGAGTAAGGAATAGCACAAAAATGGATTTACAGTCACAGCCCTGAGCACTCTGCCCCAGGGGGCTCCTAAACTGAACAGGGACCCAGACATCAGTGACTGTGTTGCACAAACAAACTGCATCACAAACCAACATGGTTTTAATGTGGTTTCATCTCATAGCCCTACAAGACCCAGGTCACTGGCCTCATGCTCTGACCTCTGAGAGTCAAGCCCTGTGGAGCACAGAAGAGGCCGGTGAGATAAACTCCCAATTACCAAAGCAGAGCAGTCTCAAGAGCCTGTTTTCCAGAATGACCTCTGCTTCCTGCCATGCAGCAAACCTGAGAAAAGAGTTAGGTCCCTGGAGAAAGCCCAGCTCTCTGCTGGGCCACGCCATCAGGACCCAGAAGAGTAACTCATCAGGGCCAGAGAAAGGGTGTCTGTCACCAGCATCTCAAGAACAGAACCCTGACAGGCAGCATCTAATTGATTTCTTCCAAAGCCCCTCTGCTGGAAAGAGCAACCAGAGCTCGTAGCCAGCAGCCCCCTGATGATCATCCTCCTCTTCCCTGACAATATCACCCAGCTGGAAAAGTGAGCTGTCACCTCTCTGCTGATACAGACACCATCCTATTGTTAATGGCAGCTCTTCCTTCAGCTCCACAGCCCTATCCAGACCACAAGGCAGGGGAACTGGGTAGGTTTTCTAAACACATTTTCTCTGCCTGCCTTCCAGAAGCAAGGTGGCAGGGAACTCCTTGGTCTTGGCATTCTACCAATACCAGTCTGTACAGACCAAGAAATGGCCTTGTAACCAGCAAAGCCAATTCCTGCTCTAACCCACCTACCTTCCCCTCAGTAACTCTGCTGTGGGCCTGCAAGGGACAGGCTCAAGTACCTGTCTGCTCCAACAGGAGCTGCACTTCAGCCATGGACATCAGAGTCTGGAGCTGCCCAGGCAGCAACAAGCCTAAGATGCAGGTAAGAGACAGGTACTTCTCTACCAGATCCTCACCAAAACACAGATTACCAGAAGGGAAATGCTTTCTTCTAAACACAAGTGCTTGCAGGAGGACATGCCAGGGACACACTTCCCCCATCTATGGTCTAGCCTCTGAACTGGTACAAATGCTTCAGAGTCCCTTAACCCTACTAGACACCTCACCACACCTCCCTTCTCCAAATCCTTCCCATTTATTTAATCTATGTCAGGTATCTCTTCATCTCCAACCAGCAAAGAAGAAGGTTTTACTCACCTCCCCAAAAACTGGGTGAACAAGTGTGGAGAGACACTGTGACCGTGGTTGCCTCTTGATGGGCTCAGTAGGCTGGAAAGCAACAAGAAGAGAAGTTACAAGCACTGGCAAAAACTTCCAGGGCACATGGAGTACTAGGCCTTTGGTGAATTCACAGCTCCTCCACAGCAATCCCATCACCAGATCTTGGGAAAGCCACCAGTCACAGTACCCCAGTGATGTGGAAGAGGCAACTCTGGAGCACCAGCCCTTGGCACCAGACTGAAGTAAATTTCAGACAGAAGATGAGTGCCTGGTGGCTTCCCCAAGACACCCAAAAGCTCATGTTAGTTCAGTCCACTTCAGAAAGACCAGACAGCACACAGACCTTCTGGGAACCATGAAGAGCCATTCCTTTGTGCAGCTTGCTCAAGGAATTGGGGCGAATGGTTGGTGGGAATGTCCAGATTGGACCCTGGTCTCCATCCTCTGCATCTCCATCACTGCAAATGAAAAGGGGAAAGTCAAGACAAAGCCTCCCTCCCATACATTGGAGGTTTGCCCACACTTTCCCAGAATCACAAGTTCTCCCCACCTGACTGCCATATTGCTGCAGGCCTTCACACTTTTCCTATCCCAGAAAAAATTCTGAAGACAAAGCACTTCAGTCTCTTCAGCACATATCCAGCATCAAGGAGACCTGAGCCAAGTACTAATCGTGTTTCCAAATCATCACATTCACCTCTCTGATCCAGCCAGCTTGAAGAAGTTTCTAGTGCTAGTTAAATTCAGGGGAATTTCAAGACAACCCAAGGCTCACAACATGAGGGGCCAGACTTAGATGTTATAAGCCAATCTGCCCAAGTCCTTGGTCATTCCAGTCACTGCCACTACAGGTGAAGAGCAGCTCTTTGACACCATCCTGGCAATGAAGTGCCCTTCCCACACCCAAGGGCCATAACATGACTCTCCTGCATGGCAGTGCAAAGATTCACCTGAGTACACATACACACCAACACAGTTCTTGCCACAGCTACTAAAGCCTGGAGCTCTTGTAGTTAATGAAAGGTGCATGAAAGACAGGCAACAAGAGCTCCGTTCTACTGGTTACACACAGACTAAATGTTGTGTGTCAGTACTCTGATTCCTTAGACTCAGCAAAGAGGTTCCACAGGTTAAGACCAGAACAGAGAACTGAGTCCCACTGAGCAGGAGGTAACAGCCTGAACCTTCAGGCAGCACTCACTTGCTCCCACAGCTGAAAGCTCCAAGGTAAGATCTCAGGTGGGAAAAGGACCTGAGCTGTTTGCAGTAGGCTACCCTGGGGCAAGCAGGGGGATCCCTCCGTGGAAAACACGTACGTACATATCGGAATCACCGGAGCTGGAATCCTCTCCGTGGCCCTCGGACTTCCAGCGCTTGAACCGGTCGATCAGCTCCATCAGGAATGAGGTTTTCTTGGTGTAGCGTGTGATGAACTTGTGCTTTAGCAATTCTTTAGCTGTTGGCCTCTGGAGCAGATAAGGAGAGCATGTCACATCTAACCATCTCTGCACATTAAACACACAACTCACTGTCTTCAGCTGGAATCACAGAATATCCTGAGCTGAAAGGGATGCACAATGATCATCAAATCCAACTCCTGGCCCTGCACAGGACAGCCCCCAACAATGCTGCCAATCCCCAACAAAGTGCCTGAGAGCGTTATCCACATACTCCTTGAACTCTTGGCAGCCTTGGGGCCATGACCACTGCCCTTAGGAGCTTGTTCCAGTTTATTCCAGTTTGATCACCCTCTGGGGGAAAAGCCTTTTCCTAATAACCAACTTAAACCTCCCCTGACACAGCCTCATGCCATTCCCTTAGGTCCCACTGCTGGTCATCAGAGAGAAGTGATCAGTGCTGATCCCTCCCCATCCCCTCATGAGGAAGGTCCTGTCAGGCTCACGTGTCCATCCTGTAAGCTCAGCAATTCTCTCTTTAGGATTCTGGAACCTTCTTGTTGAAGGAATTTTTGACCTGTGCTGACCTTTACCCCAATTCACAGGTGGGCAGCAATACTCACAAATCTAGGATCCTTATTGAGGCAGGCTTCCACAAACTCCTTGAAGGGCTTGCTGTGGTGACCCTCAAGTGTTGGAGGGTTGTTTTTGGGGATCAAGAAGAGAACCCTCATAGGATGCAAGTCAGAATTTGGAGGCTCTCCCTTTGCAAGCTCAATGGCTGTAATCCCAAGGGACCAGATGTCTGCCTGGAAAAGAGAGGAAGAACACAGAACAGCAAGGAGTAATTCTGCAACATGAAAGCACAGTCTTAGGACAGCTAATCACATAAATCATATGGGGCATTTCATGTCTAATACACAAACTTCTCCAGCAGACTCTGCATCATAACAGAAAAGAATAATTCCTGCCATAAGCAGCACTTCCAACCCTGTTTCTGTCCCAGCATCACCTCACGTATAGTAGCCCCAAGCAGCAATCCTGCTCCCAGCTCACCTTGAAGTCATAAGCAGACTGTTTGATGACCTCTGGTGCCATCCAGAATGGGGTCCCCACAAAGGTGTTTCTCTTGATTTGGGTGTCTGTCAACTGTCCAGCCACCCCAAAGTCAGCCAGTTTCACATCTCCTTGTTCTGAGAGCAGCACGTTGGCAGCTGTACACACAAATAAGAAATTAAGTCCACTGGCCTAGGAATTGCCTCCAGCCCACACAGAACTGAATTCTGAGCTGAGCCCTCCTGTGCCATCCTCCTTCACCCCAGTGATAACCCTCAGCCTGGATTTCCAGCCTCAGGCCCACTCTCATGCTTTGAACTCCCCCAGGTAACAGAGAACAAGCTCATGCACTTTGCTGGGTCAGAAGGGGAACATTGCTAAGGCAGGAGCAGGGAATAGATGTGATGAGCCACACCATCAAATAGATGTGACTCCTGGCCACACAAAGAAGGGAGGACACACAGTCTCTAATGCCCATGATTGTTTTTCCCAGAGTAGCATTCAGCACAGGTTAAATAGCTCTAAAGAGCTCAAGTTCCACTCTTATACTAGTTCCCACTCATTCATAAGACTGTAACACTGTGCAGGTGTGGGAATGGGGGTTTTCTGCAGGACTTTTCATTCTGAAACCCTACATAACAACTTTAAGCATTTCCACACCACTGGCAGCTAACGCTCCTACACATCTTGCAGTGCTAGAAATGTGCAGTCTCACATACACAATCAAATCTTTTCTCCCCATCTCCCTGTATGAGGTTTCTGTGCCCTGCCTGCTCATCCTGTGCCCTGCCTGCTCACACCCCCTCCCGCAGTGGGTCAGAGCAGTGAGTATCCAGCCCTGGCCCGGCTCCACAGCACCGTCCCTTCATCCTCCTGCAGTATTGGATGCTCTGGGCTTGCAGGGACACTGCTCTTTGAGACACAGAGGCCAGCTCTCTCTGCTCTGCACGTGGCCAGTGACTATAAAAAACAGCAGCAGGATAAGCTGACACAAGCTGCCCCGATTTTCTAGGGCTGTGAACCTTGCATGAGGACAGCTCACTTCTGCTGTGAGCCACAACCACACAACCAGCACACACACCCTTGGAGTCCAGGAGCAAAGCAAATGTCCAGACACAAGTCAGCTAATATCTGAGCATGCCTTTCATTGACTTCTTTGCTTTATCTCCCTGACTGTCCAAACTCCAAGTGCCAGAGGAGTGCTACAGATCCTTACTGTTACTCTAAAGAGGAAAAGCAGGAGTTGTGATACGATGACAAGCATCATATTCAGAAAACAGCAACCCAAGAAGAAAAGCAGCATGAAAACAGTCTTTGAAACCTTGTAGATTGTGGTGAATATAATACCTCTCAGTATTATGTTACTAACATGCCTTAGAGGAAAGGGAGCTGAGCTCTCCAATCTTACCTTTGATGTCTCTGTGGATCTTCCTCTCTGAATGTAAATAATCCAAACCCTTCAGGATTTCTCTCAGGATAGTAGCTATATAAGTCTCCTCCAGCGGTCCTGGCTTCAGCTGACAAAAGGCAGAAAGATGACTTAAAAGAGGGTGACTGATGCCTTGGGTTTTCCAGGCTGTCAGTTTGTTACTTGGAAACCCTGGCCAAGCAGGTTGTACTCAGCAGGATGCACCTTCTTGCACACCTGATGCACGTGCTACAAGCAGAATGCTGGTGTTTGCACCTGGCAGCATTCAATGGAAAAACTTTGGGGGATTTTCTGCTGGACTATCAGTCTGTTAAAGGCTTCCCAAACAAAGAGGAGTCCATCTCTCTCTTTGGCCTGGAAATACATTGGCCAACAGAACATTTCAACAGTTTCTCTTGTCCAGGTCTCTCTGCCAGCATGCATGTACTGAATTTCAGCCACTGACACATCAACTCTCAGGCTGTGGAGCACTGTATCAAGGCTCTTCTTCTTTCCATCAGTTCTCCTCTAATCAAGTCCTGCCTTCTCAGTAGTAACTGAGGTTCTGACACTCAGATAACTTCTGATGACAGCCCCCCACTACACCTTCCTCCAAGTCACTGTAGGCTCACCAGTTTTCCCTACATCATCAGTCACTACTCTGGAAAAATGGGTGTTATTGTCCTAAGGAGAAGAGAAAAACACTGTGACAGAATAAAGTGCAGCAGACCTTTGCCTATGGGTCAATTCTGCATTTGTATTCTCTCAAAATCTGGGGTAACTTAATCACAGACCACATCTTTATTGACCTTTGCAAGCACTGAGCAATACCATGACTGACTAGATTTGCACTGCTCAAAAACCACTGGCTGTGCTCACTTTTCAGTTCACTGGCTCTTTCCATCATACAGCATGTTGGACAACAGTGCCTGGACAGCTGAGCTCCATGAAAACATTCTCTCTATCCTGGGATAAGCATAACCAACATGTCTGCCCTGCACTACTTACCCCTGGGCACCAAAACTTACCCCAGGGCTGCCAAAAACATGGTATGTACCAAGTGAGTGTCTGGCTTATGGACATTTCACAAACCAAGCCTTCAGTCAGTATTTTTCATAGTTCAGAACTTGCCACTTACTCACCAAATCCAGGGCTGATCCTCCTCCCAGGTACTCCATGATTATCCACAGCTTAGTGCCCTGCAAGCAAGAGCACAAATCAAGAGCAAAGACAGGAATAAAAGCAGACATAGACGTCAAACACTCATGAGGCAGCAAGGCACAAGAGCAGTCCTGTATACATTTCAAGAGATGCTGCACACTGCAGCTCTCAGGGGCTTAAGGAAGGAGCCCCAAGCTCCCTCTCTTCTGCTGACACAGCATGACAGAGGTGGACCTGCCTCCAGCACATTTCTAACTCTCAGTCTGCAGTTTTACCTGGGCAAATGCCCCTACAGGCAGCAGACTGCCCAGCCCACAGATAAGCTATTCCCAGGTTAACATCTCTCCAATACCTCATCCAGCATAAGCCTTTCTTGGCAATGGCAGGGGAGCAGCCTCTGATCTCATTAACAGGGCTGCCAGCTTGAAGGGTACAATCAGCAAAACACTCTAACTCCTCCAAGAAGAGATTCCATGCTGAGGTTCACAGGGTCCCAACAGAAGATAAGCAGCAGGTCCATGAAACTACAGCAGAAGGCTGAGAAAATACACTATGGCCTTTGAAAAATAAGAGAGGAATATTCTGGACCCAAAGAGCTCAGGAACTGTTTGCTGCAGCCCCACTGTTACACTCATTTCCAGCAGCCAGTATGCATAGGCCACATCTGATCAACACTACTTTCCATTAGGGATTCCTAAACCTTCTCAGTGGAAGCAGTATTAGTACTCCTCCACAAACTCAGTTGATATTCTTTTCACCATTTCTGACAAAGTAGTTTCAACCTTCTCTTTTTTTCAGAGGCATAAATCCCTCAGTGGTACTGCCTTAAGACTGTGCTATTCTGGAAAAGCATTCCATCACCTTCCTTTCCAGAACTGTCAGACCAGGGAAAGCTTAGTCTCCAACAAATAATTTGCTCTCCAGTGAAATGCCCTGCTCTTGGTGCCACAAAGTACAGGGCACCTCATTTCCATGTGCTTAGCAAGTGCCTTAAAGCCCAGTCTGCTATTAAGTGCACATCAATGCAGTGAGCAGGGCCACCACTGCTCCTGCTGCCACTCACACATCCCTCTGCAGTGCCACCATCCACTGCGGCATCCCCAGAGGAGCCCTCCCCACTCCCAAACTGCTGCCAAGCAATCCCTGTGGCTTGTCCTACCTTCAAGTAGGAGCCATAGTACCGGGTAATGTAGGGACTGTCACACTGGCTGAGCACTGTGATCTCCTGCTGAATGTCCTCGATCTCATCCTCAGCCTCCTCCAGGTCAATGATCTTGATGGCCACCACCTCCTTGGTGCGGTTGTCGATCCCTTTGTACACTTCACCAAACGACCCTTTGCCGATGCGCTCCAGCTTGGTGAACAGCTCCTCAGGATCCACCCTGGAGTGCTAAACCATCAAGGAGAGATGGGAAAATGCCAGTAAGTGCCCGGGCTGCAGAGCACCACACATATCCATGCAGCTCATCTCCATATCTGTGCACCTACTATGTTGATAAAGGCATCTGAAACTCACGTATCCTAAACAATTTTAGAAACTTAGCACAGAATAGATCCAAGAATAGAACTGAAGAGACCTTTTCCACAGGCTTTCCAACCCTGCAGACCACAGTGGAGGAGGAAAAGGAGGGAAGTCCAGCATGAGAATGTCAGCAAACACTGCTATGGAAAGTGTCAGCTCCACTGGGACAGGGCTGCTCAACTGCAGGCACCAAGTGGTGCCAAAGCAGCACCACAATCAAGTATCTGTCCACACCTCAACACAGACCAGCAAGGGGTACCAGAATCAGCTTTTCCTTGGAGATCAGGATGAGAAAATGGGCACAAGTAAGAGGCCATAAAAATGCTTCCCTAGTTAGCCTTCCTGCAGTCAAAGACTGAAATGATTAGAAAGATCTGCACCCTTCCCTACTTGTCTAGAGGGTGAAATATTACAGTAATATGAATTCACATTTACTGTCTTCTCTGCTGCAGTCTGATTTCCAGGCAGCACTCAGCCTAGCTCTTCTCAGACATTTGCAGATGGAGCCTCACATCTTTTGGAAGATCAGCAGCAAGGAGGAGGCAGGAGAGCAGAATGGACACTCCATCTACCTGACCTGCTTTTCTGTACCAGCCTCTTCTCTGGCTGGCACACCCAGACGCAAAGGCAAACAGCATTTCCTTCATTAGAAAAGCACTTCAACTAGGCAGTTACTAACAGAGAAATACTGACCTTTTAACAGCAGCTGCACAGTTAATTCTTTATTAAGGTAAGCATGGGTAAGAAAGGGAACAAATCACAGTCACTTTCTCATGCTATTTAATTACTGCACACCAGGAGGCCCTTCATGCTACTAAAATACTCTTTGTGATTAGTTTTGCTGCCTTTTTTTTTTTAATAGTTTGAAAAGAAAAACCCTGGAAAATGTGGCCTGACCTTAGGAAGCAGCCAAGCCATTAGAAGGAATTTTCCACACCCAGAACTTCTCAGTCTCACCTCCAGCACGTCACCCAGTGAGAGTGCTCTCTCACAAGGGCCTTGAGTTCGCAGATTTTATCAGAGAACACAGAGGCTGCATTTTTCCATCTCACACCAGGTTCTAGCAGCAGGCCATCACTGCCCAAGGTGTTGCTTAATGATTAAGCCAGTCTGTCATCACAGGTTGTTTGCCTACTGTGCATTACTATAAGCCAGGCTCAGGTGAGCTTTACAGGCAGCTCACTCAACAGGATTTACACACAGACTCCAGTCCAAGATACAGAAGGATAACCAAATATCCTTTTGCATCCATAGTAACCCTCAAGCAGGCTATACTTTGAACAAATGCACTGGCAATAGACCAGAAGGGATGTTCAGAGATAAAAAGAACTGGAGATACAGAGCAGAGATTGGAGAGAGGGAGGCGGGGGAAAGAGGATTTGAGTTTGAGAAATGTTAGGGAACAACATGAGAATGATGACTGCAGGCAGGGAGAACAGTCTGACTAGTCCAGACTCACTACAGACTAGGAGCAGTTTCCACCTCTTGACTGACTTGGAGGAAGGGGCAAGAAAGTGCCCCAGACATTACTGTGCACAGTGACCTACTGCACCCTAAAAATGCCTATCAACACATCAGCCACTCCCACACATCGGGAAGAAGAGAGAGAAAGACAATCATCTCCTAGAAGCACCTGCTCAGCTCAGAAAAGAAACATTACCCACATGAATACTGCTGGAAAGCAAATCTTCAAGAAAACACTTCTCCCCTCCCATGTAACTTTTCCATGAGGTAAGAAACAGCCAGGTGGAAGTAACTGCTCCCCCCTCAGCTTGGAAGGGCACATCAGAGAATCAGGACTGATTTCTCCAGATCAAGACATCAAACATACGAGCACCAGCTGTGGCAGGCAGCTTTTGGGACAACCACCACTTTATGTGGCAGGCTCTGTAATCATGGACAGCTTTGTAAACAAGCTTCCAGACTTGGATGTTGGTTTATCCTGTTTTCAGTAGAACAAAGAAGTTCAGGTAGGTGAGGTAAAGGAGACAAAGCTTCCTGACAGACAGAAATTTTGCCCAAGGGGCTCAGGAAAACAATGTAACTGATGGGCAGATGAGACAGGCCCACCTCCATTAGGGTGGGAACACTGGGACACTTCCTTTGCAGGTTGTGATTTACCTTCCCAGCACTGACCTGGAAATGCTTTAGAGCTCGCAGGTGACAGGGCAAGAGTCTGACTCCATGGAGGGCCCGAGGATGAACATCCCCTGATGCACTGGCCAAAACTGCAGGAATCAGACTCAGCAACAGAAAGACCCCAGGGAACCAGTACAGGGCCAAGGGATACAGAGTCATTCCAGCCACAGTTACAGTCTCTGGACACTACTGGAGGAGCACAGTTTGCTGATGAATTTCTTCCCTTTCTGTAAACAGGGAGGAGGAAACAGGCCCGTCCCCAATTCAAGCAGGTCAGTGTCTGCTCAAGACAACACCTTGTGAACTACCACTGTGGGCACCACAGAAGAAATTGCCAGGCGCCATTTTCAGCAACTCTGAATTTCCACAACAAACTAAGACATCCTGTCTGCAGGACATTGTCCAAAAGCCCTTGTCCATTAAAAAAAACAAACAAAACCAGTTTGACACACCACATGATGACCTGTGCTGACAAAAATATTCAGATTTGTGGGCATAAAAGCCTCAGCACTCATCAGAGAGCAGCACAAATGCAGTTTCACCAAGAATGGAGAGCTATGGAACTGCACTGCTCTCTCAGGAGAGAGAAGGATGCACTACATGAGCCTGACTCTCTCCTTCCCAGCACACCTGCACCTGCAAAGCACCATGGTGAGAGGTGTAACAAGCACCATCCCTCCCTCTCCTAAATATGAATTATCTCAGCACCAGTCATCTTGTCAGAGAACCACCCTGGGTGGAAATCCATCTTCTGGAATTGCACTGCTACAAACACACCTGGAAAACTTCATTAGTAGGACAAAACAGAATCCAGATGAAATGTTTTACACCTGCTTAAACGAGCGCAGATAACCCAATGCAGCTTATTAGGACCTGTCACCTTTACAACTGCTCACCAGCTTGGGTTCTTCCCATTTTTCTTCCACATTCACAGAACCCACCAGAGCTGAAAAATGGAGCTCCAGGCCAAGAGCAGCGGCTCCTTGTTCTACTATCGCATGTAAAGCCCTTAAGGAATGGTCACTACATAGTAACTTTTTGCTTGACTGAGTGCTTGTTACACAGCAGTTCTGAGGCAAAAAGCTTCCGGCTGTTCCTCTCCACTGAGAGCAGTCAGCCAGGCACTAGAGATGGCTCAGGCAGGCCCGGGCAGGCTTTGGAGGGAGAGCACACAACGCACCACCTCAGTTGGAAGAGCAGGAAGGGAATAAGAATGCGAGGGATGATGACAATTTCCTCGTAACGTGCTCCACTTCTGCCCTCCGGGATCCAATCTCACAGCACAGGAAAGAAGGATGCTCTGTCCTGACAGGTGTGGGACTGTTTGCCATCCTGACTGATGAGACCATGTTTTAAAACAGACCAACTCACTGCAGCCATCAGCAATTAGGAATTGCAGCGTGTTATGAGACAAGCCTGGCAGTAACACCAGCTGCTTCATGGGGAAAGAATGGTTTTGGCAGCCCTGCCACCTCCAGCTGTGGAGACATGATATCCACAGTCTGAGAAGATGCGGATAAGTACTAGAGAAGAAGGGTAAGTATCTGCCCTCATTTCAAAGCTACTGCCTGGAAAGATAAGCTGCATACTGGGAAGAGAAGCAAACACCATTTAAAGCTGAAGATCTTCTCTCTGGGCCATGTCCAGCTGGATCTTACTCTCAAAATAATTCAAGAGCAAGAATCACGTCTGCATTTGTTGCATAAAACACTGAGGGGAGCTTAAACCCTTTTGGAAATGGGAATTCCTTAATCTGGGGCAGGTTGGAATTGGAATCACTGTTCTATATGGGAGAGATCTGTATCAGAAGATTGCCAAGGCCACAATACTTTATGAGCTGAAGCTGACCAGGAATGTGGCAACTTCCAAGGGTTTATGTGGAACTACAGCCACATTTAGTGTTATTTCTGACTGGTGCACTTTCCAAACAGCCAAACAAACAATTTTGCTCTGCCAAACACAGTGGAAGAAGGAAGTCAGTTTTAATAGAACTCATCTGCTCTTTTTCCCTCATTGCCTCCTCTGCTCCCCAACTTCCCAGCCAGCATACTGAACACTCGGGGATACCAACAGTCTCTCTGGTGAAATCAGCTTTGTATCTGGAACCATCTGAAAGCTTCTCTGTCTACACGAAATGTGTGCACAGCTCTATGCCACTGCCAAAACCTGGGACAGTTTTGAATTTCTGGAGTATAGAGAAGAGGGAAGTTTGTGTTCAACACTTTCAAACACACGTGTTTGTCTGAGACTCCCAGCTCTCTTCACAGACAGTACCTTTTGCTTCAAGAGGTGAAGCATTACTTAGCCAGAAGAACCTAAATGGCTTCTCCAAGGTCAGGTAAGGAACAGCAAATCTAGAAAGAGAGCTCAGATCAGAGCTTTAAACATAGTAACTAACACAATTACATCAGCTGGCAGGTAGAGCTCCACACCAAGACCAGAGGCCTGCAGTGCTGTATGTTCACAGCACAAGGGAGCCAAGGAAAGAGGGGAGCCAAGCAGGTGAGGCAGGGAAATGGAAGCCCAGAGGCAGAGCAGCCTGGGCATTGGCCCAAGGTAACTGCCCATCACCAACAGAACTGAGAATCAAAGACAAGTCGAGCCTCTGACATCTCAACGCAAGTCTCAGTCTCTTGATTTTCACAGCACCTCCCCCTGCTCCCTAAATCCCAGTGAAGAAAACTTCAGGCCACTTCCTACTGCCCTCCAGCAAGCCTGAGTTACACAGATTCCACCAGAGATTCCTGAAAAGACTGGAGGAATGGACAACACAGATTGGTTTCCTATTCCAAGAGCAGAGAGAGAGTCATGGGATGACAGGGTCTGAGAATGCCTAACATATCCATAATAAATTCAGAGCTGAAACCACTAGAATGCTGATAAGCTTCATGAGTGAATGCTGTGTACAAAAAAAGCTCCAGAGCAACCTCCTCTGCAGCTACAGAACTCAGCTTTCTGCCCTAACCAGACAGTATTCTTCCCTTTCTCTCCCTGCACAGTGACTCAGCCAGGCATTATATTTACATTTAATTCCATACACACTTTGAGGAAACAGTTGATGTGAAAGACAGCATGCAAAGGTGCATTGCAAATCAATTTTAAATCAGTAAAGGTTCAGAGAATGCATTAGTTCAAACCACTAAAGCTTTTAGTAATCCTACACCTAGGAGCAGAACAGAAAAATGCCCCAAAACTCACAAAACACGGTTTAACAAGACCTGTGTTCAGTATTGACATCTGCCAATAATCAAACACACCCCACAACCAAATTCAGAGGGAAGAAGACGCAAGCCAATACTATTAATGTGGTTTAGCTTTTAGTCCCAGATCCTGGCATCATCCTTCCACACTCCTCTTATGAAAATGTCATCACAACAGCAGCATTTAACCGCATCCACAGAGGCTGAGATCTCTTGGAAGAGTTATGACCCAGTATCAAATATCACTGCCTCTTATTCAGCAATGTTACAAGCACCATTTTTCTGAGACTAATGCCATGAACACTTCAGGAAGGTATGTCTGGCAGAGGCATCATACACAGTTTTTCTGTTCCCATTTCTAGACTTCCCCCTCCAAAAATACTCAGAAAGCCAATGACTCCCGCCTCCCTAAAAAGAACACAGTTAATCCCAGAGAAAAGCTCCATAGTGGGTGAAGAATTCACTTCTGCATGGCTAGAAATACAACACTATCAGCCCAACACCAGGCACAGAGTGAGACACGGGTCAATCAGCTAACAGGAGCAAGCTGAGACCTGTGCAAGAGAGATAAAGAGTGGCAAAAAATGATTTTCTGGTTATTTGTTTGAAACCCTTGTATCAAGAGCAAACACCATTATGTAAACCCTTGAAGAGGGTTTTAAAACAAATTTTTAATCACCACTTACCTGGCTAGCAAATTCTCTCAGGTGCGCCATGCCTACAGGATGGGATTTTTTGCAAACTCAGGGAGGATTAGGACGTTGCAGCACAGCGGGAAAGTGATGATTTCTCCACTGGTCAACTGTGACAAGCAAGAACACATAGCTCTCAAGTGAGGTTCTTGGAAGCTGGCTCATTCCCCTGAAGAGTTACCTGCATCTTTTTCCACTCCTTGATCTGAAGTGCTCCTTGAACCTGACAACACGTTCAAAGTATGCCAGGCCCTCCTTGCACACCGCGTTTCTGAATTCTTTCAGAAATGCCTTCCAGATGTGTCAAGGAACCTAACTCTAATGTAATACACCGGCCAAATCCCAGGCTCCAGTTTCCCTACCATCACCTCGGCACACTCTCCAGTATCATAGCTAACCCCACAGTTCTATTGCCTCACCACCACTCCCGGCATCGTCCTCAGACACTCCTTTTCTCCAGCTCCTCCTCAGCAATTCTCTCACTGAGAGCACTCCTCCGCTCCCACTGTCCTCGGTACAGCCACTGGCAAAGCTCAGCTGCTCAGCACACACCTTCCTCTCCAGGGAGCCCCAGCCCTGCCGCTCCCTCTCCCGGGCTCCCCAGCTCTGTTCTCCCCAGCGGCCCTTCCCTCCACCCCAGCAACAGCTGAGCCCCAGCCCAGCCCGGCCCCCTCGGCCCAGCCCTCTCCAGGGCCCCCGACCGCAGCATCCCCCGTCACGGTGCGGCCCCCCCGCCGCCCTCTACCCTCACTCGTCCCACCTCATACCTCAGAGATCTCCCCCTCCCCCGTTTCCCTCGCCATCATGGGCTACTCAGCGCGCCCCCTCCCTTAGCGCCCCGCCCGGTACCCTCAGAGCCCCTCTGTCGCGCATCGCCGCCCCGCCCGGTCCTGAGCACCGCCGCACCTACGGGCAGCGCTGCGCCGCCGTCGGGAGCGCCATGCCGGGCCCTGGCGCACGGAGCCGCCGCCGCCCCGGGCTGCCCCGCGACACCAGGCGCGGCGGGGGAGCGCCGGGCCGGGCGCAACAACACGGCGCGGCGGTGGGGGAGGCCGCGCCGCGCGGCACGCCGGCAGATGTAGTTTTCACGCCGCGCCGCCCAGCAGTGGGACCGAGTTCTTGGACTGCAATACCCAGAATGCCGCGCGCGCAGCGGCGGGGCGGGGGCGCAGGGCGGGGCGGCGGCGCGGGGGTGGCTGGGGCGGGGAGTCCTGAGGCGCCGGGGGCGGGCGCTTGTCCGGCCCAGCGGCCCCGCGGCGGGACGGCCTCCCGAACCCCGCGTAGTGGTGGGACAGTCGCTTTTGTCCTCCCAGCCCAGCTTCATAGCGCTTTCCTCCCGCCAGCCCTTACAGGACTGTGCCAGGGAGCTCCCCGGGTGGCGCCAAGCAGGCCTGCCCTCAGCTCTTCTGCCCGCTGCTCCTCGTGAGGGTGAGGGTCTGTCTCCTCCCCACTCGCCCGGGGACTGCCGGTGCCCCCGCCGCGGAACGCCGGGCCCTCGGGAGAACCCGAGGAGGAGGACAATCGAGGGGACAGAAGCTCCCTCACGGCCTCCTTGTCAGCGCTGCATTCGCGGGGTTGGGTTTTCCTTCACGTGCTGTAATGTCAGCACCTGAATCACGTTTTTCAAAGGAAAAAAACAAACAAAACAATTTTCTTAGCCTCTTGCCAGGCAGCTTTAACGCTGCATTTCTTCCCCGCATCGAACAAGCCAGGCAGAGCTTTTCCCGGGCGGTGACACAATGCCTTTGTAACAACGTGCTGTTTGTAATGGTGAGCTGGTGCTGCTCTGAAGCACAGGTGAGCTGTAGCAAGAGAAGCAACCCTGGGAACTATCGCTGCAGGAACAGATGGGTCTGGGCAACAGCCAGCAGCTCCCTCACATTCCTCTTATTCCCTCCTGCATTGCCTCCCCCATCCATCTCCCTTCCCTCGACTCTGGCCCATATCAAATCAACCAGCACTTTGAGGTACTTGAGTGATAACATCAAATAGAGTACAGGTATCAAAAACTCCTGCAATGAGATTCTGGTTTTCTATTTAAAAAAACTGTGCCTCACTGGAAGGTCTTCACAAAGCTCTTGCCTGTAGGATCCTTGGGTTGCTGGAGCTTTGAGTTTATACCTGTAGCCTTCTAGCCCCACAAAATCAGACCATCTTGTCTCATAAACAGCCCTATTCCAGCATGACACCTTTATTTAGGAGATCTATGAACAGAGAAATCAGAGCTTCGTGTGAAGCAGGAAAGGAAGAAGAATGAAGTTCTGCTCTGGCTACACTGTAGCAAGGACCAAAGGGTGAACTGTTCTCTGTCTGGGTCCCTGTGTATGTTAATGATCACTTGACTCCAATGCCTCAGCTCTCCACCTCCTGTCACATCGACAGTCATTAATTTAGCCATTGTTGGCATGAAGGGCAGAAGTCTTACCAAAAAAAGTACACGTTAATTAATGTGCCAACTCCGAACATACACACAGGAGCAGCAATTAATTTGTTCTGTCACTTCAGGATGAGTCTTTCATAAGGGTGATCGTCATGTGGGGTTAGCATGGCATGGCAATCCCTTCTGAAATTGCTAAAGCTGGCTCAGGAGCACAGGAGACAGAGGGGTTCAAATGTGGGCTGGTGTTTTTCCTCATCTGCTTTGTAGCCTGTTGCTCCATGGATGGGGCAGGAGAGACTCTGTGTGGGATTTTGGTCTGGCCACCACTTGGAAGAAATGATTTATGGATCAGTAGCTGGTCACTTTGGACACTTTGGCTGGGACAAGCTGGGGGTACAGGGCCTAGAGATATTGCTCTGTTGTCAGACAACTATTTCTGTTTTGTAGGGGAGAGGATTATTATTGTGCTCAGAAGAACGCAAACACAAATGCTGACCCTGGGAAAGCAAGTGTCCCTGACTCCTCCATGGTTGTCCGTGGCATGTTTGTATCCATCATCACCTCCATTTGATTTCCAGAATGTATCAACTGGAGCCAAATTCTTGCTCTCTGGATTTCAGTCAGTGCTGTATTTCTAGCAGGGTAGTTCTCTTGCTCTCCCCCCCCCTTTTTTTTTTTTTTTTTTTTCTTTGGGGNAGAGAAGAGTGTGAATAGTTACAAGAAATTCTGACATGTTCTCAAATGTCCCACAAAAGCCACTCAGCTTTTCCTTTTTGCTACGGAGTGTGTAGTGAATCACCAGAGGACCTGTAGCCTTCTCTCCTGATGCTCCCTACCCTCCATCTATGCTTTTTAGAACAAGGGACTTTACAGCAAGATATCTCAGAGCTGCCTTCCTACTTGCAGGTAAAATGCTGCAGTCGTATTACTGTACTCCCATCTGTTGCATACCTGCTTGGGTCAGACAGAAAAGGGGTGAGGGGGTGGGCAGGTATGACAACGTGTCCTAAGACACAGAATCATGGAAACCTACAGGCTGGAAAAGCCCTCGCAGACCATCAAGTCCAACTGTTCCCCCAGCACCAACTTGTGTCCCCTGGTGCCACATCCACACTATCCATCCAGAATGGTGAGTTCACCACTACTCTGGGCAGCTTGTGCCACAGCCTGACCACTTTTTTGGGAAGAA
Organism: Cyanoderma ruficeps; assembly: GCA_008694505.1. Classification (NCBI taxonomy): domain Eukaryota; kingdom Metazoa; phylum Chordata; class Aves; order Passeriformes; family Timaliidae; genus Cyanoderma; species Cyanoderma ruficeps. The sequence goes on from VZDJ01000033.1 coordinate 4,038,711, forward strand.
TTTTTTCTTAACTATCCAGTCTAAACCTCCCCTAGCACAACCTGAGGCTGTTTCCTCTTGTCCTGTCCCTTGTTCCCTGGGAGCAGAGCCTGACCCCCACCTGGCTCCATCCTCCTGTCAGGGAGTTGTAAAGAGAAACTCTTGAGAAACTTTTCATGACAGTGCTGTCGGGGAGGCTGTGCAGGTATCCTTGGGAGAGCAGGGCAGGGCAGTGTGGTATGGCCTGCTGTGAGATGTCCTTGGGGCATGGGGCCGCTGGTCTGTTTGGGATGAGGGCATGAGTCTGGTGCTGAGTGCTGGGGCAGCTCAGCCTGCAGCAGGTCAGGCCTTTCCACCCTGTTCCCCCCTTCCCCACATGTGCGGTGGATCTGGAGAACCTTCCTAGCGCCCTCGCCGTGCTGACCGTGCTGTCGGGGAGCTCTGATGGCTCTGTGGTAGGTGAGAGGTTTGGGAAGCCAAGCTGGTTTGCTCCGTGTTGGTGCCAGCAGGTGGCAACAGCGCTTTGCAGCCCCGGCTCCTTGCGCACCCGGCAGCTCCACTCGGTCCCTTGCAGCCAGCGCTGCTCCTGCCAAATCCCCGCTGCTGTTACGGCTCATCCCTTTCCTGCGTGGGTCATGCAGCCCTTCGTGCCGGTGCATGAAGCGGTGCTCAAGGCAGGACCTCAAAGCTGTTCACTCAGCCTTGAAGCAGACATCTCCATTCCAAAGGAGGGAGCAGCAGGCTGGGGAGCAGGATGGGTGGTGGCCTGTGCCTGGATCTTTGTCCTGGGACTCTGGAGCTTTCCTGCAGTGTGAGTGGGGCCAAGTCTGGTTCAGTTTGTTCCATCTACCCTGGGTACCACATTAAAAATTCAGGCGTGGTGAGGGTAAATCAAGAGAGAGTGGAGTGTATCATGGAGGTGAAATCACTGTGCAGGGGGATGGGTACAGCCACCAGGTGACTGGGTGATGTTAGGTCTGGTACCTTAGCTTTAGAGTCACTAAGGGACGTGGCAGAGGGGTTGGAACGAGATGACTTTAAAGGTCCTTTCCAACCCAAACCATTCTATGATTTTACGATTGTTTGCAGCAACAGCTTAGGCACCTTGAGCCTGGAGAGCCCCGAGAAGTGGTAGCACTTTCCTAGCATAAACAGAGCTGTGGAGCAGAGTGGTTAGCCTGAGAGCTGGGAGTTAAGTGCTCTCCCTAAAGGTAGAATTACTTAGCAGGATAGATGGGGGTCAAACTTTCCTGTAAAATGTGCTGCAAGAACAACTCTCTTGGTGCTGTGGTGCTTGTTTGGAGAGGAGCTATTTCTGGCTCCTTTTGGATACGGAGAGGCTGGAGTGGCATTGTGGAGAGCAGTGATGTGGAAGAACACTGTTGATGCATTATGCAGTTCAGCAGTACCACTGTAGGAACAGAAGGCAAGTTATCTTCTTGACAAGAGGATCCTTTTGAATGTGTCATGTTCCCAGGGCATATGGTTTTGCCCGGTGCAAAGAAGAGCTTTCAAGCCTGAGGAAAAAATGCACTTGTACAGAAAGAAGCAAGAGCTGGGCTCATTGGCAGTTTTACTTTTTGCTGTGGTTTATGGTTTTTGTCTGGACTTGGCCCCTGAGCTTCTGTGTAGCAGATGCAACTCAAGCTCATGCCAAAACAGTCTCTGCCTGAGCTTGCAAGCTACATTCAGTTTGAAATGGGGATGTTCTTCCTAGTCATATTACTTTTTGGTGAAAATTTTGAAGTGCAGCAGTACCTTATCTGCTCTATTTGGGTGCATGACAGCTATTAATGAGAATAAAGTTATTGCTTTGTTTTCGAAGTAACCTCCTGCTGCAGGCCTTGAACAGTGCTCATTTTAGGAAAGCCAGGGAGAATTCAAAGGTACCCCGACAAGGTAGATCAGTCTGAGCTGATACTGTGGAAATCCACGGGTTTTAATGATGGCTCCTCAGATCTGTGCTTGTATGGAGACTGTAGCAGACTGTTAAAGTATCCACAGAATCTACATCAGTCTCCATCCTGCCTTCAGCCTGTATCACTACAAATCTTGCAATATTGGCTGCACAGGGCTGATTTCCCGCTGATAGTGCTGCTCTTAAGGCTGTCTTGAGTGTTGAGCAAAGAAAAGAGCCTTTATCTCTCAATCTTGCTGGCAGAGCGGAACAAGGGAGAGTGATGCTTGCAGCTGTAAATCAGAGTGAAGATGACTCTCCTGTTGGCTCAGCAGCCCTTTGCTTCCCACAGTGACTAATCCCTAAATTAAACGATGGTTCCTTCAAGCCAGGAGCATGGAATGCTTGTTGTTTCCAAGTTGTGTTTCTGGGTAGTGGTAGCAGGCAGTTCAAGAGTGTTGAGCTGAATTCTGGGTTCTTGCAGGCCTCTGTGCTGTGCAGAGGCAGGAATGGATGTGGCTCATGTAATTCTGGAGAGGTTTTTGGCTTTCCTGCTTGTTTCTTCTGGCTGTCCTGGAGGCTGTATGCAGGTGAGTGGGGAGACCCCTGTTCAATAGAGCTGTAATAGAGCTGTAGTTCCTGGCAAATACTTTATCTGGGCGATGGACCTGGCACTCACTGAGTACTTCAGGGGTGACTCCTGTCTGGTACCACGTAATACCTATAAAAATTGTTGTAAACACTTCTTGCAACAGAGGAAAAAAATGCTCTGCTGGAACTGATAGGGTGGCATGGGTCAGACTTGCTTGTAAAATGGAGCTGCTAAATGTGGTTGACTCACCTTTGAGTTATCCACCCAGAAAAATAAGGAGAAAGATGGTACTGTCCAGAACTGCTGGAGAAAATAAGTTTGTTTTGGTTGCATGCCTATTGCCTGTGCAGATTGGCCAAACACCTACTTTTTCACTTCTGTCCCAGTTAGGAACAGGAATACTCAGCTGTAATTCTGGTAAAACCACAGTGTGGTCACACGTGTTTAGAAAGATCTCTGCAATTCAAAACGATCACCTAATTCATTCTAAGGTGCTTCTGACCCCTCTGTGTTCCAGCTTTCCCCTGTGAAAATTGCACAGCGTTTTCTGTGCTTCTACTGCCTTAACTGCTGCTTTGTGAGACCAGCACCAATATGTGTGAGACATTTGGACACTCCTGGAAAAGAAACTCAGGGGTTCTATTGTGTGTAGAGAACCATATTGAAGTAACCCAGTGTAGTGCTGATGCCTGGGTCTGAGTTCAACATGCAAGACTTCATGGACAAAAATCTAGAGAGGACTGATATTCCCCTTTCTGACAGCATTTTTCTTACCAAAACAAGTTTTTCAAGCCATTAAACTAAAATATAATGCTAGATAAAACAACTTATTCAGATTCATGTACTTCAGAGGAAAGAACTGAACTAAACTGAATTTAGTCCATGTTCCCATTAATTCCCAACATACATTGTGGAAGGGAAGACTAGAAACTAATGAAAGACTCCTCTTTTATTTCATAAAATAGTTTGAGTTAGACAGGACCTTTTAAAGGTCATTTAGTTCAACCCTACTGCAAGAGCAAGGACATCTTCAACTAGATTTGTTCAGAAACATTTAAAAACAAGAAGATGCAGTTACCTGGTTAATAGCTGCTTGAATTAGGATTCTGAAGAGCTTTCTTTCTGTCTTCTTGTAAAGCAAGGAGGTGCAAAGCTACCTGCTCTTTTAGGCCTCTTTGTGTTGAGGGACTTAGTGCCAGCATCAAACTTCTGTTCATTAATGAACACTTCCTCTGCCTCTGCTGTCTGGGCCAAAGCCACCATTAACAGCTTTATCCCCTGAGGTCCTGCAAGGTTCACTCATGATTTATGTAAATCGCTCCAGGCCACTGCAGTGGGAGACTGTTGAACTCACAGCTGCTTCTAGAACTGAAGTCACAGAGATTATATTTCTCCTAACAAAATACTGCGTGTATGTTAATGCCAGCAAGAAATTGTATCCTGCCTTGGCTTCTATCCAGAGAAACTGGTCTGTGGTTTCCAGGATATGAGAAATTGAACCTTGGGTGAAGATGGGTTTGAGGGGCTGGTGAGAGACACAGACCCTGTGCAGGTCTGCATGAAGCTGGTTTTCTGCTCATAACTCACAATGACCAGCATCTGCTTCTTTTGTATCAAGATTGTCTATTAAATTCCTCATGCTGTACATGTGCCCTACTTAGAAGCTTCTGCTAGGGGCACCACTGTACCTTAAACAGCAAACATATGGCAGGAAGTGTACAAGACAGCTCAGTGGCTGCTTGTCTTCCTCATGGAGAAGGAGGTGTGTTTGGCTGCTTCTAGGGTCTTGGTGGCACTGGAAAGCTACCTGGGAGTGTTTCTCTCATTGCTTGCTCCTATCCAATGCAGCAGTCCTTAAATGTGGGGATTTGGTTGTGTGTTGTTTCTCGCTGCTTTTGCCACGTGTAATGATGCTGAACAGCACCCACTGCCCCTTGAACCACTAACACTTCACTTGAAAATACCAAAGACACTTCAGCTGAGAGTGGTCACTAGAATGAGATGTTTCTCTTCCCCAGAACTGTAGCTGTAAGAGCCTGAACGTGAGAGACTCCAGGCAGCTCTTTAAAGGTGCTGTTTATTTCACAGATTGAAGTCACAGCAGTCATGGGTTATAGGTAACAGAGCCAAACCCAAAAGCTGTCAGCATCAGCTTATAGGCGACACCTGAACCCACTTTAGTTCTCCTTACACTGCATTATATATTTTTCTTTACAGAGTATCTTAATACATATAACCAATCAGCATCATACACAATACCTTTACATTTACCTATAGCCTGTCACAACTACTGCTATTACCATATTGTGGTTAGTACTACCCAATTACAAAAGTTAGGATGTTACAGTTTAAGCTTAAAGTTGTTTTTCTGTTTTCTTGCAGTGGAAAATTCCTGAATCTTTTCTCTACTTGCTACATCAGCATGTCTGTTTACCTGTGGTATCTCCTGCTTTTCTTGGGAATTGTCTTTACTTGGTAGAACCATCTTTCTTTGTTTGTGGTCAAACATACCTTTGCTCTAGCCAAAAAACCTCCTTTCAGTGTGACTTAACCTTTGTTTTCTTGGGTTACCCAGTAAGTGTTCCTTCACCAGTTTCTAGCTGAAACTTCTTTTATTCTTCTACATCAAAACTAGCCTTCATTTCTAAAGAGCCTCCTGCTAAGCATTCATTTCTGTAAAACTTTCCTGTTAAACTTCCATCCTCTCCAGCAGTAGTTTTATGAGTTTCTGCTTCATTCATTGAAAACCCTTCCCCTAATTCTATTTTACTTATTAACCTCCTCCTTGCTGCTGAGAGACTTCAGATTTAACCTGGCTAGAGTATTGCTGGTTTCTCCCCAAAATCACCTTTGGGACACTGCACTCATGGCCAGTTCAAGCAATGAGTTCATTGCTCGGGTGAAATTTGTGGAATGCTAAAGGGATCTTTCAGTGCAAATTTTGACTTAGAGTTTATTAATGTAGGTGAGTAAATATTTCACAGAATCATTTAGGTTGGAAAAGACACTTGGAATCATCAAGCCCAATTGCCCTTTCTTTGCTGTAAAACAAAAATATCAGAGCTATGAGGATTTGTTGAAATTCTGAAGTGATGGAAAGCATGGCATAAAATTTGAGTGACTTTTAAAATATAAACAATCGGCATTGCTTACGTTGAGGTGGTTCTTCAGACTTTTTGTGAAAAATAATTAATCTTGCCTAATACGTAGTAGATTTTCTTTTCCTCTCTCTCTCTGGCTCCTTGTAGTCAAAGGACAAACTGAACTAGCCCAGTAAGAAAGACTTCTCTGAGCTTGCAACGTCTCAGAAGTCTTGAATTTGTCCCCAGAGGAGGCTTTTGCTCTCCAACTGCTTATTCATTTCAACAGTTGACTCAGTTCAGTACCTCTTTAAGAACGGTTGTGTTATGGGTTTTTTTGGTCTTGAGTGCTTTTCTGCAATCCAAAACTCTTTTCAGCTTCATGTTTGATGGTTTAATTTAGCACTAATTTATTTCTATTTTCCTTGCATTTTAAATTACTTTTTTTTTAAATGTTCAAGGGTGCATACAATAGCAACAGGAAGTTAAAATAGCATAAGTAGAAAACACCCTGGACACATTCAGATTTCTGATTGGTATCAGCTATAAAATTGCTTAAATACACATTACTTTTCTCCTTTTTTTTGCCGAGAGAGAAACCAGAGCAATGAGCTGTGTTCAGATACAAAGTAAACAGGCGAGTCTGACTCGCCTTCTCTTAGAAACAGATAAAATTAGTGATTTCAAAACAAGATTTCCTGCTTGCTGATTCCTAAATCCGATTAAGATTGATTTGAATCACTTTGACTAAAGTGGGTCCACCCTGAGCACCTTTGGCAGTATTCTAACATCTGGGCAGATGTTTGCTGTTGTCATACCAGTGCAAAGTGACACACTGGAGATGTGCAGCCTGGGCAAGAAGCACAGCAGCAAGAGCCTCCTGGCTCTTGCTGAACTGATGGTCCAAGACCTGTAGCAGTTCTTTTCCAACCAGAATGCACTAGGGAACCTGAGAAGGGATTGCTGATGATGGTGAGGTTTTCCTTCTTCCCTGAGCATGAGTGGGCATGTGGATCACCTGATCCTGAACACTTAGAGCAGCTACTGCACCCAGCTGCCTTTCAGTGGCATGGAAGTACTCCAGCCCAAAGTGGAGTGAAGTAAGGGAGACAATGAAATTCATGGTCAACAAATTCAAGTTAACCCTGCTTTGGACACCTACTTGACCAAGCTCATGTTTCAGCCTGAAGGAGGGAATTGTTTTTGTCCCAGCTATTGTAAGTGCCAGATTTGGATACCTTAATGTCAGGTAACAGAATGTTGCCATCTCGTTCTTTTTTATTTTTCCTCCCCCCTCCTTCTGGTTAAGGTCTCTTCTATCAAAAGCCACAAAAGCTCTCATCTTATAAATGGAGGAAACCTCAGACATGCTGAGCTCACTGAGAGGTCTGTTGATTACCTTCTCTTAGCATTTCTCTGTCATCTGCAGTGGACTAGGAAGCTCCAGATCACCACAGCTGCATTTTTATGTGGACAATCAACACTAGTGCACTTGCTTCCTAGGCATTTTTCTTGATAGAAAAGCTGAATTTGTTTCCTTTTGCTTGTAACTATCTTGCTTGTACTAATGCATCTCTGCAGATGTGCTGTGAAAGGAAGGTTTATCACATCCAGATGAAAAATAACCAACCAGCTCCCTGAACACAGTGCCAGCAATCCCTAAATTATCGCAGTGTAATTTGGAAGGTTGGTTTAGGAATTGGTATGAGCAGCTGGACATGAAGGTTGCTGTAGCTGACCCTGCTGCTGAGGAAAACAGTCCTAGAGTGCTCCACAGACTAAGAGGGTTCACTCTTGTTAACCAGTGCAGCCTTGAAGAAAACTTTTGCCAGTGTGGAGTTCCACAAAGTCTAGAGGTGTATCATGTGTTTAAAAACGTTCTGCTGCACTCTGGAACTGCATCCTAATGGAGGTGCTGTAAAATATAATGCTGTGTAAGAAACAACCATGCACTCCGAGTTTGGTCTGTGCAGACTTGAGACATCAGCCTTACCTCCTTGTCTCAGACCTGGAAAAGACAGGTTTTTAAAGGCCATAGCTGCTGCCCTGCCCAGAAGAAGAGGTTAAGACTGAAGAGCCTGGAGAGGCTTTCCAAAAGTCACCAAGGGTTTAATTACAAGTAGGGTTACATTTTGCATATGCAATACTTGAGTCTAAATCCCTTGGAGCAGGTTTAGGGCATGTAGATGTGTACAGGGTAGAGTCCTGCCCTGTGTTATCAGATCCAGCAATCCCTTTGCCTATGTAGGACACGTCTGTGTGCCAGCACACATCTTGCAGCTGCAGATAAATGCGTCAGAGCTCATAAATGCTGCTGAACCAGTGCAGAAGTGCCTGTACCCACTGCAGGCTCTCTGATTTCTGGATCATTGCCGACAGAGGCACCTGCCTGTCTTTACCTGTCCACATGCATGTATCCCATGTGTGAGTGTGAGCTGAGTCCCAAACCTTGTTGGTGGTCGATTGCTAGAATGAGACAAAGGTTTACTCTCTGCTTTTGTTGATTAGAGCTTGAAAGGGAAGAGAACTCTGATCTCTTGGGGACAGTGACCTCATTAACTGTTTTCTGCCTTTTCCCAGTTGGTGGTAAATATTTGTGTTTCAAAACAAAACTATTGTTGTTGACCAAACTAAAAATTTTTATTTCTTTGTGTCTGCCACCTTCTTGGCTATGAGATGATTGATCCATTCAGGAAAATGTGTCACTTTAAAGCAAATTAGGAGATAGGAGACAAACAAAACAGTTATATTTACTGAAGTAGGTTCTGAAGCAAATGATGCAGCCTCATCAAAGTCCTAGATGTAGTTAGAAGCTGCTGTCTTGCGGTGAGAAGCTGCTAACTGCTACCTGAGTAGCAACAGTTGGTTAAACTCTTCTCAGACGATATTACCAGAATAAGAATCATGAATATAGGTAGAGATAATATATGATTCAAAAGCTAACGTTAAATTCCTGCTACAGTTTCCCCTTCACCCAGTTTGTACATCAGTTCTGGAGTACACCATATCTCTGTTCTGTCTTTGTCAAAATGTATGGAAAATAGAGAAGTTGTGTCTACAGTAGCAGTGGGTTAAGACATGAAAGCATTGAGTATCGATGCTAGACTACATCAGAAACCAAAGTAATGTATTGGTCATTAAACTTGATGTGTTTAAGTCATCATCCTTGTGAAGGGGAATTGTCTAAAGGCTGTGGAAAATAAGTTGATTGTGACACAGCCTCTTTGGTCTGGTGTGTGACACTCCAAGGTGATCCCATAAAGCAAGTAATTCAATTCACTGCATGACTTTGAGGAGTCTTTGAATCAAGGACTTCAGAAACAAGAAAAAGGTTCAAAAATCACCCATGTTTTACTTGGGTCCCATTAAGCTGCTGCTTCCATGTATTGTTTTCCTATTGCAGCTGGCAAAATGTTTCTGTGTAAAAAGAAGTGTTTTGTCCAACCTTCCTGCCCTCCTGTACAGCTTTGCAGCACATGTCCAACCTTTCTGCCTTCCTGTTCAGCTTTGCAGCACAAAGCCCGACATTGTAAGTGTGTTTACAGAGGTGATAACTTTACAAACACAGACTCCAAGTATTGCTGCAAAAGTCACATAAGATTGTACATTAAAAGCAAGCGAGACAATGCAGAAGGTGGTTCAGGCTTGGTTTGGTAGAAGGAGTTGGTCTGGCTACAGTGCCAGAGTTTTGCCAGAGCATCTCGTCTCTGAAGGGACACTTCTTAGAGCAGGTAGAGGCTGGCAGAGTTGGTTCCCAGACTGTCTGAAGATTAACTGGATGTCTTTGGCAACCTTTGGTCTGCTTCTCAAAGTCCTTACTCTGCAGGTGTTTATAACATGGGATCTCTGTGTGTAGTTTCTGCTGGAATTGTAGGCTGTGTGAAGTGGCTGGGGTGGGCTCTGCAAGGTGAGGCACAACAGTAGCTCCACTCAGAGCCAGGCTGTGGAAGCGTAATGTTGAATGACCTCCTTGGCCTTTGAGGCTGTTCTCATCTCTTGCAGGCATCTATGTCATGCAGACCCTCTGCAGTGTGCTCACAATTCACTGGCTATTTTGCTCCAACTGCAACTGCTAAAAGGCCTTCCCAGAGACTTCCTTCTCTAGCAGTTGAACTGTTTAATATTGAGCAGAAGCTGTTCACAATTAAACTGTCACTGTGTTCTTGCTGATGTGGCTTCTCCAGGGTTTGTTCCCACTTGACATGCTTATAAAATATAGTCATATCTTTGTGGTCCCCTGGTTTTACTAAAGGAGTGCTCTAAGCTGTTGTGGTCACCCCACCTGAGACAAGAGCTGTGATGTGGATGCCTGTTCCAGCCAGAACACTGTCATGCCAGGAACAGCTACACTGGAAACAGTGTTTTGTGGTGATAAAAACTGCTTTTGCACTGTTGCCAGTCATTCCTTTGCCACAGCAGTTTTCCCATTATAGATCAAGTCCCAAAGCATAAACATTCTATGAAAAAAAGGGTTCTGGTTACACTGACAGCACCTTGGATTGTAACACCCTCTTCTTATCTGGTCAGCTGAGCACTAAATGCTGTGGTTTCATCTGTTCTTAATTATGGAGGCATCGTTCAGTTTGAAACTGTGTTTTTAATACAAATATGTAAATAATATAGGTAGAATACCATGCACTATTGGGTGGAGGTTTTGTAATAGAAGATTTGCTTTTTTATTCACAACCCCCTCACGCTTCTAGGTTTTGTGTCTTTGCTGCAAGGTTGAAGTTGAGGGGGTGCTGCATGCTGTGACAGTTGGGCAGGGAACACATGTGGGATGAGATTGGCACTCACGGGGAGCTGGGAAGCACTGTGGCACTTGCACATTTGCCAGATTTCTGGGAAAAAATTATCATTAGTTAAGCAACGCTGATATTTAAGCATTCCTCTTCATTTCATAGCCCTACTGAATAGGAACAGTTTAAATAGGGCCCCTCTGTGAAGCTGCCAGCTGCTGCAGGATGCTAAGGCGTAGTTTTTAATGATTTTTTTCAGCCATCAATGTGGCAAAGGCAAAAATACAATTTTCTAAGACATTATCAGGCCCACTCTGCAGGTAATAGGTTGGTTAAGGGTAGGCAGTAGCACAGAACCTCTGGAGTCTTGATTTCAGCTTCTGTGGGACAGGCCTCTGTCTAAATTTAAATTTGAGTGAGGGTAGTGGATAAAAACAAATTTCTGAAAGAATCTTGGAGCAAACACGTGTGGTGCTGGAGATGCACAGTGACTATTGCAATGTTACCCTGATCACACTGAGCTGAGCTGGGGTCCCAGCTGGCAGCACTGCATGCATGTACCTCTCCTTAACCCTGCTCCTTTCCCTGAAAAAGCCAGCTCAGAAAGATCTGTCGCTGAAGGGTAGGAGGTACCTCAGCCCTTTTCCAAGACAGCAAAGCAGGCTCCAGCAATCCAGTCAACAGCAGCCAACATGCTTTGTGTTAATCTGTGCTTGAGTTGTGTGTTGGATGCTGGCCAGAATGTTCAATCCATCACATAATAAGGTGTTTTTTTCCATGCAGTTCATTTGTTCTTTTTTATCCCTTGATTTGGAGAGCAGCACTGGTGCATGTTGTACTGGAGGGATTTATGTGCTCAACACCTTGGAGAGGAGTACTTGCTTCTTTTCTTGAAGGCACCAAGATGACAAGTTAGATCTCACTTCTGACCTTTCAGAAAGATTGTGTTTCAAACATACCAAATACCCAGTTGCTAATATACAAACAATTATTGGGGAGCATTTCTGTTTGGGCTAGTAGAATTTTTTGGCTGCAGGAAACTTCTATTATTAAAACTTCTTTTGTTTCAAACCGTAACACAGAAACCCAACATTTGTATGTGGTTTATTGGGATGAAATGTTATTAAACATGCACATGGAAGAAAGCTGAACATTGTGGCATCAACATGACAATGTTGCAACAAGAAGTTGATGTTGAAATTAATTTATAAATACACTGGAACTCATTGAAATGTTTTTCATAACACATTGAGATAAAGTAGGCAAGTTCCTGCAATACACTTCATTCTGGATAAACAATTTCCTATCGACAAAGGCACTTCATTTTTTTAACCAGACTACTTGTAGTTTGGGGGGAGTGGAGAGTACTGCTTGCCTTAACCCTGAGCTGTGGCTCTCTATGTCAATCATAAAATCATCATAGAATTACAGAATGGTCTGGGTTGTAAGGGACATTACAGATCATCTATTTCCAACCCCCTGCGTGGGCAGGGACACAGTCCAAAATGATGGAGGTGATTGGATCGGTAGGACTAACCCACGGCTGAGTGTGACTGTGTAATTCCCCCACTTGGCCTCCGTGTGAAAATGACTGCCCAACGTCAACTCTGCAAAAGCTGCTCTGGGGATCCAGCAGGAATTTTCTGTGACGTGGGGTAACCTGGTTCAGAAACGATGCTCCCACCCTCACCCTGAAGTCAAATCCTTGAACGAAGCGCAGCGAAGAACAACAGAGAGCCTCCTTAAGAGAGAGGAAAGGGGAGGAGAAAGCGTCTCTCTCTGGGCATAGCAACCCCACCTCCCGGTTATTTCATCTTCCTTACAAGGCTAAAGCCAGAGGCTTTCCTCCGTGCCTGGGTCCCTTAAAAGCAGGCGAGCGAACGCAAGGATCCCGGCGGAGTGCAGCCGGCATGTGGGGCTGACAGAGATGGGGAAGGAGGCGCTGCATGAGCCCCGTGGAAAGCACAGCAGAGGAGGCTGGTGCTCTCCAGAGGAGTGTGACCGTAACCTATGAATGCTAAGCCAGGTGTCCAGTGATGCAGATCTTCTAAAGAAACGTGAAACCAAACCCAAAAAGAAATCACTGAGGGGAAAAAAGTGCAGCATGAGAGGTAATTATATTTTTCCTTGGGCAAACTCAAATAATTGGCTGTATTTTGTTTGAAAATCGTCATTGTAAGTAGGTGTCTGAAACTGCAGACTGAAAAATGCATTTATTAACATCTAAATAAAGACTGGTCTGACTCTGACTTCAAAAGCAGCACTGGGTTAAAAACTCAGATCAGCAGATGAAATTCAGGTGCCTCAGAAGTTTTGACGTTTCTCTTTAGGCATTCACAGCTTAAACCTTTTCAAAAACGTACTTTTCTGTTTTGCTTTCTCTGCTATTGCTAGATATTTTCAAGTAGCATGCATGTTGTTTTGGGGGAAAAGCGTGGCACAACCAAAACCTAAACTGAGAATATGTCTCAGAAAACTGTCTCCATCAAGTCATTTCAAATCCTCCCATACCCTTGTTCTTGCAATAGTGCCATTTCTTCAGAAAGATCCATGACCTACTGAGCTGGAATGTCTGTTGACATCTGGTTGAGGTTACTGTAACTGGTATTTGGGGTTCTTTTTTTTTTTTTTTCTTCAATTTAATTGAAACAGGCTGAGATTGTCTGCACATTCTATGAAGTGTTTCCATGCTCTGACTGTTTAGTCTCTCTGATGGGTAATTCTAGAACTGCCAAATCTGAACGGGAAAAGAGGAAACACTTGGAGAGTTCAAAACTGCAGCCCTTCTGTGGACCATGCTGCCAGGGATAGTCAGTGGCTGAAAGATGCAAGACTTTGCCCCCTGTCTGTAAGATGGACCGAGACAAATGTTTGGCAGATGTGATACTTCAGCATAACTGTATTCTTGAGCTTCTGATTTACATCTTTGCAATGCTAGAGGACTTACAGATGCTTTTATTTACCAGCTAAAACGAAAAACTGGCCTGTGGAGAAGCGCTGCTGGGAGCTCTGACAGACCTTGAGGACAGAGGATTACTAGACAGCTCCTGCAGATTCTCATCGAAGGCTCAGCCTTGCAGTGAGTGCATGCAGAGCTGTGGGTTCAGCAGCCGACGATGGAGGTGCTACGTCGTTCCTCAGTCTTTGCTGCAGAGGTGATGGAGGTGTTTGACAGGTCTCCCACTGACAAAGAGCTTGTGTCCCAAGCCAAGGCTCTCTGCAGAGACTACATAAACTCCAGGCTGATTCAGGCAGGTGTCAGCTGGAGCAAACCCGAGTACAACGCCCCAGTGCCTGGGGGTAAGCTGGCCGAGGTGTCCACCATACTGCTACGACTTGGTGAGTCCTGCTGGGGTGGGGGAACTCAGATTGGAGGAGAAATTCAGACCAGACTGGTGGAAGAGGCTTTTCATGTGATGATACAGAGGTTTTTTTCTCTGCTTTTGGCGTTTAGTTTTGGTTTTGGTGCTCTTCATTGATGAGCTCCTTCACTTGAGTTTCCTCAGTCTCTTGGGGCACTGCTTAGCACAGGGTTTCTGCAAAGGTGCCTTTTTCTGAGGACTTGTGACAGCTCAAAATCACAAAGCAGTCTAAGAAAGCCCAGCAGCAAACTGATTCTGTGTGCACAGGTCTCCAGCTGTGTAACAGTTCTCCCAGTACTTAGAGCGGTTTTTCTCATCTGAGCATTTTAACTGATCCTGCAGTATTTTCTCCAGAGTGACTTGATGCATCTTCTACGGCACTGCTGCTGCTGGACTTGGGCTTCAGCAGTAGCTCACCCAGCTTTAATTTGGTGGTAGTTGTTTAGAAAATGTGTTGCTGGAAATTTTATAATAGCTGCTTTTTAAAGACAGTGTGTTTAATTTTCCTTTATCTGTCTTAGTTATTCAGCAAGACCCGAGTTTTCTTGCTTTTTGCTGGACAAAGAGTTGGTTGATGTTGTCTGGCATAGGCTGCCATTCAGTGCCACCCTCCCAGCAAAGCAACTGTGGGGACCTCAGGGAGAGCAATTTGAAGGTCATGCCTGGAAGCTGTGACATGAAAATATGCTTTAGAGCTTGTACCAGAAGTACCCTCTAAATTTTAACAGTTGCCTGGCCTTTTGTTTTGGGTTGTGTAGCATCCTGTGTGCTCAAGTCTAGCTGTTTGTCATTTGGGAACCAAACGCTTTTATTCTTGGAAGTTGCTTCCAACATCCCTCTTTGCCTGCAGGCTGAGATATTAGTTCACATCTGGCGTGTAAACTACCACCAGCATTTGCATCTGATCTAATTACATCAGAGTTCAGACAGGTCTGGTGAAGTAAGCATTAGCTGGGCCTAACAAAGTCAGGACCAGGGCCGGTGTCCCCCACTTTCTCCCCTTTCTACCAGTTTGATATTATCCCAAGTTTCTTTTTAAGGCATAGCTGTGTTTCTTTTACCTGATTTTTTTTTAATTAATTCTTTTTCACGTTTTCTCTTCTATGCTGATTTTACTTCTGCTTTTGTTTCCAGTGATTGTTTGGTCTTTGGGGGATTTTTTTGGTTTTTTGTTCTGTCAATCTCACTGTCTATTTGTACTCCCTTTCTTCTCTGCCTGCGTTGGGGGTTGAAATTTATGCGCTTTCAACCCAATCTTCTGTGGGTGGCCAAGAACATGTTAAAGGGCAAGCAGGTGGTGCACTGGATCTGAAGGCGTCTCCTGGATTGTCCAGATGGAAAGATTTGGCTGATAGTCCCAGGAACTTGGTGCCTTTTTTGAGCAAATCTGTTTGGAGAGCACCATGTGGTACCCATGCAACCAGAAAGGCGAGCAGTTCTCCTCTTTAGGACGAAGAAGATATTCTGTCCTGTTTCTTTAGAAACTCCACTTGTCACATGGCCCATCCATTTCTTTTCCCCTTTGTTGCTGTCACCAGCACAAGGCCAGCTGGTATCCAGGCACCTGCCAGGAATGGTAATCCTTAGCCACTTTAAAGCGCTGCAACAAGCAAGAGCAGTTTTTTCCTTCATGATAGTACTGAGAAGCCTGTGGAGGTGGGAAGTTGGAGCATTTCTTAGCCCACTTGCACACAGAGGCTCTGATGGACTGCTTGGTGGGTCAGCAGAAGTCCTGGGCACAGGCAACGCTGTTGGAGGTCACAGGGAGGGAGACCCCATCAACTCAGTAAGGCTTAGCAACTAATTAGGGCAATTAATGAGTTAGACATGGTAAAACCTAATGGTCTAGCCAAATGAGGCACCTCAGACCAACTGGCTGTGTCTGTCATAGGCATGGTTTATCTGAACTTGTATTTCCTCTGGCCAAGGCCCAGGCAAGTGCCCTTTGACCACTGCGAGGAGATTCTGCACGTGGAAACTGTCACTGCTGCCCTGCTAATTCCTCCATAACTACTGGAGGAATGATGAGAAGCCCCCAAATTGCTCTAAATGTTGCGAAGTTGGGCATCAGAACAAGGACTCTGGAGACCAGCACCAGTGTATCATGCCATAGGGGCAGTCCTGGGGCTGCTGGGGCAGAGAGACTCTCCGAGCATGGGAATGCTTTCCTGTGCTTTCCTTCCCCAGATGCTCCTGCCAGCCCTGTGCCTTGCTGCAGAACAGGGCATGTGTGCCTCCAACCAAACCCTGGTCTCATCTGGGGCCTCCAGGTGCTGCTTGTTAGAGGTTGTAGCAGTGGCAGGCTACCAAGTGCTGATCCCAGCCTCCTGTGCCTCCCTCTCAGCTAACCAGGGCTATCCTCATTTCCTTACATTTACCAGGAAGGCTGTGTGCTGCCTGTGAGGAGAAAACTGCTGTTGAGTAGTGCAAGTAAGGTTTCCTCTTATCAGGGCTGACCATGTGTTGGCAGGTTTCCTCTTGCCATCAAACAGGGACAATCCCATACTCAGAAAGGGCTGGGAGAGCTCAGCTATGGAATTCTGTAGAGCTGGGTTTTGCCTGTGCTGAGTGCCAGATAAATGAATTAAGGATCAGTAGTTAATGGCTCCGTAACAAGATCCTGATTGCAGTGGCATCTTCCTTTTTACCTCTCATATAAATGAAATTTTGAGGAAGATCAGTTGCCCTCTGGCTGGGCCAAATCGCCTGGGTCTTGCAGTGGGATATAAAGCTGGTGGGATAGCTCTTCCTCTTCCCAG
The DNA here is from genome assembly GCA_008694505.1 of Cyanoderma ruficeps. NCBI lineage: Eukaryota > Metazoa > Chordata > Aves > Passeriformes > Timaliidae > Cyanoderma > Cyanoderma ruficeps. The sequence continues at coordinate 4,055,119 of VZDJ01000033.1, forward strand.
GACACCCTTGTGCAGGAGAAGAGCACAGTGCATCCTAAATCTAAGCCAAAAAGGGGCTCTCTGTGCACAAAGGGCCTTGGTCCCATGCTGTGTTTGCAATGTGTCGTGCTCCCACAGCAGCTGCGCAACCTTCATTAAATATCCATGAACCTCTACAGAGAGAGAAATCCCTTGGAAACTGGGCTTTATTAATTCTGCTACTCAAAAAATGGTTTGTTTTGCTGCAAAGGAAAAGCTTTACTGTTGTTTCCCAAGCTCCATAGCTCAGTCCTTTGGGAGGAGGTTCTCTACTTGTCCTTGGTGTTTTTGTCTAGGTTTCAAGCTGGCCTAACACCTCCTGCCATTTCCCAGCTGGGCAGAAAGCACTCTGGAGGTAAAAGCACATGTCTGTGTGTCAGATACCCTGCTGCTGACCAGTCAGCCATGCAAATGAACATCTCTCTAACCATTTGGAAGAGAGAAAGAAATCCAGATTGACTCTCAAGTGCCCGTGTGAGCATAAAATAGCTGAGAGTCTCTTTGTTTAATTAATGTTGTGCAGCTCTGGGTGGATCCTTGGCTTTCATCAGCCTTCAGCATTCTTGAGTTGCTCTCTTGCACTTCAGGCGTTTTTGTACAAGCCTGATGGGGTGCTGAGGAAGGGCGTATCTCTCAAAAGCTTACATGGATGGATATGCTTCCTTCTCACTTCTGGAATAAAAAGACATGGCTTTGCTTATCTGAGGCCTGTCTCCTGTGTTGGAGGAAAGGCAGGCAGCCAGCCTGGGAACAGCATTTATATTGAGGATTACTGCAGCCACACCACTGCTGCAGGGTCACTGCCTCCCTCTGCTCCCTTTAGAAGTCCCAGGGTGCATGTGGTGGGGAATTGGATCTAAACGACCCTAAGCACTCTGCTGCCTGCCTAAACTCAGGAAGAACTGGGGCTCAGACTCTTTAGCTGAAGGCATCCCTGGAGTGCCCCCAGCTGTAATTCCTCCGTGGTGAGAGCAGGGCTTGGTGCTGTGTGTGCTGACCCCTGGCTGTGTGTTTGCAGGGGATGAGCTGGAGTACATTCGCCCCAACGTCTACCGGAACATCGCGCGCCAGCTCAACATCTCCCTGCACTCCGAGACCGTCGTGTCCGACGCCTTCCTGGCTGTGGCTGCGCAGATTTTCACTGCAGGTACGGTGCCCACACAGACACACAGACAGGGCTGGGTGGAAAGGAACAGGATGGAGTCACCTCTCTTGGAGAAGCCGTGCTTCTGGGATAGTCTCTAAGGTGGGGCCTGGCTTTCTGAAAGAGCTGTGGGCAGTTTGGCAGCGTGCCCTGCTGTAATGATTTAGTGACAGCTCATCTCTGCTGTCTTCTGGCAGGGAAATGTCCTGGGTTTTAATATCCTCCCAGTAGATTGTCTCATTCTAGAAGGCACCTCCTGCCCTTCCTCATTAGGAGGTGGTTGTTACCTCATTGCACAGGGAGGTCACTCATTCCAAGCTTATTTGCTCACCATTGGCAACTGCAGAAGATTCATTGCTTGGGAGTCTCCCTTGTTCCAGCTCACGCTGCTGATGCTGGCAGCCAGAATCGACTCATCACAGGAGAGCTTCTCTTGTCCTGGCTTCCTTTCCCACAGCAACACCCAGAACTGCAGTGGGACCTGCTGTTTCTCCTTTCTCATATTGGGGAAGTCTTGGTCCTTAAGGCTTGTTCCAGATGAGCAGGTGCTTTGAGCTTTCTCCCTGCTTAGATGTGAGTGTTCTGCTGCTGCTGTTAGACTGGTTCCAGAGATGATAGTCAAAAGCAAAAATATGCCCTGTGCTGTGTTCAGCTTTTCCTGGAAACAATCCCTGCCCACAACTGGAAAAGCAGCCTGTGGGAAGTGAGGGAAGAGAAATCTTTTAGAGGGATTTATGTCAGGCAGGTTCTGACACGGTTATGGGTTTTCTGCAATGTCTTCTTCTGTTGTCTGTGGAGGAGACAGTAGATGATAAAGACTGGAAAAGAAACAATAAAAAGGAAAAAAAACAACAAAGAAAGCAATTGCTAGCAGCATAGCAGTATGAAACCACTGGAACCAGTGACAATAGCATGGGAAGTGTCACAGGATGCAGGGACTCTTGTCACTTTGGCAATAGTTGCTACAGGATAGAAGTCCGGGTTTTAGTTGTACTTTCAAATAGGCTACCTCACTCAAAACCTTTTAATCCTCACAATCAGCTGTGATTTATCTGGAACCACTGACATTCTGGAGAAGCCCTGACATGCAGACAGTCTGAAGAGCTGTAGTGGAGAGTGCAGATCCTCCCCAGAATCATAACAGATGGCAAAATAGATCTCTGAGACATCTGCCCAAGCAGGGCTTCTGGCAGTTTGAGCCGGTCAGATTTTACTCCCTGGGTTAAGGAAATTGATACTGTGTCATTGGAAGTGGATGGAATTGGACTGTGTGGCTGGTGCTGCAGCCCTCAACAGCCTTTCAGAGCATGCCTGGGTTGCAGCTTGCCTTTGCACTGGGCTGGGTTGGGAGATCGTGTGAGCTCACAAAACAAGAGCTGGGAAAGTATGGCAGGAATGTCTCAGTGTGGCTGTGTACGAAGTGCAGGTGCCCTGTCTTGTCACTTAGTGCTGAGCTTTACTGGTGTGAAGGCTAACAGGAAAACAAGGGGCAGGCTGGCAGGCTCAGGTGTAATTTGCATTGGGAGGTGAGTGGGTGATCTTAGATGCTACAGCTGACTGCTTTGGGGCTGGCCCACCTCCAGAGCTGAAGTGACACAGAGAGCTGAGCCAGGAATGCTGCAGGTGGAGCAGACTGTGTGTGCTGAGATGCTGCATAACCATGATGCTGGGGAGAAAGCCTGCTGCCTCCTGGGAGTTCTGCTCTCAGTGACAAATTCATGGAGAGCTGCTTTTTTTTTTTTCTTTTTTTGTTTTTTTGTGTGTTCTTCAACTTCTCAGCTCAGGAGCCAAGTGTGTGGGTAGTTTAAAATTAAAGTAGAAGTCATATCTCATAGTTCTAAACCTGGGTTTTCAGGGTATTAAGAATAGAATCTGGACTCAGCCCTCTGAGGTTGACAATGCTGGAGACTTTGGATTCAAGCTCTGTTGACAGTGCTGCGCCTCCTCCTGAGCCACCTTGCTGCAGAAATGCCTGCTGGTGTGCTGGTTGCACAGGGGCTGACTCAAACCTGCCCAGAGCTCTCCGTGCTCTGTTCTTCATTCTTTCTCATCTCTGCTGGGAGTTGTGTATTTAATTGCTTTTATCAACGTGTTATTGTAATTTCTCCTGGGTAGAAGGTTGCTGAGTGGCAGAGGGGTAGGAGCTTGCTGGTTTTCGGCATTCCTGGATCCCACTGCAGTCCCAAAACTCAGCATTTAACAACAAATCCAGCAAATTGGAGTTGGCCGTAGCAGCCAGACATTCATTCCTTTTTTTTTTCATAGTTCAGAGGAAAGAGGCTCTTATTAAGCAAAGGAAACCAGACACTCAAGTTCAGTCTGAGTTTTCATGCCAGTTACGAAGATTATTAAGAAAACAGCCACAGTCTGACACTACAGTGCTTGGGGAGCCCCACTAGTCACTTACAATGCCTTTCCAGCAAGGAAGCAGGGCATTTTGACCCTTTTTTGCTGGAGAGGTTTTCTCATTAATCTTTTGCATGTCTATCTTCCACATTCTGGTCTGGTTTTGAGTCTTCACAGTGTAGCTGGACATGCCCTGGCTCTGTGTACTGGGACCCAGAAACCACTCATGTGCTGGGCTGATCCCCCAGCATGGGCAGCAGGGGAGGGGAGATTCTGTCCCTCTGCCCCACTCAGACCCTCCAGCCTGAGGGTCCCAGCACAGGAAGGACATGGAGATGCTGGAGCAAGTCCAGAGGAGGCACCAATGTTGTATTGCACACCAAGATGATCAGAGAAGCGATGGAGCAGCTCTGCTGGGAGAAAAGGCTGGGAGAGTTAGGATTGTTCAGCCTGGAGCAGAGAAGCTCATGGTGACCTAACTGTGGCCTTCAAGTCCCTGAAGGAGCCAACAAGGAAGTTGGAGAGAGACTATTTACGAGGGGCTGGAATGACAGGACAAGGGGGAATGGCTTCATACTAACAGGTAGTAGGTTTAGATTAGATATTAGGAAGAAATTTTTCCATAGGAAGGTGAGGCCCTGGCACAGGTTGCTCAGAGGAGCTCTGGCTGCCTCTTCCCTGGAAGTGTTCGAGGCTGGGTTGGATGAGGCTTGGAGCAACCTGAGATAGTGGAAGGTGTCCTTGCCTGCCAGAGACAGGAAAAAATAATATGATTTGAGACATCTCGGGATGCTTGGAATGTGTGGCAGGGGGTGGGTCAGACCTTGCTCTGGTGAGGTGGTGCCCTGTCCCCTGTACCCCCCAACTCTGCAGTGTCTGCCAGCCAAGGCACACTGAAGGCAGCCTCCAGTGTTGCCTGACCCAGTCCCTGAGTGTCCGAGAAACCATAAGTCCCACCTGGGAGGAAGGCCCAGGATGGGCCAAAGCTTTAAGAAGCCTGACCACAAGGCAAGCACGTTGTCCTTTAACCCTACCTTCATTTTGGAGTTTTACAGCACTGAAACCTGGGAGTTGGCAGCTATATGTGTGTTTTTTCTACATCTTTCCTGTCTGTCTGTTTTTCTCCATTTCTTCTTCTCCTCCCTTCTCATGGAACGTGACATTTAAGGTTTTCTGTGTTCAGTGGGCTAAGTCTATGCAATGGTAAGTGATGTTGTGTTGGATTTACTCTTTTGCCACTATTCCTTAATTTTCTGTAGTTTACCAGCAAACTTTCACGTGTTTTTTTACCACTTGAGAATATCTGGTTGGGATTTTCTCCTATGCTCCTATCCAGAGCCAAAGAACCTTGCTTTTCAACCCTGGAATTGAGTGACTGGAGTGTAACACTGCCCATTGACAGGGGATTGGAATGAGATGAGCTTGGAGTTCACTTCCAAACCAGACAATTCTGGGTTTCTCTGAAATGCCGTTGGAAATGCATCCTGCTGCTCCCTTATCGCTTAGGCCTTATGACTTGAGTGTCCCACCTTGTGCACAGCCCTCTCAGCTTTTCTCTCCACCAAAGCCTGTTGTGTCTGGCTGTATTCTCCCAGCTGTTGAAATGTAGCAGTGGATCGTGTTTCTTTAAGGTCTGATTTGTGAGCAGGACTTTGATGCTGAGTGGAGCAGAGGGAAGTTTATTTGAATAACCTCAGGTATTGTGTGCCCTGAGATTGCACAGTCGTGTCTCATGGCCTCTTCATCTCTTCCCCTGGGGCAGACAAGCTCATATGAGCAGGAGCACTTTCAAGAGCATTCCTCTCCTGCTAATTCATTTTACCCTGGGCTCAGCAGTGTTTACATACCTTCAGCTCCATGGCTAGAGAGTACAACTTGTATTTCTTATTTTTTATAAGGCCTTCTAAGCAGCCCTTCACTTTTTCCATATCCTTTTGTTCCATGTCAGTGAGCAGAGCTTTCTGTCTTTTGACTGTTCCTTTTTGGACCAGCATTCCATTCCCTGTTGTTGTTAGCTCCTGTGCATGTTAATCCACGCAGTGGGAAGCTGTGAATAGATTGTCTTGCTTGGTGGTGAGTGCCTGATTTACCCGGTGTGGATGACAGCCAGGCCTTTTGAGGAATTTGGAGCAAGCCAATGTGTTTTCACTTCTCGTGTGCACTGGCCAGATGCAATTCCAGCTTATGCTGAGATGCATCACACCGGTGTCACTTTGAACCTGGCCTGGGCATCATGGGGAGCAGAGGCACTGCCCTCTCAGTAATTGTGCTCCTCTGCCAAGGGAGTCCTTGAGAGAGAAAAGTTAATGGAGCTGGTGTGCAGAGGAGAGCTGCTGGGGCATGTTTCCTGCCCCCTCCTGCCTGGGGCTGGATGATTGCTGGAGCCCTCCTGGGCAGGGGGCCCAGCCACAGGCATGGCCCAGGTGTTGGAGGTGCCTGCTCTTCCCTTGCTTCCTACTATATCTAGTGAGAAGAAGAGCATGAACTGTGCCCTGCTGCTGTGAGTGAGAAGCCCAGCCTGCTGTCTCCATCTTCTGGCTCCAGCAGTGGCAAGAGGACTTCAGACAAATGGAAATCAGGAAGGGATTTGTTCCTCTCCTGGCCCCATGGACCACCTCTGCTAGTAACAGGAAAGGCAAACTGAAGGATTGGTTTGACCCTTATGGGCATGCTCTGGAAAGAGGATGTGACCCCTGAGCCCCCCACATCCATCACCATTATAAGAGTTAATCAAGAACTCGTTTTCTTTCTGCTGTAAAAGGGAGAGGGGTTTTCTCCATGTGCCAGGGAAGCACTCAACTCGTGCAAGTCCTGCAGCAGGTACCACTATGGAACAATTTTGGCAGGGAAAGCTGGAGCTGAAGGGCTTCCTCTCCATCTTCCCTGGGCTGATGTGCCTTATAGTAAACTGCTTTCCTGTGAGCTGGGGGAGGTCACGGATCTCTTGAGCCTCTTTCACAGATTGTGGATACACTTTTCTTCTATTGGAAAGCAAAATTTGGGTTCAAAACAAAGTGAACCAAGACCGGAGCTGTCTTTCTGTACCAGAGTGACTTCAGTCCTGTCAGTCTTTGTTGCTGCCATGTAAATATCTCACAGCTAATGAACTTGCTTCAGATATTTAAAGAGTGCTGTCAGCAAAAGCTTGGGAATAAGCCAGTGAACTCTTCCCTGGAATTTTGGGTAACTTTTGTTATGTAACTCAAGATGCAAGGAATCACATTTCTGCAGGGATGGAGAATTGTAATACTGGCTTATACTAAAGCTGAATATAAGCCAGCTGAGGCTCTGGTCCTGGACATATCATCAACAGAGAGTGTAACCCCTTAAAGCCTCTTTCATTAGGTAGGACTGTATTGACCTGCACTTGGACAGCCTCCTCTTTGCAGGGAGAACCCCTCTGTCTAGGCTTCTGTGGTTTCATAGCCTCTTCTTGGCTCATTCTGCTGGCTGTCATGGTGACACACAATGTGAGAAAGGCAGATAAATAGTGTGAATGCCAAACAGGCTGTGAACTTCCTGAGTGACAGCGCTGGTGTCAGGGACACCACAGGGTCTGCTCAGCAAATGAAACCAAAAGAGCAACAGTCACTTCAGCTACCTTAATAACTTCCTCAGATCGTGGGGATAGTTTTGGGGAAGGGCAGAGTATCACAGAGGTTTTGAGCTATTGCTGTTACTGTTGCTGCAGAGCCTCACAAAAGGTTCATCTGTAGATTTTTATCTTACATTAGTCATGAAAAATGTGGTTTTTTTGTAACACTGAATAGATTTTCTTCAGTCTAAAAAAGGTATTCCTGTGGCTGACATTTGAAGAGTTCCTCTAAAGTTTAGTTCTTTTTTTTTATTTAAGGAAAAGAAAAGCAAGAAATTCCTAAAAGTGTTAGCATGAATGTCCCCTTTGAAGCACCAAGTGTAAGAATTGTGGAAATGCTCTGAAATCTGCATGTTTTCTAAAAAAATATAAGGCATTCTGCTGCAATGAGAACTGCTGTGAAGAGGCTGAAGCTCCATCTCAGAGCTGGTTCAGGCTACCTGAGGGTCTGAGAGTGCAGTGAAGGAAAGGGGGAGACTCTTTACCCCATTTAAATTGTACTTTTGCTTGCTGAGCACATCCAGTTTTCTAATGGTGTGTTTAACCCCTCCATAGTTCTAATCATTGCACACGTCTTTCCATCCTCTCTCCTGTTTTCTTTCTTGCTGCAACCCTGTGAGGACAGTTCTCTGTGGTTTTTAAATGTTAGAACCTCACCAGGCTTCTGACTATGTTTGGGAGAGACTTTGGACAGGTTCCACGGAGATCCAACACTGTAAAACACTTCACAGTATGCTTGATAAATATGGCTATTAGAGATGATAAAGTACAGAGGGGATATGCCACTGTGCAGCAGTAGGTCTGCCTGGGAGTGAAAGGGTTGTGTTTCCAGGTCACTGGTCCTGAGGAAAGCCTGATGAGGGGCAGCTGACTGCAATATTTGGGCATGAAGGATTTATGACTGCAATGTTTGAGCATGAGGGATTTACAACTACAATGTTTGAGCATGAAGGATTTATGCCCAGTGGTGTTGGTAAGGCGCAGGGGAGGCCCCGGGAGGTTGGCTCGTACCTAGAGCTGAGCTCCCGTGCTTATCACTAACACCAGCAGGAAGATGACTACTGCTGGGACAACTTCTGTGGAGCATTTGCTGCAGGCAGGTCAGCCTGGCAGGAAGGCTGTCTTCTGGGAGATTAGATAACTGACTGACTCTCCACCCCTGCACTGTCTTCAGAGAAGATGATTGCAGCATTCATAGCACAGGCAATGTGAAGTAGGCAGTGGCCAAATCCTTGGAGCTGCCTGTTTTTCAGGTGGAGACTGAGGCCTAGTCCTTGCATTGAAGAGGATGCCAGCCCTCATGGGTGCAAGTGGAGGGGTGGGCACTCTGCTGCTCTCTGGTGAGCAGCGACAGGACCCAAGGGAATGGCATGAAGCTGTGTGATGGGGGTTAGACTGGATATTAGGAAAAGATTCTTCCCTAGAGGGTGGTCAGGCACTGAACGGGCACACCCGGGAATGCCATGGCCCCAAGGCTGCCAGAGCAGCAGAAGCATTTGGACAGCACTCTCAGGCACAGAATGGGATTGTTGGTGTGTGGGACCAGGAGCTGGTCTTGATGATCCTTGTGGGTCCACCCAGCTCAGGATTCTATGACTCCTCTATTCTAACTATGATTCTGTGAACCGTCTTGGCCCTGTAACTTTGCCTCCTTTTGTTGCTTTTGTGCCATTATAGAACTGAAGATGCTTATCTTGTATGCTTTGAGTGTCACATTGGAACAGTGATTAGAAAAAACCAGGAATGCTTTGTCTAATGGTGTTTAAGCTTTATGTTGAAGACAAAAACCCCAGGTTGTTCAAACTGTTTGAATTCTATCACCTCCTATGCAGCACATGCATGTCTGAGAGCCAGTGGCAATACAAAACACAGTGGTGCACATCTCCCCCATCCCAATGGTGCCTTATGGGCTGCTTTTTTTCCAAAGCTGTGCAGCCAGTGCTGAGAGGCAATCGAACCATACCAAGGTAAGATGATTTCATTCTGCTTCTCTGTGTGGGGAGTTTTCCCTAATTCTGGTCCTCTACTATTTCTTCTCCCCCATGTGGAGAGCACACAGAACAATGCCTGCACGCAGGCAGCATGGGCACATGTGATGAAGCAGAGTAATTTGTTTGATTAATCAAGACTGAGCTGAATGTGTGTGTGTGTGAATATGAACAGCCTTTTGTAGACAACAAAGCTGAGGTCTCAGAAGGATGTGGGACATCAGGTGGCTCTTTGAAATGCTGTTTATTGCATAGATGGTGTACAGCAGTCCTGGGTTGTGGGTGCCAGAGCCAAACCTAAAAGCTGTCAGCATCAGCTTATAGGCGACACCTGAAGCCACTTTAATTCTCCTTACACTGCATTATATATTTTTCTTTACAGAGTATCTTAATACATCTAGCCAATCAGTATCATATACAATACCTTTACATTTACCTATAGCCTGTCACAACTACTGCTATTACCATATTGTGGTTAGTACTACCCAATTACAAAAGTTAGGATGTTACAGTTTTAACCTTAAGTTGTTTTTCTGTTTTCTTGCAGAGGAAAATTCCTGAATCTTTTCTCTACTTGCTACATCAGCATGTCTGTTTACCTGTGGTATCTCCTGCTTTTCTTGGGAATTGTCTTTACTTGGTAGAAACGTCTTTCTTTGTTTGTGGTCAAACATACCTTTGCTCTAGCCGAAAAACCTCCTTTCAGTGTGACTTAACCTTTGTTTTCTTGGGTTACCCAGTAAGTGTTACTTCACCAGTTTCTAGCTTGAACCTTCTTTTATTCTTCTATACCAAAACTAGCCTTCATTTCTAAAGAGCCTTCTGCTAAGCATTCATTTCTGTAAAAACTCTCCTGTTAAGCTTCCATCCTCTCCAACAGTAGCCTTTTCTCTTTGCACAGGCATAACGTGGGGCAAGGTGGTGTCCCTGTACGCCGTGGCGGCCGGGCTGGCCGTGGACTGCGTGCGGCACGCGCAGCCCGCCATGGTCCACACCATCGTCGACTGCCTGGGGGAGTTTGTCCGCAAGACCTTGGTGACCTGGCTGAAAAGGAGAGGGGGCTGGGTAAGAAATGCCGTCTCACTGAGCTTGTCTCTGCGCGTCCAGGCCAGAAAATACTCTGGTGAATGAAAGTAAGAGTGTAGTAATGCACCCCGCACCCCCAGCGGGTGTTTCCAAATAGAGAAAGAGTTTCAGTTTACCTTTATACATTTTAGGAAGTTTAACTAGAAAGTTCTGTGTTTTCCTCATGGTAATTGGGTCGGCGCCAGCACAGGAGCATGGATTGGGCTCCGACAGTGTAACTCAAAGCCTGTTGTTAATCTCATTGGACCAAGAGCCAAATTGTCCCTTCTAAAACATTCAGTATTTAGGAAGGAGCCCAAAGGAAGTAAGAGGCTTTTTGGAGTGTTTCTAGCAGCGTGTCAGAGGTTTTCTTGGACACCTGTGCATGGCTTGTTTTTTGTTTTGTGTAACGTTTGTTATTTTGTTATTTTTCATTTATTAAACCTATTTTTCATTTATTAAACCTTTTGCTTTACAAAACACCTCTGAAGAGCAGTCTTGCTAAGATTATTTTAAGCCAATCTGCAAGGGCTGGACCCTCAGAGACGATACATTTACACGTGGTTTATAAGAGTCTGGCCACATGTTAACCTGTATCATAAGAGCAGCTTATGCAGAAAAAGGCTGTGTGAGATTCTCTTTCACAACACTGTGGCCACCTCTGTCCTACCTACACCTGTGTTAGACTTATATAACTCTGTTACTGCCTTGTGGTCCCATCCTCAAAAACATCAATTATTCTTGTCCTCAGCTTTCTGCATAGCTGAGACATAATAATTCAATCCTGACCCACCAGCACCTGTTGTGCTCCTGATCTTCTCCTGAGCTAACAGCCAGTCACAGTGGGACACTGTAGGGGTCACTCCTGTGAGGCCCTGGCACAGATTGCCCAGAGAAGCTGTGGTTGCCCCATCCCTGGAAGTGTTCCAGGCCAAGTTGGATGGGGCTTGGAGCAGGCTGATTTTAGAGGAAGGTGTCCCTGCCCATGGCAGGGGGTGGGATGGGATGATCTTTAAGATCTCATCTAACCCAAACCATTCTTTGATTCTGTGATACTCTTGGCCAGCTGTTCTCTAGAAACTGGCAAAAAATGAGCCCTGCCAGCTTAATTCTCATATCACCTCTGAGCACTAGATTTCTTTGGTCTCTCTATACCCAATGTGAGCATTGGTTCCTGTGGAGGATCGTTCATAGTAAGAACTTTATTTTGGTGCTGTGGCATAACTAGATACATTTCCAGTGACCTCCCCAGCTGACTGGGGAGACTGGCTGGCTGTGTTAGTGGCTGGCAGCAGGGTGATCTCTGTATGTACCAGGTTCCATGGTCCTGTCTAGCAGGAACATTGACAGTCCTTGGATCATCTGGTGTGATGCTACTTGGGGCAAAATATTGCCCTGTGACACCACTCAGTTCATAGGACATCTTGTTCCCAAGGCATGCACTCTTTCCAGACTGAGCCACAGCAGCAAATTCCCTCTTTTCCAAGAGGTGAAATTTATTCTTAAGCCATCAGGAAATGGTCAGGCTCCTCACACATACAGTTGTGGAGAGAACAGGGTGTCTTTTTCCAATCTGAGTATTGCTCCTTTGTGCTGAGACTTCCCAAATGTGTCAGTAGCTGGTTCAGTTGCCTGATTTCTTTAGGAGTGTGAAGAAGAACTAGGAAAGTATCATTGTTCAGACTTTGGATCCCGTGCACTTACTAAGTACTAATCCTACCTTAAATCATCCCTGCCCTCTCTAAAACTTTGTCACCTTGAGGCCAGCTGACTCAGGGAACTGTTTGGTAGGGCTGAAAGGAACCTTTGATTTGAAAGCCCTGATCTGTTTCATTTTGTGTTCCAAAAATTAATTGTGCCGAGGCAGGTGAAGAGGATATCCTGGGATTAAGTAACATTGTTCCTGCCTGTGAATGCCAGTCCCTGCCTCAGTATCATTTGAGGCTTACTTTAACTGCATGCCTGTAGAGCTGCTTGAAATGTATTCTCTGAAACATTTCTTTTTTCTAAGATGTAGTTTCACTAAAACAGAAATGTTGCATAGGAACGCATCTCTTTCTGCTTTCCAACTATTTTTTTCCTTGTTTTGGTAAAACTTGCATGCTCTGATAAGTTAGCATCTTGTTTTAATTTTTGTATTGCTTCATTAGAGTTCAAAACAGTGTGTTAGTTCCAAAAGGATATTTTTGGAAAATTTGTTGCATAGCAAACAAGCTGCAAAGCCCATCTCCAGACCAGCACTAGTTCTGTGCAGCTGAGGAGATAAGTCCTCCACTGGCTCCTTCTGCCAGCCATCCCTCTTTAGATGGGCAGCACGTTCCTATTGGAGTTGCTGAATCCACACTGATTGCTCTTGGGATGTGGCCCTAAAGAAGGGAAGCCAACTTCTCTGCCCCCCATCAAGCACGAGACTGTGAAGGCTGCTGGGTTGCTCTGGTACAGCCCATTTCCAACACCCTTATCAACAGCCCTGGGCTGTGGAAAGGAAATGCTTTCCCTCCTGAAATGATACCTTCAGTCTGGGGAAAGGCTGCTAATCCCACCTTGTACTGTGCCTCCCTGAATGTTCTTACTCTTTATCTGGGCCCTGCAGCAAAGAATTTCCCAGCCTTGTTCACTCACGGGCCAGACCAAGCAGCTCTTTGGTGGAACCCTCTCACCCACTGCCAGGCCTGGCTTGTGTTGGTTTGTCCTGGCCACCCTTGTTCACATGGCCCACATCTCTTAGGCATCAGCCTGGCTTGAGGCTGCCAAGAGTCACCACCATGCCCTGAGCTGGTCCAGGAAAGACACCATGGAGACTTTGGAAAGGCATTTGAAATTCTCCTTTCAGCAGCAGGTTCCCATGCTGCTTCCATAGGGTGGAGAAGACTGCAGAATGCAATGCAAACCTCACAGGAAGAGCAAGAAAGAACCTTTGAGACATCATTTGTCCCAGGGATGAGTTTGCAGCCTCAGTAGTGGCTTTACAGTAGAATAGAAAGATGGAAATTTTTTTTAGCAGTATTTGCTACAAAGCAGTGTATGTGACTGGAATTTGTTTGAATAATTAATATAGAACATCAAACTCCCTTGCAACAGTTTATCAGTGCCTGACAAGGCAAAAAGCCCAAGTAGCTTTGAAGTTTTCAATTCCACTGCCTTATCAGGTAGGCTTGATTAGGATAACAACAGCCAAGGTAATTGTTAAACAGCTGAGCAATTTTGCTTATCTAAGCAAGCCCCATACAAATTTGTAAGTGCTCCTGAGTGCAGTTCCTCTTGGTTAGAGCAGTGAGGTCATTGCCTTTGGGAGAACATAGCAGAGCTTTAAGGAGTTCACATTTTTATCATCTGGCAGTTAACCCTCTACTACTGTAATCACCCCAGTGTGTATGGGCCTCATACTGGCTCACATGAGGCACTAAAGCCCATTAGAGCTCATGTTTCTCTAGGGTCAGGTACCCTAACGTGTGTTTAGACAGTACCTGCATGTCATGACCTCTCAGCAAAAGGGACAGTTTGGCACAACTGTGTTTTAAACATGTCTGACACTGTTGTACACTACAATGACACAAAGACTCCCACTTTAGAAGGCTGAAAATGACTTTTTTATTTTTGGGATGTGTTTCTTTTTTTATACTATTTTACACAGACCAATTTGATTGGTGAAACAAAGACCAACTTCTTCAATCACATTGGTCAGACCAGAGGGACATCGAGAAGAAGTCCCTCTTAGGGAAAGAAATGTAAACAATTTGCCATTACAAAAACACATCTCTTGTTTACAGAAAATTCCTTGGGAAAGGAATTTCAGAAACCAAAACATTTCAGGCTGAACCAGGGCTACATATGTCCCCCGTGCAGGTTGCTAGAATCTGACAGGTCGAATCAGTTCAGACTGTTTTCAAATGCAAACAGGGTGAGTGTGCTAAGCCATCACGGCAGTATTCAGGGAGACCCACCTTGCTTTCCCTCACAATACAGATCAAATACCTGTAACCACTTGTACCACATTGCAGCATCTTCTGGTAACACTCTTGGCTCTTCTTGCTGTGTTTGCTTGTGTTTTTTTAGCTGTAGGCAGCAGTATTTCCACACCTTGGTGCTGACTCAACTCTCTCCTGTCATCCTGTTCCTTCCCATCACTGCATGCTCTGTATTCCTTCCTTCTGCAGTCTCTGCTTGTCAATTATTCATGGACTCAGCTTCTCCCGATGCTCCCAGGCGATCAGCAATGTGGTGAGGTGCACTGTGCCAGCCTTCCAGACACGGTGAACAAGGAGCTGCTGGAACGTGTGGGAGGCTGCTGGCAGCAGAGCTTTGGTCTTTGGGTGATGATGGGGTAGGTTAGTGTAGCTGTACTCACTAACCAGGCTCTGGGATTTGTCCCTTCAGCCCCCTTTTCCCTTCTTCTAATGATGACCAAGGTTGGTCAGGCAAGGCTCATGCCTGTCTTGAGCACAGGCAGAAGGAATAGAGAAGATGATTGCAGCATTCATCATCTCTCATGTCCTGTTTAGGGGAGGCACACCTCAGGGTTGAGAGTCTCACTTGTCTGTGCTTGGGTCAGTGAGAGACTTGCTTCAGAAGGTAAATTTGGAAGACTGCTGAACTAAGCTTGTAAAGAAACAACTTTTGCTGCTGTGAACATTTGCCATCCTTGTGATGTGATAATTGTTCCCATTTGCCACCCAAAAGCTGTTTCTGAAAACCACATGGGGTTGATGTGCTAACAGTGCACCCCCTGTTACACAACCACAGTCCATATCTTGTGCTAGGCTGGAGTTTAACCAGAACTCAGTTATATCACAGGCAAAAGCTTTTCCTTTTGATTCCTGCACCAGAAAATGCATTCTTCTCTCTACCTGTGTCTTGTTCACTTCACCTTCTTGATATTTTCCATTTTCCGCTTCCCATGCCAGCTGAGAGCCTATTTCTGTCAGTTTGACAGGGATTTTTTTGTTGTTGCTGTTTGTTTTTGATTTTTTTTTTAATCATTGCAGGCCAGGGTCTCTTCTTGTTAATACTTGAAACTGGCTGCCCATGGAATCTTTAAATCTGGCCCACACATTTGGGAGGCATCTCTGCTGGCATATATATTTCCACAAAGCTTGCATTGCTTTAGATTTAAATTGGGGGGTGGCTTGCTTGAATGTCTTCCAAAGAAAGCATTAAGGCAAGAGAAAATGTACAAGCAACTTGAGCTGATATTAAACAGGACAACCTCTGGGAAGCATCTGGCTTTACAGAAAAGGATGGGAATGCTGATACTGCTAAGGCTTCTTAGACCTTTTGAACAGGGAAAGAAAGTTGTATTTAGCTATCCAAAATGGAAAGTACTGGATAATCTTCCTGTAGCAATTCTTTCCCCAGGAGTGGCTGAAGAGGGGGACACTTTGCCATATTGGTGGGGAATTAGAAAAGTGTATTTTGCAGGGCTCTTGAGCCTGATTTTGTAACTTTTGAGCCCGATTGAATAACTTTTGATGTGTGGAAGTGTCCAACACCTGGTGCTGCAGCAGAAGTGGTGTGATGCCATGGGTTGTGGGGCTGGGATGGCCTGCAGGAGTGGCTGGCCTGGGCATCTCTCTCTGACCATGTCTCTTTCCTCCTCATTAGGCAGACATCACAAAATGTGTGGTGAATACTGACCCCAACCTTCGCTCCCACTGGCTGGTGGCCGCTGTTTGCAGTTTTGGTCACTTCCTCAAGGCCATCTTCTTCGTCCTGCTGCCTGAGAGATGAGTCTGAGTTGCCAAGCACAACCCCCTTGCCCCATCTTCTCTCCCACTCCAGAAGCAACAAGAAGTAACTGGAGAAGTAATTCCAGACCGGTAATGGCAATCTCTGAAGAGGAGGAAGAGAAGAACTGGGACAAAAAAAAGGCTTGTTCTCCTCTCCCATCAAGTGGGAGCAGATGATCAACCACAGTCTCCATTTGCAGCCACACCAGCCTCTCTCACCCTTAATCCTTCCAAGAATCTTGTTTCCCTGGGTAACTTGCATGTGTGGCCTGGGTGTAGCTGGTCCCTGGGCAGGCTGATGGCAGCAGTGTGGGACTGTCAGATCCTTACAGCTCTGTTGCATGCTTATGCTAGCACCAGGCAGAGGGGAAGAGGAAGGGAATATTATTTGAAGTGGGATAAGAAAGCAGGAGAAGGGGAGAGTCCCTCCTTCACACCCTGTGATTTCCCTTTCAGTCCTCAGACTTGCCTTGTGTTGATTTTTGTTGTTATGTTTGTGCTTAAACTTCATCTCCCCCTTTATCCCTAACCCACTTGCTGGGCTCTGCCCCAGCACAGCATGGTGGGTTTTTAACAAGATAAAAGCAAATAATCTGTCAACAGATGCTTCTCCCTGGCATGTCTTGGAGATTGGTCTGAGTAGCTGTGTGAGGGGCAGGACGAGAGGGCAGTGTGTGTGTTGTTGACCCCTCTTACTGCACTCACTCCAGTCAAACAGGAGAGCGAGGGGCAATGCCTTCAAGCAACGCCTCAGGATGGAATTTCATCATGAAGAAAAATGTTGTCTCCTCTGAGATTCTGTCAGAGCTAAGCATGTAAATGGGAAAGGCTGAGGGGCATGGGCAGAAATAGGGAAGCAGCAAGTGAACTGGCTGGCATTGTAAAAGCAGTGAGCTGTGCTGAAAGTAGCTGATGTATGTTTCTCCTTTAATCTCTTTGAAGTACGACTGGTAGTCTTCTTTGTGGCAAACAATAAAAAAAAATAAGTGGTATTTCACTACTGCAAAGGCTATTGTATTTGTTTCCAGACCAGAGTTAACAATTCCAAAAAAGGCCAGAACAGTGCAGAGACAAACACTCCAGCTATGCTAAAAATACTTCAGCTTTTCCCCTGGTAGAGCATGTTAACATGTTAGAACTATAACTTGCCTGGTTCATGGCTGGAATTTAACCCATGTTGTTGCCATGTCAGAAGCATGCTGTTTCCACCAACAGATGCAGGGCCTCCCTGACATCAGCAGGAAAAGGCCATGGAGCCTTTTCTCTGCCAAAGCCTTCTGGAGACTCCTGCTCAGTGCCCTCCTTCCAAAAATGTGGCACAAGGCTCAGAAAAAACCCCATAGATTAAGAACATGTGGGACTATAGGGGGTTTTGCTGGGTTTTTTCCCTGATTTCCCTCCCAAACATTTAGAGGGGCTTTACTCTTCCTCCAGGGTATACAAAGGGGTCTGAGAATAAGGCAAAACCTTTACTTTTGGGTACTATCTGTGGGCCAGATCTGTACTCACAGTTAGTAGTGCCGTGCTCTGACCAGCAGAAACCCTAACAGAGGATGGGGAGGAGTTAGATCCTTGCACATTCCTGCTTTTCCTGCTCTAGCCCTTTGCACTTTGGCTGATGCCTTGGCATGTGGGTGCCAGGCCCAGCTTTTCCCCAGTGCTACACCCCCAGTGAAGAGTGCTGTGCCAGCTTGGTCTGTGAGCACATTTTCAGTAGCAAAGCAATTCTTGTGGATCAAAGTCCTTCAAGAGCAATCTCCCCCATCCCCAGGTTTTGAACAGAAACACTCACTGAGAAGGAGAGAGCCTCCCATTCCACATCAGAGCTGTGTGCTGCCTTGGACAGTGGCTGCAGAGATTTTGGGGTGGGTTATACTGATGAAGTTGCCAGTGTAGATGATGGTGCCATGAAGTTGGGGCATTTTTGTGTGTAAAGCTTGCAGCTGTTCCCCAGATAAAACCAAATTGCCAGAGGAACTTTTTTTTAATTTTTAAATTTCCTGACATACTGGCATTAGAGGTTTTGCTGGCATCACTTACAGTGAGGATTTTCTTCCTTAGACTCTTGATAGATCTGGCTATGGAAATTTAGAGCAGGTACAGAACACATGGGAAACTACACTAATCCCCTCTGAGCAGCAAAGAGAGGATCCTTTCCAGTCTGCAACAGAGGCGCTAGCAGCTTTATAGTCCATAGCAGAGGGATGCAGATTTGTTGTCCTAAAGGAGCTTGTGGAAAAGGAGACTTTGGATTTCTGGAAATGCCCTGTGTGGGTGCAGAGTTTGACTTGGACAGCCTCACAGGTCATCAAGTCCAGCTTGCCTGGTGTCTCATGGAGTGAATGGGAGTTTCTGGAGCAGCACAGTTCCACACTGGGACTGGCAAGACCTGTCTCAATTTAGATGCTGTTTTGAAATGTAATACTTAAGGCTATGGGTGTGGTTTTTTTTCAGTAAACAAGTGATATCAGAGGATCTATTAAGGAGCACGGAGAGTTAAATGCACCAATTAAGTGGATTTAACAAGAAGATAATGACAAGCCAAATAAAGCGGCATTGCTGGAAAGGAATGTGTGTGGGTGGGAAGGGGGTTACAAGAGGCAGACAAAGGCTCAGCCTGGAAACTGCTGATAATGAAGAGATGGTGGAGTTCCCCTCGAGTAGGTTTCAGACTTCTCTGGCTTCTGTCTGTATTCTGGCATTTGCTAGTCCCTGCAAAAAACATACCAGAGCTGAACAGTGTGCTGCTCACCTTGCACGTGGTGTCAAAGGAGGGTCCTTCAACTCTTCTCACTCCTGTAATAACCACATCACCACCAGCCTCATCACCAAAATAAACAAAGCAAGAAGAATTGCACACACCACAGTGCATTTAGGAACTAACAGTATTGAGCATGATACAGACAAGTGTTTATGTTGTGTTCAGTCCTATTTAGTAATTTTGGAGTACTTCCAGGGGTCCTTTACAATCTCAAATGTCCTGGGGCTCTGTGATTTTTCTATTCCCTTTTCTCTTTTTGCCAGTCCTACCTGATGGGAGACATCAGGGTTGGTTGTTTATCACCCTAATAAACATTTTCCTTTTAAATGATTGGTGATGGTCCTAGGAGTAGATCTAATTCATTTAGTTGTTGAAGAAAGCTAAGAAAAAAAAACAAGTATCAAGGTTAGTACTATTGTGCTCCTCCATACCGAAAACCTGTCTGTTGTTCCTCTTTCAGCACCAAAAACTGAAACCCCCCAAACTAACCACCTCATTCTTTTCCCCTAATGTTCCCAACTATCTGCTTGAGAAATCTGCTTGTAGAAAAAAACGCCTTCATTTTTTTAAGCTGTTTTCTACCCATTGAATGTTCTAAGTGAGACACAAGCTGTCTTGGGGGGCTGTTCTCTGTCCATAGCGACTGCTCAGTCCACTGCCCAGTTTCATCCCCTTTTGCTGAAGGGCAGCAGTCACAGTGGCAGGGGACAGTCCTCCTCTCAGCACAGGGAGGCTTTGGCTAGTGCTCACCCTGTTAGGCACTTGCAGAATCCAGCCAAACTTCAGCTGTTTCCTGCCTTTCTGTCCCACCAGAAAAACTGGAGGCTCAGGGAAAAGGTGAGGAAAGGTCAGGTGGTGGCATGGGAGGTGCTTAGGGGGAAGCAGGAGGAGAAAGAAGGGGTTGGATGGAGGTGGGAGAACGGTGCCTTCAGTAGTTTTTGTGGCTGTGGAATGTTTTGCAGAGGAGAGTTTTGCCTGTGGTAACAGCAGAGTAGAGCCTGGAGGAACCTGAGCCTCATCCTGCCTTTGTTCACAGAAGAACTTGCTCCATTAAGGATTATCCCACCATCCTCCCCCTCCAACACCAGCCTCATTCTCTGTTTCTTTGTGGTGGACCTACATTCAGTCAACAGAAATATCTTTATCACAAAGGAGGGAAGCAGAAAAGCCCTCTTGGCTTGAGAGTTTCAGTGATAAGCATTTCAGAAGTGCTTATCGTGTCCTAGACATGGCCTTGCCCCCACCACAGCCTGACTTGTACCTTTCCCATATCCAACACCTGCAGCAGGTTCACCTTCTTCAAGGCAACTAGGGAAAGGGATCTCAGTCTTGCAGCAGGTGTCACCTTTGTTCCTGCACTGCTTTTTCTCCTGCAAATGGAAAGAAAACAGTCTGTGAAGCCCATAATTTATCAGACTTGCATCTGTATTATAGACCAAAGTACAGAACAATAGTGACAGGGAGTGAGATTGAGGTTTCTCAGGAAATTGCAGCACCAAACTTCCTCATTTTCAGACTCGTTTTATAGTCTGTGAGATAAAGCTCTATTTTTTTTTTAATTCTCCATTTAATGTGCAAAGTCTGCAAGTGGGTTTGGTTGTGTTTTTTGGTGCACAATTAAACTGAATATGTAGGAGATTGCAAGTCCCTTAGATGGGTCTCTGAAAAGATCAGACCCTGAAGGCATTCCAAGGGCTTTGCCAACAGCCTTCTTGATGCGGCTCTCATCAATGTGTGCCCCTTGAGTTTGTTCAGTCATTTTTTTTCAGGCCTACTATTTATAATTTTATAGGCATAAATTTGCCACAGATTAATTATTCTCTTATGGAAATGGGAAAACAATGCATGCTACTAGATTAATGACAAGAAAACAGCAATTTAATGTACTGCTGGCTGAGTCTACAAATTTCTTCTATGCAAATGGTTTGACAGCTGGAATTTAAATACTCCCTCAGAAAAGCCTGTAACCTCTTTAACTCTAAACATTTTGACCCACTGGGATTATGAGCCCCCAGCACAGCTAAACAGAGCAATCCTCAATTGAACTTTACACTGTCACCAGGACCTGGAAAATGCATTGCATGTTCAAGCAGAGTCTGTGGGAAATGGAGTGCCCCTGGGTCAACCACATGACATGCAGACAAGGTCATGTCCAGGCAGGGTCAGATGAAATAAAAGCTTCCCCTTTCACAGAAGGAAGAAAATAAGGAGTTGGGAAGGGATTTTTGAGCTTCCTTACAAGCAGATTTATTTCAGTGAGGAGAAATGTCCTCTCTTTGTCCATAGACCAGGAGACAGCTTTGGAGTCTTCTCCATCCCTGCAGGAAGACTTGTTTGTGCTTCTCTACTGGTGTCAAAGACAATCCCCTGTTGTTTCAAATTTCCACTTCTGTCCCTATCTCCTGACCTTCTCTCTTGCTTCTGTTGAGTTCTGTGTTTAATCAAGATAAACTTTTATTCCCCATTCCCTGCTGGAGTCTGACTCACCCTGGGCTTGCTCTTGAGTCCCTTTCAGCCACCTCAAGGGCAACTAGTTTGGACTTTGGAGGACTATGGGCAGCACCAAGGACTTTCAGCATCACTGCTCTGGTGGGAACTGAGAGGATGGGCTACCTTTAGGACCAGCCCTCACAGTGTCTCACCTAACTCTCCTTAGGCAGGAGCTAGAGATCCTGCACGGGTCCTTGCTATGCAGATCCATTCTCCCAATGCTCTGTGACACTGTCCAAGGAACATAAAACCACCTGAAAGCTGATCTCGAAGCCCTCTCAACATTATGGTGTTGCCATTTTACTCCTTTTTTGGAGGTGTGGGTTGGGGGCTGTGCAGTGGCCACTGGGTACAGTTTGTACCTGTTTCCCGCCAGAGCTGAGCCAGGATTTTCTGGTAATCTAAGAAGGGGATTTAAAAAAACCTCCCAAACAGCCTTTTATTTTGATCTCCTTGACACTTCAAAAGAACAATTCAATCACCGCTAAGCTGCTAGAACACACTTTGCTCTCAGTTCCTCAGCCAGAAGTGACCAGGCTGCCCTTTTTAAGCCTGGCATGTTTCTGCCAGCTAACTCCCTTGCTTTATGCTGTCAGCTTTGCCTCTCAGCTCGCTGCCATTAGTCCTGGGTGAAGGTGTCTGATCCCCACGGCCACCTGACCCAGCAGGTTGTTTCCTCCCCCAGACAAGGCAACCCTGTCCAAACCATCTGGGGGCTGCAGCAGAGCCGGGTGCTCCCCTCAATGGCATCATGCCCCATTCCTCATGTGTTCTCCCTTTTGTTAGGACTGGCACATAGTGTTTCTACAGTAAAAAGAGAGAGCCCAGCTGGCTTTTGGAAAGGAGCAAACTCCAAGGATTGTGTTCAAAGCCTCTCCTGCTGCCTTCAAGGTTTGGGTACACGCCGCTGGCACTCAGTGGCTGGTGCATGCCATGAGCCTGTAATCTGTGGCTAATGGTAGATTACTTGAAGCTGGGAAAAGGTGCTTGGAATATCTGTGCCCTTGGGTTTTATGGCTTAACTGGAGGAGGAGAACAGCACTACTAAAAATACTTACGTGTTCAAGTTAGTGTTTTGTCTCTGAGGGGGAGTGATGAATTCACAGAGTCAAGCCTAGGCTGTGGATTGTTACAAGCAATAAACCTACTGGAGGCTGGAACTAGCTTGAGCTAAATTATGAGGCACCCTTCCCAAACCCTGCAGCACATCAGGGGGGAGATTGGAAAAATGGCACAGCAGCTTTGCTTAAATTTAAGCTGTTAAATAAAAATAAAATTTTAGTAGAATGGCTTGTGTTGACATTGGATTCACAGCTTTGAGAGGGTTTCTGTGGGGGAGAAGACTGGATGGAGCAAGAATGTGTGGGGCAGCTGAGTGGGGTGTTCTGCCATCAGAGCTGGCAGAAAGGTTTCCCGGTCAGTTTTAGGCTTCAGCTCTGGTTTCGGAATTGGAACTGGAGGAGAAGGAGCACACAGACATCCAGGGATGGGTGAGGGGACAGCAGATGGAAAAAGGCAGCCTGGCCCCCACATCAGGGCCCTGGCCCTTCAGATCACTGCTGCTTCTCATGACAAAGGGCTGTTTCTATTTTCTGTCTCCCACGCCAAACACAGCTCCAGGGCTGAGCAGAAACAAAGCCTTGAGGACACCAGGAGCCTGAAACTGTCTACATGCCAGGATTATTGTGCAGTGGCTTAAATCAGCTCATTTAGGAGTTCATAAAATGTAAAGCACTTAGGGAAAAGAGAAAGGAAAGCTGTAAGGGGAGCAGTGTGGTCCAGGAGTATCCCATGGATTCTCAGTGTACTTTCCAAAACCCAGTTATCTTGTGGAGACAGCTTCCTAGCAAGAAGCATTTGTTGACTGCATATATTTCTGTCTGCAGACATAAAAATTTCACTCAGCCCTGCATTTGAAGGGAAGAAGAGCAGCTGAGAAAACATTTGCCCTTTTTCAAAGAGCTTTATTTACTTTGGGATCAGAGTGATTCAGCATGGAGGCACCAGCCAGGGCTGGAGGCAAAGCTGCACTTCCCTTGAAGAGAGAGTAAAGGATTATATCAAAAGTGGAATTTAATCCTGCTATCTTTCACTTGAAAGATTTAACAAAGTGCCTCCAATTTACTCCAGAAACTTCTCAAAGTGATGTCCTCGGGCTGTGAGGGACTGAAAAACTGGGTGACTTGTCTGAAGGCAGCAAGACATGTGCATGGCTCTCCCTGCCCTGTTACCATGCAGAGAGCTGAACATTCCCATCCCATGACCAGAAACCAAGTGAAGAAGGAAGAGTGGAGCAACCAAGGGACTGAACAGGGTGATTTAACATCCTAGACTCAGCTCCTGGGGATAACACAGGACAGCACAGTTGGCCCCTGCATTTGCTCTCTCAGGCTGGCTCTGTAGAGGGAGGCTTTGCCTGCCCCAGGGGCTTGGTGCTCACGGTGGTGGCTTTGGGACAGGCTGGCATTGGGACAGGGACTCCTGACAGTGCCAGGAGCCTCAGACCTGGGGGTTGGACCAGGCCTGTGTTGAAGCTGCTCAGAGGAGGATGAGAAGATGCTGGCACTCACTGGTGGCGAGACAACTCAGCAAAAGACAACTCAGCCAGATGCAGTCCAAAACTCCATGGTTGTGCTGTGTGATGAAAATTACATGAAGCTGGGACTGTAGTGAGTCAGTGGCAGGCACAGAACTGCATTGGGGAGTCAAGCAGACAAGTCTTAAAGTGCAGGGGAGCATCACTGTGTGTGGTTGCAACAATTCTGTACAAAAATCAAAGCACGAAACAGCCTCTCTGATTAATCCTGGGTGTAAAAGCTGGGTTGGATGTGGTTTGGAGCAACCTGATTTAGTGGAGGGAAACCCTGCCTGTGGCAGGTGGGGTGAGATGGCCTTCAAGGTCCCTTCTAACCAGTCCGTGGTTCTGGGATTCTGTAAACTGCTGTAAATACGTGCTGGTTCTTCCATGCTGGTTTATCATCCCTGCCCTCTACAGGAGACAATCTCCCCTGGGTGCTTTGAGGGAGCTGCTTTCTCCACCACCTATTGCTGCGCAGAGGAGGTGTGGGGCTCACAGGAGGGTGGGACACACCGCAGGGATGTGGCTGTGTTAAACCTCCAGGTGATGCTGACAGATCAGTTCTGGTGTCTCATTGCTGCCCAGCACCCTGGGCTGGGTTTGCCTGGCAAACTGGGCTCTGTGAGGTCAGATGGACACTCTGGGAATACTCACCTATGCAGGTAAACCAACCAAACTCATGTTGGGTAGGGTGAGACCAAACAGTCTCTTCTTCCATGGGAGTGAGATGTTTAGGTTGGCTATTAGGAAAAGTTTCTTCACTGGTGGTGTTGAAACAGGCTGCCTGGGGCAGTGATCCACCATTCCTGGAGGGATCTGAAAGAGGAGTAGATACAGCGCTTGGGGACATGGCTGAGTGGTGGCCTTGGCAGTGCGGGGCTGTCACTTGGACTCAATCATCTCCGAGGGCTTTTCCAACCTTAATCATTCTATGATTAATCCCGATTTGCATGGCTGACAGCTGACAGCTCCTGGAAGTGGCCACTGCCAGATCACGAGAGGCAGAGAGAGCAGAGCAGGGTTAACCTGACCCCTTAAAACGTGCAGGTTAAAGGGGCAGCCTTTGGCTGCTGTGAGAGCCTGGTGGGATGGAGAGCAATAGCCTCTCCTGGGGAGGCTGCGGGCTGCCTCCAGTGCTGATTCCCACAGCCTGGAGCTCGAGGAGGTGGGGAAAATCCCAGGGCTGTGTCCCTGCAGATCTCACATGCACGTCGCCATCTCAAGGGGCCCCTGGGTCCCAGACAGAGGTGTGTATACACAGCACAGACAAATGGGATTTACAGGCACCAGCTTCCTGGCCTCACTTTCCAGGAGCAGGAGTGTCAAGAGTGCACAGAAGACTAAGAAAAACATCCCTAAAAGGGGAAAAACATTTGCAAATGTGCCTGCTCTCCAGGCACTCCTGGGAGAACATAAGGAGTGGGTTTGGAAAAAAACCTGACGCCTTCATGTCCTCCTTTAGTAACAATTCAAGCTGCTGAAAATACATTATTTGACCCCAAAACAGTCTGGGACTTAAACATTTCCCTTATCCCTGTAGCTCCTGCCTCTCCCAGCCAGCTCTAATGCCCACAGGCAGGAAGGCGTCCAAGGCAGCAGCATGATGCTGAGGAGACCCACTGAGAGGGTCCATTTTCTGCTGAGATGTTTGCAATTAAGAGCTCTGGCTCCCTGATGATGTGTGGCCTATAAAGTACTAAAAAGGAAGCCATTAAATAAAGGAGGGACTGTTGCAACTCCTGAAAACCTAAACAAACCAGAAAAAAGGCACTTTAGAAGGAAGCAGATTTGAGATATTGGGATGCTGGGATATTGGAACATTGGGATATTGGGATGCTGTCATACTGGGATGCTGGGATACTGGGATGTTGGGATATTGGGATGCTGGGATATTGAGATGTTGGGATGTTGGGATAATGAGATATTGGGATCTTAGGATACTGTGATGTTGGGATATTGAGATGCTGGGATGCTGGGATATTGGGATGCTGGGATGTTGGGATGTTGTGATGTTGAGGTGTTGGGATGTTGTGATGTTGGGATGTTGNACCCTCCTAATATCAAATCTGAACCCTGCCTCTAAATAATCCTTTTCCATCCTGTAATCCATGAAATATCTTCTGAAGACTGTTACAGAGAAGATAAGCAAGGATGCTATGCAATATTTCCTCACGAAGACAATGTAATTAGACCCAAACCTTGGTGTCAGCTGGATCTTAAAGTTTCACTTGCAGTAATATTAAATCCTTTACCCTCATTTAAGATGCTACTTCCAGACAGCCTGAGATCCCCCTAGTTTAGGAGACAAAGAAATATTCCAGCCTATATTTAACTTTAATTCCTGCTGCACACTGAGTAAATTTTTGGTTTCCAAATTACTTCTGGAAATACCAACCAGGAGTGCAGACTCTCCTTGTTTCTCTCATGAGTGGAATTATGATTTATTGTGGCCAGAGATCTACAGAGCCAAACTGCTCCGAGCAAAGGTCCTGGAACTGTGGGGCTTTGGATACGATGCTGTTATTGCTAGAAGGTGTGTTTAGCCCACAGCCAAGGTAGAGGGATGGACATTTTAGATAAATCTAGTAATTTTACAGCACTACAGGACTCTGCTCCTCCTATGGCACTGCTTTCACCACTGCACCCATGTCAGGAGGGCACTGGCTGCTCTGTGGGCATTGCTGGTGGCTGCCTTCCTGGTCCCAGGCTGGAAGTGGATGGATCTACATTTCAGGTGCATTGCTTTGCTGGAGTCTGGCTGGATGCATCCAATCAGGCTGCAAAACCCACTGTAGTGCTGCTAAAATCCCACAGGGCTTGGCCTGGTCTTGTCTCAGGGGAAATGTTCTTTTATTCAAACACATGATCATTCACAGTGCTTAGATAATGAATGTAGGATTAAAAGAAATATCTCCATGTCTGGATACTCCAGTGCTTTAGACAGCAGGAGAATAATATTTCAAGGCTGGGAGGCATAAAATGCACAGAAGAAAAGTCCCCTTTTGGGCACAGCAGGGGTTGTAGCCAGGTGTGGTTATTGATGTCCATGCCTGAAACACTCCACAGCATCAAGGCTGGCCTTCTTCTGTTGCTGTCTGGAGGCCTTAGATTTCTTCCTTTCCCCTCAAAACTGAAGGGTTTTGGGTCAAATACACCACTCCCTATCCACCAAGCCCTTACAGCTGTGTGTTTGGTCACCCAGATCACGGCTGGAGAATGTTGCATGTAAGTGAAATTGGCATTGTAGTGCCACAGTACTGCTGGATCTGCACAGGTCTTCTGTAAAGAGGGTGAAGCTTGGATGTGCTGCTGGGGCTGGTGGGGGTTGGATACCTCCATATCCTCCTGGCCTGGGCTTACCCTGCTACTGCATCCTTATTATTATTGGCTAATTCAATAATAATTTTGCTTATTATCTCATTCCTCTTAACATTTCCATCATACCCCAACGGAATAAAAGTGCAACAGACCCAAGAGCTACACCTAGGATGTTTTCCCGGTGCTACCACATAGCAAACTGGGAGAAAATATCCATTGTTGAAATATTCTGAGCTGAAAAGTGGAAAGAATGTGTTTCTTACGTGAACTAAGGTATAATAATCTGCAAAAACAGTGTCTCCCAAAGGCTGAGAGCTCAGGTCTGGCACAGAATGCCTCAGCAAGCAGTTTGTGGAGCAAGGTGAGTGAGTGTACAGCAAAGATAATCTTTTAAGAAGGAAGTCTTAAAACTGGGGGGGGGGGGCGCAAATACCCACATTCCTCCTCCTGCCTGTGTTTGCCTGCACACAAAGGATGTCTCCTCCTAACCATGGCCACACAGTTGTACCAGGAGCTGGAAGGAGAAGTGTAGGATCCCTGTTCTGGGGAGCCGACCTCTCACCCACAAGCTCTGATGCTGGTGTCCCAAGCTCAACATGGGGTTAAACATCCATGAGGATTTTTCAACACGTGAGTTAATTAAAGCTGGTAGTGCCAGGTGGTCAGCTGGCAGCATCTCCATGGCTTTGGGAGGAGATGGATTTCCACCTCTACCCAGCTGCCTGTTTCCCTGATGCTATATTTTGGAGCTGTATCTCCCCCACAAGAGAAAAGGTCTTTCAGAGCAGCCACTGTTGAAAAGCTGCAGGGGGGTGGGCTTTGACACACCAAGAGAGGTCGGTGGAGTTTTGTTTCCTGTGGAAAGCAGGCTAAAGATAAACCCACTGCAGACTGACACCTCTGTCACAAGGAGCAGCACTCAGTGGGAGTGCTGGGCATCCTCTCCATGGCCTGATCCATGCAACAGCCCCACAGAATTCCAGTTCAGTGACCACTGCTCTGCTGAAGGCTGCCGTGGACCCTGTTTGCTGCAGTAATAGCCAAGGCCAATGCTGGGCTCCTGGTCTTGGCACTAAGAAGGTCCAGCTGACATCTTGAGTGGTGACAATGGAATTCCTGGTGGTGATGCCACTGCTGGTGGAGATGCTTGGTGGTGGTGTGCCATTCTGGCAGCTTTGGAGCTGCAAAATACCTGTGGTGCCCACAGGGCTCTGCTGCTCAGCTGCCTTCCCACACCTCTGCTGCTTTTCCCAGACTATTTTCACCCGCAATATTTTTCACCATACTGTGCCCCAGGCTTCAAATCATGATCACTGTGCTGATCCTGATCCTGTCCACTGATATCTCTTCCATGACAAAGCTCTGAGTTAATTCTGACAAGCTCAGCTCCCTGGGCATTGCTTTCAGGCTGCCTGCAGGTGTGCTGCCTCGGGCATGTTTCAACAGGGCTGCAAATGAGCAGCAATTTTAAAGAAAAATGAAATAATCAGGCCAGGTCTTGTCAAATCATCTCACCTGATGGATGGAATCCTAAGAAAAAAAAGAGAGAAGCCAACAAATCTCACTGGAGGCAAGACCTGCTTCATCCAAAAGCTGCTGCCAACACATCTCTAGGCTTAGGAGAAGTTTAGCATGGGCTGCCCAACGTGAGAGAGGTGCACTTGTTTCAGACTTCATTGTAGGGAAAGTTGAGAGCCAGGTGCTCAAAATCCAGGCCAGGGGCTGCATCCCAAGGTTTGTCTGGGAAGTCTTTGCAGAGGAGAAACGAGAATGAAGAAAGAAAATTCCAGGATGTGTGCTCTGCAGCTTTCTTTGAGCTGCCTGCAAGTGGCTGGAGGTGAACAAGGGGCACCTTAACAATCCTTTTTGGGGCTGTGTCAGCCCCAGACCACAGAAGGAGCTAAGAGCAGACATGGAAAGTAGCTCTGGCTAAACAGGTACTCTTGGTCCCTCACTAGACACAAGGGACATTTCCAATAGACCCACGTCTGCCTCCTTGCTCTGGTAGTGATTTCAAAAGAACACCACCTTTCATACTGGGGAGGAGAAGTCCAAACCTCAGGGTAAGGGACTAAATGCCAAATTGCATTAAGATAACTGATACTGTAGGCTGGATTTTCTCAGGCACCAAGAATACACCATTCTGTTTGGCTCAGGGCATGAAACATCATCTGAGGGGGGAGAAAGGAAGGTGGGCTCTAGTAGTGCATAAATCTGGTGGCCTTTGTAGGTTCAGACATTGGCTTTGAATTTTTTTATATTTCTCAGTAGCTGGTATGGTATGATGTGGAGATGGTGCTGCTGCTCCTTCCTTCCACAGCCACCAGGGATGGATGGATGGATGGATNGGATGGATGGAAAAGGCTACACTGACTGGCTGAATGGTTTTCTGAATAAGAGATCTATCTTGCAGGAGTTGTGCACACAGTGGTAGCTCCCCAAACAAGCTGCTAGCTTGGTACAAACATCACCAAAATGTCACCACACCATGCAGAGCTTCACCCAAAAATGGGGTACAAAGGGCTGGTGGTCTGGAGAGGTGGGAATAATGCAGGAGAATAATGCAGATAGAAGTAATTCTCTCTCCAGGCTCTGGTGGAGGCTGGTAACACCGGGTGCAGGTGGGTTGAAGCCCAAAGGGAGGAGCAAGCTGTTCTCTGGTGCCATTCAATTCAGAGAAGCAGCCAGGCTGTGTCTGGCAGAGTGACAAAGCTCCTTGTTTCATGACTCATTTCAGGAGAACAGCTTTGGTAAGCAATAATTTTGCACTTCTGTGATTTCAGAGGGTGTGAACTAAAAAAAAAAAGAGAGAGACCATGTTCTCAGCCCTACTGAGAACAGAGGCCGCAGGCTGAGGGCTCGGCTGTGTGCTCTGAGCCAGGAGTGGGGCACACTGCCTCAGGGCAGGCCAAGCCAGGCAGAAATGGAACTGCCTCAGCAAAACCCAGGCTGGCTGTTGTCAAAGCAGGTGGCTCGGAATGCACTGTAGGAATTCGGTGTGAGGATGTCCTCCTCCCACTCACCTGCTCTGTGACTCATCCCGGTGAGCTCATCCAGGAAAGGCAGGAGGATGCTGCCAGCCTGGCAGGGTGGAAATGCCACAGCTGCCCCCGGGAGGTGCTGACCTACACCTGCGATGCTGCCAGTGGAAATGGAGCCTGAGTTTCACAGTGTTCAGCAGTGCACCGAGCTGGGGGGGAGCCCTTTTGTGGGGTGCCAAGGTGGACAAGTGGAGAATTTCCCTATTTCCAGCCTTCCCTTCCCTTTCCTGTTCCTTCAGGCACAACAAATCAGCGAGGGCAAGGCAGCCAGCATGCCTGTGCAGCACTGGTAATCTCGTTTTATCCCCCTGGAGTACTCTGAGCAAAGCCATACGAGCCCCACAGTGGGAGTCTGGTGGGCTTTTAGCATCTCTGCAGCAGCGTGATGGGCACACACTGCATGTGCTTTCCTCCCACCTCCACTGGGAACATTCCCAGTATCACCACCTCACTTTCTGGTGCCATGACAAGCATCCATAGGGATCACTGGTACCAAAAGAATGAAAGACCGCCCTGGAAAACCCTGGCACTCCAGTATGTTTTCAAAGAAAGATCGTTTTCTTTGCACTTTCATCTTGAAAGCAAACGATTCTGAAGCCCAGGAGAGTACCACTACCCCACCCATTGGGTTTTTGTTCTTCACTGCTCCCTCCATGCACTGCTTTTCTTTCTCAGCCGTCTCTGAGCAGCCTAGGAGATGAACAGGAGCTTTGGAAAGGGTAGCTGAGGCTGCAGCCTGGGCTGCTGCTGCCCTCTCCTGGGTCCAAGGTGGCCAAGAAATCACGAGATGACTTTTTTAAAAGCGATTCCTGCGAGCCTGGGTTCATGCCACCCTTGGCAGATCCTCTTTCCTCCTCGCAGGGAACAGCACTCAGAGGGTGCCAGGCCTAGGGGTGCTGCCCAGGCTGCTACAGGGCTGGCCTGGCTGTGCCATTTGAAGGCCTGTTATATCAGGTCCCTTCAAGAATCCCAGCAAAATTTATGGTAGGACAAGGGATGATCAGCTTGGAGTGCAGGGGTACAGCTGTGCTGACCCAGTATTGTGGGAGCTCAGGGTTTCTCACCTTATTTGCTGCCTGTTCTGTCCAGGATGGTTTTATTTGTATTAAACTAAAAAGCCTCCTAAACAGGACACTACAGCTGGTTCCTTGTGCTGCAGACAATTTTCCAGCTCTGCCCCCTCACCTTGGCTCCACTGCCAGCTGAAACAAAACCTCATATTGCATCTTTTGCCTTGTCTTACCCCTGCATTGGCTGACTCCTGCCCAGGACCCTTTCCTGGCCTCAGGGCTGGGCACCAGCCAGGTGAGCACCCAGCCCTTCAATGCAGGAGGGATCTCCTGCTTCTGCAACCAAGTGGGGGCACCCTCCTTCCAAAATCTGAGCCTCTGGGGTCCTATTCCTTGCCTCTCTAAAAGTGGCCTAAGAAATCGTAGAATGCTGGAATGATTTGGGTTGGAAGAGACTTTAAAGAGAATATAGTTCCACCCTCCTGCCATGGGCAGGGGCACCTTCCTCTAGGTAGGATCCCTGCCTCAGGATTACGGGTTCCTCAGGTTCTCCAGTCAGAAGAACCCATGAAGGTGACCCATGGTTGGGAATAGTCCATGGGCACCTACAGAACACAGGAATAACACAGACAGTTACTGCCGTAGTTAATGATAAGAGGATGACAGAGCCTCCCCTGTAGCTCTGAGAGCCTTTAATTCAGCAATTGGCTCATGGTTTCAGAAGCTACTTAGAGGCTTATTCCAGTGTTAGTGCCTTGTGAGAGGCTGGGAGCTCAGTGTTGGAGGGCTCTGAGGCTCTGGGGTGTCCGTGGAGCCCTGGCTGTCTTCTCAATGGAGCACAGGAGGAGGTGGGGTCAGTGGTCTCCATGCCCAGGAGTGGGAGGCTCGGAGTCAGCAATACAGACCCACATCTCCCAGGAAAGTCAGCACAAAGCAGAGAGAAGCCCTGGGGAACGAGCTGTGGCTGAAGTCCTCCCTGCCACAGAGTGTCCAGCCCACAGGTACAAACCACATTTGGATACCAAAGACCTCTGCAGATGTGCCACACAAAACCCCAGAAGATGGACATCCACGAGGTGGTGCCAGACCGATGTGAAGGGAGCTGGGTGTCCTGCACACCCCCAGCTGGAAGATCCTCACTTTTCCTTACTCACCAGCCCAGATCTTCGCTTNTTGTTTTGTTTTGGTGTGGTTGTTTTTGGGTGTTTTTTCCTGGAGCTGACTCATTGAAGTTGGCTTCACACGTGGAGCCACTCATATTGCTCCAGGTGTTTAAGAGCCAAATCAAAACACTTATTGAAAACATTGAGTGTTTGAAGAGCTGGGGAAGAGAGGAGCTGCTGTGATGTGACCTGCCCCCCTGCCCCTGCTGCCCAGCACAGGCACGAGACCACCATGAAGAGCAGTGGGATGTGGGCCAGGTGGGAGCTGTGTCTCACTGCCCTTGGTGGGCCTTGCAGCAGCTCTACTCTCAAGCGCTGGGCTTGTCAGTCCTGCCAGAACAACAACCTGCGTGGGCAGTAATTCTTCCCCAAAACGCTCTTCCAGGCAGCAGTGGAAAACTCTGTCATGGGCTATTAAATATGAAGCCCCTGAGCCACAAATCCTGCCCCAGTCGGAAGTGCCAGACTATTTATACACTCGCATGTAAGAGCCATAGCAGACCCTTGGCTGTCTCCGTTGCTTTTTGAACATTTTCCAGTCCTGCTATATGCTTCCGAGACAGGGAGAGCAGAAACGTACCCCATGAATTATGGATGTGGAAGGGGTTGTAATGATGCTCTCCCTTTTACAGGCTCCTCTTTTCCAAATGGTTTTTAACCTGTGCCTCTTGGACCATCTGGTAACTCCAAACTCTCATTCCAGGGAGGGGATAACATTTTAAAGACTGTGAAGAGAAGAAAATAGGAACAAACCACATTTGTCCCCATTCAATACCAGCTGCCATTTTATTGTCTGCTTACCCAGTGTCACAGAATGTTGTTCACCCCAAACTGCTAATGGGCTCTTTTTCACAACCACCACACAGAGGTGGAAGCTATGAGCTGGAGGATTGGAGACAGGGTTGGACACCAGCACCAAGATTTTTTCCAGTCTCCAGAATGGTGCTCCATTGTTCACCATCCTCTCTGCTCGCCCCTCTTCATCCTCCCCAGTGGCTGGGAGGAATGGGAGGAAGGCAGGAGGCAAATGGTGTGGGAATGTGGGAGGAGGGGACCAAGGTGCTCAGTCCTGGGGATGGAGCAGCGGTAACCTGAGCCATTCCTGCTCCTGGGGGCAGTGGTGGCCGTTGCAGCAGTGCTCCCCAGCAGTGCTCCCCATCCCATGACATGCTGGAGTGTGTCCTAAGAAGGCACATCCCCGTGCCTGGAAGCAGCATCCGATGGGGCAGGAGGTGAGAAGGGGGCATGCATGCTTCCCCACCTTCTTCCCCTCTGTCTCCCCAACTCCTGGCAGATGCTAGTCCAGCCCCTGGTCTGTCTGGGAGCCCTTGCCCCCATCCCTGGGAGGCTGTGGGCAGGACACTGAACAGCTGTGGCTTGTCCCTCACCTTCGGGGTGGGGACAAGTGTGACCAGGCACCCAAGGCAGCTCCATCCCCTCTGCATGGAGCACGAGGAGAGGGAGGGATGATGCACAGCAGGATCAAATGAGGAGCAAATTCTTGGTGTCCTAAGTAATGAAAGCCAATGTGGTATCAAACCCTTTGGGGCCTGAGCCCTTTTGTCCCACACTGACAAACTGGAATAGAAAAACTCCTCTTCCTAACCTCTCCCTTCAGTAAGAGCAGCATGAGAGACGCCCTCGGGGCCCCAGCCCTGCCCACAGTAAGATTTGCAGGGCCAGGATCAGGGTTGTGGTGTGACGAGAGGCTTGATGAAGGCTTTGAAAGGCTTTGCCTTATCTGCTCATCCTCACCCTCACCACCCATAATTGGTTCCACATCTCTGCTGTGGGTTCAGATCCCACCACCCTCGGCCATCTGCCCGCCGGCCGCGCTGCCGGTGGCCCCGTTTTCCCCTTGCTCCATCCTGAGCACCAGGACTCCGTCTGCTGAAATCCCCAGCGAGGTGGGATTACCAGGCACTGTCTGGAGCTCAGATCACCTGGGGTTTGCAGTCTTGGGCAGAGCTTTGAGGAAAATAAAAAGGGGAAGGGGTAGGGAGTGCAAGATGTCTCCTGAGGCTGAACAGCCGAGTTCGCTCCTTGAAGGCTTCATGCCAGTTTAATTGGTTTTGCTGGATGCTTTGGATCCTGCTTTGCCCTGCCTGGGTTGGGAGACAGCCACACTTCTCCGTGCAGCTTAATACTCCAGGCACGATGGAAGAGCAGCTTAAGGACTCATTAGCAATGTGGCTGGCAGCCAGGAGTGAAGCAGGTGAGGTGGGGGGGTGTGTAAAAAGCATCATGGCACATAAGGACCTTTCATCTCTCCTCTGCCCAGCTAGGGATGGGGTTTGGCTGGGCAGTGAAAATAAACTGGAAGAGATGTCAGAGCATCTCCAGCAGCATCACACCAAGCCCCTGCACGGGATAGTTTTGGAGCCTGTGGACACCCTGGCCCAGCTGAGCTAAAATTGAGGCCAGTGGGAGTGGGCAGTTCTGGGGTGTTTGAGTTTTTCTCCGGCCTATCAGGAGAAACACAGACCCCTGAGCTGAATCAAGTCCTCAGAGAACAGCCCTTGCCCTCCACCCACCTCCCTCACCATTTTGCAAGCCCTGAATTTTTCCCAGCCTAAAAATGGAGACAGTGGGGGGACCAATAGCTTGTGGAGGGCTCTTTCCTGAGAGGTCCCCACCAGCTTTAGCCCTGCTTGATGGCAGGTGCTTGGGCTTCCAGGGGAGTGGAGAACCCACTGAGAAACCTTGGGACGAAGCAATATTAATTTACACCTACTGGGCAGAAGCCACCACCACTCCAAATGAATCCTCTCACGGGATGGGGCTTTGGGAAAGCCATGGTATATCCACAGCCAGGAGCAAGAAATCCAGAAATGGGGAGAGGCCAGGGAGACTGAGGGCAGCCTTGGTGACTTGGTCCCAGCCCCAGACACACCATGCTGCAGGCCCCAAATGATGGGTTGTAGCCTGGACCACTACAGCCCCCACAGGCAGATCCAGGGGCTCCTCCCAGCAGCCCACGGCGCAGGGAAAGCAGGAGCCCAGGCAGTCAGGGAGGAACAGGAAGCAAGATCCTTTATTGTACACAGTACAGAATGTAATGCAGCTTTGCAGGAGATACATAGCCCTGCTTGAATAAAGACATTTCAAATCAGTCCTCAGATTAACTCCTTCTGCACTGCAGACCTGCCACACCAAGCAAATGGTTAAAAACCTGTCCCCAAGGTGGGGTTCCCAAAACCAAATGCTCCCCATGGGTACAGGCCACTGCAGCCACCATGGGGAGAGCAACCAAGTCGTTGTAGAGTTAATCTTCATACTTCCCAAANAAAAAAAAAAAAAACCAAAAACCAAAAAACCCAGCAAAAACAAAACAAAACAAAAAAACCCAAAGAAAAATTCCAACCGAAGCTAACTAAAGAAGAGAAAAAATTCCTATACAGCATTTACAACAAAACATGTAGCCTGGTGCAGGGGAGGCAGGTATGGATATATGAGTGGTGGAGGAGTGTTAGGAGGTGCAGCGAGGGATGGGAGGAGCTGGAGGGAAGTGGGGTACTGAGGAAGGGACCCCCCGTCCCTGCCCACCTCAGCCTTACAGCCCAGCTCCGAGGCCATGCCAAGCAGGGGGAGCGCAGCTGAGCCAGTATCGGGATTCAGCCCTGGCTCCCCTGGGAAAGAGGACTGGAGCAGTGAAATGGAGTGGACCAGATCCTTCGGCAGCCATCCCAGGAAGCCACGGGCATCCAGGGCTCCCCCTGCCACCAGGAAAGCCATGGGGGTGTCCCCAGGGGGCTCCAGGGACAGCAGCCGAGCTGCAAAAAATAGCTTTGCCTTAAAATACAAAAAATCTACAAAAATCAGTTTAGAAACCTTTAGTATTTTCCTAAAACATCCCGGGAAAAAAAAAACAAAAAACAAAACAACCCGAGAGGGAGTTAGTGTCAGGGTCTCCTCCCCCAAAATGCAACCCATGGCCCAGAGCCAGAGCTGGGGAGGATTGAGGGCACGGAGAGGATGCAGGAGGAGGTTCTAGGGGAACAACAGGTTATATGGGGAGGGGGCTGGGGAAGAAGGCAGAAGGCTCCTCGGGGTTGGGGTAGGATGCTGCGCACATCAGCCCCGGGGTGCTGGCCCAGGCGGCCCCCCCGCATCCCTCCTCTCTGTGCAAATCAAAGCCCTTTCCACCACACAAGGCAGCTACGCGGATTGTGCTCGATGCAAAGCAGATTGTCGTGACAATTGGCTCGGGAGCCACGCAGCCCAGCCCTGGGGGAGAGCCTGCAGCCTCAGGCTCCCGGCGCCCCAAGACATCATCACACTGATGCATGGCAGGAGGTGCCAGCCACGGGCAGTCCTGTGCACTAGCCCTTGGAAAGGAAGGGTGGGAATTTCGGCGGCAACACACGTGGGGCGTTTTAAATTCCTCGAATTGGCGTGTGCACCCATGCTGTCTGTCTGTCGTTCGGACTCGTTTTGTTGTTTTTTGTTTGGTTTTTGTTTGTTTTTTTTTTTTTTCCTCCTTACGGACAGCCAAAAATATTCATTTTAGAAAACCGTGTTTGCCCCAGGTGGATGCGCTAGTGCCAATGGCTCTGCCGGCCGGCCGAGTCAGTAGGCGAAGCCCTCCGCGTAGGGAAGGCTGCCGCAGGGATCCCTCTCCAGGAGGAACGCCGGGCTGTCCTCAAAGTGTGTCAGCGGCACCGTCTCCTCCTCCGGCACCGGGCAGTCCGGCTCCGTCTTCAGGAAAGGGCGCTGGTTGTCGGGATAGGCCATGGAGAACAGGGCGTCGGGGTCACAGACGAATTTATAGACGTACCGCTCGCCGGCCACCTGCGGGGAGGACACGGGCGTCAGAGGTGCCCTGAACATCACCCCTGCCCTGGGGAAGCACGGCACACCTCACATCCCTGCCCTGGGACGGTCACACCCTGCTGTGGGGTCACTCACCTTCTGCATGATGCCCTTCTCGTAGTAGTAGCGCAGGGAGCGGCTGAGCTTGTCGTAGTTCATGGCTGGTCGGTTCTTCTGGATGCCCCAGCGCCGTGCTACCTACGGGGAGAGAGGTGGCAGCCATCAGGGCTCCAGCCAGGGCTTCAACGGGGATCCTCAAAGGAAATCACAACTGAGATGCAGGCTGGAGGCTCGTTTGAGGGGGCTGGGGCAGCCGGAGCGAAGGTGTCACCGCGGTCTGGGAGCGGTTCCCCGCCTGCCGTGATAAATGCAACCACACAGCCACCGCCAGACCAGGGGCCAAATCAAAAGTCACTTCATTAGGGAGAGCCTGCCAAAAAAGCTGCTTCAAAACACCACAATTTCCATGCACGGCCCAAGAGATATTATGGGTAACTACCCACAATGCGCAGCTTGGTGCTGACCACAGCTGCTCCCAATTACTCCCCAAACAGCTCCTTCCTCTGTGTCACCCTCCCGTGGAGCCGCGTGGTTCCGGCACGGCAGCGCGCCAGCACGGAGCTGCTGCTGGAAAACCAGGATGGGAGCAGCTTGGGAAGGAGGGAGCCATGGCAGAGCAGCAGAACTCAGCAAGGGACAGCACAGAGGCAACACCACCACGGCTGGCGACCACTGCCAGCTTCAGGAGCCAGCACATGCCACACCAAGAGGCAGTGGGAGATCCTAAAGGCAAATTTCTACAGGTAACTGGAGAGTAGAGATAAATGTCTTGCCTCAAGCACGAGGGGAGAGGATGTGTTGTATGGGAAGGATTCAGCCCAATCCTGCATCCCCACAGGCACCCCCCAGCTCCAGGGCAGGGCCTCTCATACCTCCTCAGGCTCGATCAGCTTGAACTCCATGCCCCGGCCGGTCCAGGCAATGAAGTGGGCATTGGCAGGGTCATCCAGGAGGGTGACCAGGAACTGCCAGAGCTGCAGGGACCCACGCCGCTGGTAGGGAGGGCCCTCACGGTACAGGGTGGGCTCCTGCTTCACTTTACCTGCTCACACAAAGACACCTGGGTAAACATCCTTGCTCTGCCCCTCTCCCAGGCTGTGTCACCGGCAGCAGACACGTACAGCAACACAGGTCATCCCTGTGCCGAGACACCTGAGCAGGATCAGGCTATGGGGTGGGAGAGGGGAGAGGTGCTGGGGATGGTGCTGCAGGCAGGTAGGTGTCAGGGACAGAGATGGAGCACAGCAGTGATGCCAAGTTGCTACGTGGGATGATGCTCAGCAGCTCTCAAGAGCACTGTGCCAGCACTGCTTGGATTTATAAGCAGATCCCAGCATGCCCACATCTTCCTCCACGAGCCCCAGTTCCCCTGCAGGCCTCCTCTGGGGCCAGATTCTTACCCTCCAGCCTCTCGGGTACCACGCATGTGTCATCAAAATACAATCGTGTGTCCTTTTCATATGAAAATCCTGTGGGGAAGAGACCCTTCGTGAGCATAGGGCCCCTCCACCACCCTGGCTAGACCCCAAAAAAACCCTGGCTTGGCTGAATCCAGCACAGGACCCCATCCACAGCTCTGGGAGCAGATCAATTCCTAGTTATTTCAGTGGCTGAGCCCCCCTCACTGCCCCAAACCCTGTTAGCAGCTCTGTCAGGCGCATTATCCCAGATTACACGGTGCTGCCATGCCCTCACAGCACGCCCACAGGGGCTGCTGGCTGCCTTTGGGGCTGATGCCAGGGCTGCATGCAGCTCTCATGGGCCCCACAGTGCTCTCATGGGTGTTTTCGGGGTGCCCAGGGAGTGGTGCCCGCCACAAGTGAGGGGTGGGATGGGGCCAGGACAAGGGGAGAGCGGGGGAGTCACTCACCGTCATGGCTGTTGGGGAAGACATTCCCCTGTAGGTACGAGGACTGGCAGTTAGGCACTTCTGAGGGGGAAAGGAAATTACATTGAGGTCATAAACCCTGTGGGTGCCACCATGGATTTGGCAGCATGTTCTTTACCCTGAGCACACCCTGCGGTGAAGTCTGGGAACCTTCCTCCCTTCCCCACGCTCCCTGCTCCACAACATCCACCCTCAACATCGGGGAAAAAAAAACCCTGTATGATTTGGGGTGGCACTGGAATTTAGACTGTTTAGACTGGAGTATGGGGTAAGCCAGCTTGAGTTTTCACAGGGCCCACATGAAGGGAGGCACTGCTGCGCCTCCTCTGCCATCTGCTTGGCTGTGCCACCCTCCATGCCGAGGTTGGGGTATTTTTAGGTCCTAAGGCGATTAGAGGATTTTTCCGTGATGCCGGTAGGGTCCAGCAGCCAGCAATCACAGCTGGCCCTAGGCCAGAGCCAAGGGGGGACCCACGAGGGGCTGTGGTGCACCCCAACCTGTGGCTACAGCACTGACCACACCACTGGCATCAGGTGAACACCTGTCCTATCCCCTGGCTTTGGAAAAGGAGGGAAGAAAAAGGCAAAGCAGCATCCCAGCACCACGGGAGCTTCAGGGTGACACAGTACCCACTGCCCGAGGCTCAACCCCTGCCCTGCTCTGCTGATGGCAGAGATGCTCTGCTCCTTGGAGCATCACTGGTGTAACCCCACCCAGACCCCGGCTGTCCCCTGACTCACACCCACCTGAGTCAATGCAGTAGTCCCGGGGCTCCTGCTTGATGCCCATGGGGGGCTGGAAGCTGTGGCCGGGGGGACCGGGCAGGCCAGGGCCGCCGTGCTCGTAGAGAGGGTCGTGGTACTCCTGCTTGAATCCCTGAGGGGGGCGGGGGGCAGCAGGGCCCAGGGGCTCTGACAGCTGCCGGTGGTAGAGGGGGCGGCTGTCCCCCGGGACCCCGGCCTGCGGCGGGAAGGGGTGGCAGGGCTCAGACAGCTGCCTCTGAAACCTGGGGGAGAAGGACGTGGCGTTACCGACGAGTGGGGGTCAGTCCTGCTGCCGGCTCCCGCCCCAAACCAGAACTGCCTGACAGCCTTCAGCCTGGGGTGCACCCACAGCAGGCCGGGAGGGTTCCTCAGAGGCACAGCCACCACAGGGGCTCATCCCATGGGGAGCCAGTGCGGGGCTGAGAAGCCCTGTGCCCCTCTAAGCGCTGAGCACCCCAAGATGGAACAGCAGGATAACACATGGACCACCACAGTAAAGCATTCTGGCCTTCAGGTATCTGTAGAGGACTGAGAAAGGAAACAAAAAAACACTCCCTAACACATATCTCAGTAAAATCTGTCCCCGGCGTGGGGGGCAGGGGCCAGGGATGCTGTGCATGGGTGGGCGCTTACGCAAAGCCAA
This sequence comes from Cyanoderma ruficeps, assembly GCA_008694505.1. Taxonomy (NCBI): domain Eukaryota; kingdom Metazoa; phylum Chordata; class Aves; order Passeriformes; family Timaliidae; genus Cyanoderma; species Cyanoderma ruficeps. Next base: position 4,095,530 of record VZDJ01000033.1, read on the forward strand.
ATCCACTCCGCCGCTCCAGCCGGCTGCTAATCCGCCTGCGCAGCTGGGATTAAACCTTGAACCCGACAGCAGGGAGCACTATTTTCGGCTCCGTGGTGCTGCCACCACTGCTCCGAGAGCACAGCTTCTGCTGGTGGCCGTGGATGAGGGACCATCTCGAGGGGGTGCTGCCACATCCCCTCGTCCTCCGGCACCTTGAAAGGTGATCTTGGATCTCCGTGCCGGCTCCTCTCAGCCGGCCTTGCACCATTTGGCTTTGTAACCCGAGCTCTCCCAGCTGCCGGGCTGGGATTACTCCATTTCCGAGCCATGTCCCTCTGCCCTTCCTGAATGAAACCCAAGCCCCGTGCTGGCACAGTGCTTCCCAAGGGGTCGCAGCCAGCCCCCTGCACAGCCTGAAGGTCACACGGAGCCCCGCTTTGCTGGGGAGGGATGCTTGCCTGCTGTGGGCACATTCCAAGGGCTTCCTTGGAATGCCACATCCTTTGCCAGGCTGCCACATCTTGTCCCGTGTCCACAAGGGGTGACACGGTGGCTGTCACAGCAATGGACATTCAGAGGCCACAAGCAGAGCACCTACTGAGAGCACCCATAGGAGCAAACTCGGGGCGAGGGAAGGGACTGGCAGAGCCTCCAGGGATATGGGAATGATGGGGAATGAAGCCATAGCTTGGAGAGGAAGGAGGGAACAGGGGTCTCCCCCCACAGCCACATGGTGATGCCATGGGGGAGCTCTGGACCACTCCCAGCCTGGGGTGCACATGGGCAGGACAGAGATGGTCACAGCTCCACAGACCAGCGGGGCTTGCCTTGGGGGGCAGAGCTACAGTGGGTGGGAAGGAGGAGAGCAGAGCCCTGACTCAAGACCATCACCTGTTGGAACAGGGGCAGCCTGTTGGATGCAGGAGTCAGCCTCTGCCTCCCTTGCCTTTCCCAAGAGGGAGGCAAAGGCTCTGCCCAATGTTCAGGGACTGGAAGGAGCAGTTCCCAGTTAGCAGGAGAAAGAGCCACAAGATCCCAGTAGGAAGCGGCAAGTTTTGCCACATGGGACCACAGGCAACAACATTTGACTCACCAACTGCAACCGCAGCATGGCGACGAAGGCAGGAGCGTTTCTCCTTCTCCCCCACCCTTTGGGACCACCCATCCACCTGACAAGTGCCCATAAAGCCCCGGAGGACTCCTGTGTACCCTGGGCAGGCCAGGAGACCGCCTTACCTGTGCTCTGCTGGGTATTGGTTCTCAGACATCATCTTTGGCATGTGCATGGGCGGGCGCGGCACGGCAAAGGGCGGCTGCTGCTGCTGCTGCTGCTGCCGCGGCTCCTGCAGGGCGTGCGGGGCCGGGGCCGCGCCGTGGGCAGCCCCATGGGCAGCCCCTGCTGGCACGGCCGGGGCCGGCGGGGGCAAGGCCGCCCCGGGGTGTGCGGGGGACACCGGCGTGGCGGGCGGCGTTAATGGCTTGAACCCGGCGGGGGGTTTCCTGTCATAGGCACTGCCGAGGGACAGAGGCTGATGGCGACACCGACAGGGGACAGCACGGCGCGGTGCAGAGCCCCCGAGGGCTCCGCAGGCAGCCGCGTCCCCGCGCTACCTACCAGCAGTTGTAGAGGCACTTGTCCCCATAGCCGGCACAGAGAGCCTGCTCGTGGCTGCAGGACGACAGCTCCGAGGACGGGCTGGGCAGCTCCCGCTTGATCTTGGCCGGAGGTGGGGCGTGCAGGACCACTGCAAGGACAGCCAGGAGGATACAGGCTCACCCACGGGGGACAGGGCGGTGGGGACATCACCCCTGCAAGCATCAGCTCTTTGATTGGGAATAAGGTGCCGAATGACGCCCTGGGAGCACTCAGCAGCTGAACCAGGGTGACACGGTGCCCTGACAGACCCCAACACTGGTGGAGAAGGGAGGGCAGAGTTGGGACAGTCACAGCAGCCCAGGACATTGTTCTCAGAAGGGGAATCACTCCCAGTTGGGCTGTGAGGGGGGCACGGGCGGCTCCACAACAGCCTTAGATGAGACACGTGCTGTCCACCAGCCCCTCGGCAACTGGAGCAGAGCCCAGGCACTACAGACAGTGGCTGCCTCCCGAGACAAGGTGCAAGGGGTGAGGGGGCTTGACTGGAACTCCAAGACCTCATAAACAGCAACCCACTCGCCCTCACAGGGCACTTGCAGAGATTTTAAATGGGATCCACCTTCCTGCAGCTGAGGTGGTCCAATGGGATCTAGTCCCAGGGTCCTACAATTGTACGGGCTCAAGTGACAAGCGTCCCATTAAACCCAAATCCTCCCCACCCACTCCCAAGCTCACTCGCTATATATAATTATAAACTGAGTAATATATGCTTAAGCTAATTAATTTCTAAAAGCAGGCGCCCTAGGAAAGGGAAAGCGCCTCAGAGATCTGTACCTAAATAGTGCCTCAGAGGAGAGCCAAGACTAATCGGAAGTGGAGTATTAGCTTCATGCGAAGCCTAAACACAGCCCAGCTACACCGGAGAGGAGCAAATAGCTCCAGGACAACTGTTCACAGCTTGCCAGGTAATTAGCTGCTCCCCTAATTTGTCAAAACCTTTAAAGAGCTGCTGACTCCCCTTTCTACCCATCCCCCCCTGGAAAGGCCTCAGTACAGCTGGTACCAAGGGCATAAACCCCCCCCCTCCCCGAGAAGGATTTGAAACACAAAGCCCAGCGCTGAGCCAGCACAGCCCCCCACACGCCTTCCACCCGCTCCCAAGCCGGATTTATCCCACTCCTCCTTCCCCCCTCCCCAGCGAGGTTTTGCCACTCTCAGCACTTCCAGCCCTAAAAGGGGGCCAAGCATGGCAGTGGCAAAGCACAGGCACCCCACGAGCCATGGGAAAGCAAAGGGGAACTGGCTTTGGAAGGGCTCCAGCTGTCTATCGCGGGCACGGCTCTCCCGAACAGGCTCCGTGTTGTTGGAGCGAGTTGTTTTTCCGCCAGTCGTACAATGGGGTCTGGTTATTCATTGAAGAAAAAAAAAAAAAAAGCCTCCAGTCCCTGCGCAGGCACCACCCTCCATTCACAAACACTTCGTAGTGCTCCATTCATGTGGCTGAGGGAGGGAAAAAAAAAAAGAAAGGAAAAATTTCCCCAGAGCTTAGCACTGCCATTCAAAAAAAAAGGGAAATGAGCCTTAAGATCCTAACAGAGACCAGCTGTCCAAGCCCGGACTGTGTGCAACGTTTGCATTCCTTACACAAACACTGCGGGGCCGGCCAGCGCCGCTCAGCACGACGTGCTCCTCAGCCAAGCTCACGGCCAGCGAGGCTGGAGGAGTCCAGGGGCACCGAGGCCAGTGGGGCAGCTTTTTGGGGGGGAAGGAGCTGGGTTTGGGTCCCAGCAGCGAGCAGCCAGGTGGGAGGAGCTGCCCTGCCCCAGGACCTCAAAGGAACGCCGGGTGCACAAGCACTTTTACCCTTTCCGGTCCTGCCCTCGGCACTATAATTAAAAGCTAAAAAAATATAGAAAAATACTCAGAGGGAGCAGCTCAACTATAGATGGGGCTGGAGAAGATGCATCAGCTGCAAGGCTGAGCCACAGCAGCAGCGAGGACACCCATGGGTGCCTGGCAGCCCCCCGAGATGGAAGGGCCCTGGGGTGGCCGGGAGAGGGACCAGCCACATGTTTGCCACTGCTGTGCCCAGCCAGGAGGGGAGGCCCAGGCAAACCCTCCCAGTGCCATACAAGCAGTCAAACTGGAAATGGCCCTAATGCCAACCATCAGGCATCTCCCGTGGAAAAGGGTGACACCACAAAGCCACTCGAGGCCTTGAATTCCCAGTGAATCCCGTGGTGGAGGACAGGGCAGGTTGTTCCCACCCATCAGCATGATAGGACCTCCATGAGACTAAGCTTGGAGAGCCAAGGGGAAGGCAACCAAACCACCAGTTCCAGCCCGGGGACACTGGCACCCACTCAAGCTGTCACCTGGGAGCCGAGCTCTGCGCCCGCCCCTCCATCCCCGGCACTACAGGACGCACCCAAGGTCACTCCAGGAGAGGAGCCAGAAATAGAAGCCAGGATCCTGCTTTCCTTTGTTTAAACAACTCTTCCTCACAAACAAACCTCCCTCTTTCATTCTGGTGTGTAAGAAACTCCGTGCCCTGCCTGTGGCTGTTGCCACGTGCTGCCTGAGCAGGGAGGCCACGGGTACCACGGGAAAAAAAAAATCACTTCTTGTGATGCTCGATCTCCTCAGCATGATCCCAGGTACTTCCCAGGTACTTAAACAATCAATGGAGGCATAACACTGTATGTACACCCTCCGCCACAGGGCTCACACCCATGCCCAGCCAGGGGTGCAGCAGGAGAAGCAGCATGGTGAGCTCTGTAGAGTCACCACAGCCTCCTTGCTCTCCAGGAAGGATCCAGCACTTCCCTGGGCATCTTATAAGCACTAAATCTGACCTCTTGCACTCAGTCCAGGGCACTAAGAACAATGCATCTCTCACTTGGGGTAGCCTTGCTTGCCTTACAGTGGGATTTCCTCCCCAGCACAGCGATCCACTGCCCTCCAGATTATTTTGCTACCAAACCCCGACTTTAAAACCCTGCCTGCAAGGGATTTTGGCTATGGAATTGGGAACAGGGAGTGGGCAGTGGCAGAGATGCAGGCAGCTATGAGGGGGTTTTATTAAGATGCTGCAGTTCTGAGCATCTCCAAGACTCCATGTGGCACATGTGACCATGTTCCCCATTGCAGTGGGGTCCAAACTGAGCCTGGTTTGTCCCTTTCTGCTGCTGTGCCAAGGAAGCTTGGCCCTGGGAATGCAGGATGGGGCACAAGATTGAGGTTTGCTCAGGACAAGAGAGCAGCAGTTTCCTCAGGGAAAAGGCGTGGAGCCACACAACTGCAGAAACAGAGTCCAACAAACATCCGTAGGAGCTAAAGAGAGAATTTACCTTTCCCCAGAAGCCAACGGATGCTGAACCCCAGTGTGACTGCCAACCCAGGAAGGCAGCATGTCCCTACTAGTGAAAGCTGGGTGCAGACCACAGCTGCACCAGAGCCACCCTTCTCTCCCTTTCTACGTGGCACACGGCTCAAAACTGGAGTTTCTCTGCTCTGTAAACTCTCTCTAGTGCAGGGATGCAAGAGCTGGGCATCCCATTCCCCTCTGCCTCAGTCTGAGTCCCCCCACAGCCAGCACTGCAGTAGCAAATGAAACCTTTGCTTTCTCTCCCCAGAAAAGTTAAGGAAGGCTATTGCTGGAGGCAGTCATGCAGGCAGATCTTTCAAGTGACAAAACACCCGGTGTTTCAACACCGGGTCCATGGGCCGAGCAGATCAGAACGTTTTAAGAGTCCTGACCAAATAAACGCCTTTTTCTTCCTCTCCTCTTTTTTCCCGCATCACCCAGAAAAGTTTGTCTCTCCTCTCTGAGCTCTTCAGGTTACAAGGAAAAAGAGACTGCCAAAAGGCACTGGAAACAGCTTCGGCTTCAAGAGCCACCCTCCCACGCACACTGCAGTTTCTACTGCTCCGAGCAAGAGCTGCTGGGCTGTGCTGGGGATGTCAACAGACCGTTGTGTTTCTGACTCCAGGCTCGCCTTTTATCTCAGGGGAGACAGGGGAAAAAAAACACATCTGAAACTTGGGCTGTCTGGACCGGCTCAATGGCAAGTTTCCCACTCCGAAGTGAGCACGGAGCAATAATTAACAGGCGTTTGCTGTCGGAGGAGATACCCCGCTGCATGCTGTGACAAAGCCGGAACGAAAAAATCCGTTCGACTGCAGGCTAAACTTGATTCCCTTCCGAGTTCCGTGGCTGCCTGGCTCAGCAGCAAAGCCCAGTCACCGACACCAAACTACTTGTGTTTGCCAGGTAACAACTCCAAACATCCTGATTCCGCCCCCGTCCTCCTCCGAGCCGACCCTTCGACGCCCGGAGCTGCGCAAGCCCCGCGCGCCGTCCCCCGGCCCCTGCCCTCGCCACCAACCCTCTGGCAACACAGCACGGCTCAGAACCAGCTCCTGCTCTTATGCAATTCACGAGGGACTGCATTTTCACTGGCCTCCTTTTAAAGACGCTCGCTTTGCTAGTGATTAATGCTGCTTAAAGCGGCTCAAGTTTCACCGCTCAGGCTCGCTCTTGCCAACAGCGCTGGGCCAGGACTGTAAAGAGCTCTAGAAACTGCAGAGATTGTGGCTAACCAAGCAGCCCAAGCACGGGTTATCTCTTCCACTTGAAAAGGGAAAGGAGTATTTAGAAGTGAATCCATCTCACTACGAGCAAGCATCACGTCTCAGAGGAACCCAGAGAGCAGTTCAGAGACGTTTCCATGCACTTGGCCATAATTTTCCCCACTAACAAAAGACAGGACGTTGCGCATTTCATCTCGATGAACCCAAACCGCACGTGCTTTCCCCCAAAAGCCCATGATTTCACGTTTCAGCCCCAGGAACAACCGCTTTCCCAAGGAAGCAACTCCAAACCCAGTGCAAACGTTTGCACAGGCACCCAAACATCTACCCCTGGGGAACAAAAACCCGGAACAATCACTTACAATTGTCAGACTGGAAATCTGGGACAAATTGTTCGTCATCGGGGACCTGAGCTAAAAAAAACAAACAAAAAAAGTGGGCTTATGGTGTTTTCAGTTCTCAAAAAGATGCTCACTGAGAGATTTTACACGGCAAAAGGCGGAGGTGAAGACTTGCCTTCAGCTAGCCAGGCCTCTTGGAGCTGGCTGAGATCCTGGAAGAGCTCTGGAACAGAGTGAAAGACTTATGTACTCCACAGAAGAATAAATAAAACTGCCATTATTTGCAGGATTATTTCTAAAACAACAGATGCAAGGCAAGTGGTCTCACGGGGCTGCGAGGCTGCCCGGGCCAGCCCTGCCTACCTTCCGAGTCATGGGCCAGGTCGGTCTCCAAAAATTTCCTTTTCCTATCGGACCCCAGCCGGCCTCGGCCCTCCTCTGTGCAGGACTTCTGCAAGGAACAGGGTGACAGCTGCCCACGAGGGTGGCAGCCCCCGAGGCTGGGGGTGCCCCCAAGGACAAGAGGGGCACTCCCAAGGCTGAGGGGTGGGCGCCCCAAGGATGGGTAAGGGGTGCCCCCAAGCTCGGGGAGGAAGGTGTCCACAGGGATCGGGGTGGGCAAACTTACCCCGGGGCCCATGAAGGGAACCTGCTGGTCGTAGAAGCCGTCCATGGTGCGGGCGAAGCGGGCAGTGCCCCCGGCCCGCTCAGCATCGACGCCGGCCCGGGAAGGGGGGTCCTGCCCGGGCTCCGGCAGGTGCGCGGCTGGGGGGTGGAGGGGACGGCGAGGGGGAGGGGTCAGACCCTGGCCCCTGCCACCCCCGGGGCTGGCTCGGTGCGGGTGCGCGGCCGCCACGCCTCCCCGGGGAGCCGGCCCGCTCCTGCCGTGGTGGGTCGCAGCCCCCCGGCTCGTGATGTCACTTAATTTCTATAGAAACGGCCGTGACATCACGCGCCGTGGGAGCGGGAGGAGGCAGCGGGGCGGGCCGCGCTTCTCTTCTCTTCCCTTCGCTTCGCCCTCCCTTCCCTCCCCCCGCCCCTCACCGCGCTCGGCGCTGCGGGGCCGCGCCGCAGCCGCGCTCGTTCCCACGCCACCCCGCGCGCCCCATTCATAAACTCCGCCCCCCCCGCCCGCTTCTCCCCCGAGCGCGCACTCGAGCGCCCGCTCGCGCGCGCCCCCCGCCATTCACACCGCGCGGCCCGCGCCATTCATAAACACCGCCCCCGCCCCAGGCCCGGGCCCCGGCCGCGCTGCGCCCCGCCGCCGGGCCCCCACGTACCCGGCCGGGGCGCCGCAGCCTCAGCAGCGGCGGCGGGGCGGGACGAGCCGGGAGCGGGGCCGGGGATGGAGCGGCGCCTCTCGGAGCCCGGGCACCGCGCTGCCGCTCTGCGCCGGCCCGCAGCCCCCGAACCAGCGGCCTCCGCCGCGCCCCGCCCCGCGCCGCTTGTTTACCCTCCGCGCTGGCCAATGGGGTGCCGCCGCTCCGCCGCCTGCGCCGCCTGATTGGCTGCAGCGTCGCCCCGCGCCCGCCCGCGCGCCGCTCCGCCGAGCACCATTGAGGCCGGCTGAGTGGGCGGGGGCGGAGGCGGCCAATGGGCGAGCAGGAATTTGCCTGGCTCCGCCCGGAACGTTTTTCATTCATAAAAAAATAGAAGGGAGAAAAGACTGACGGGTGGGGCCGGGGCAGCGCAGGATTTAAAGGGGCCGCGGCCCTTTGCAGGAGCGGGGAAGGGGGGGGTTTAACTGGCGGCCCTGGGGGTCGGAGAGCTGGGGGGCACAACCCTCGGGTGTGGGTCCAGGGTGGCGAGGAAGGACCGGGTCCGTGCACGACGTGCCCAGGAACCAGCCACACAGCAAGCCATGCAGATGGTGTGGACCTCGGGCCTCGCAGGCCGTGAGGTCCCCTCTGCTCTCTCGGGAGGTGGTTTCACACAAGCAAGGCAGTGTCACACGGGACCCCCAGGGCTAACACATGCCTGAGTACTGATTTCGGCAGCCTTTCCCTGCAGGCAACCTGAAGCCAGGGTTGCCTTTAAAAAGGGGCACGGGAAAAATAGTTCCCACCTGCAGGGGCTTTGGAGCCACGGATCCCTCCAAGAAGATTCATGGACACACGCACCACAAACGTCTCAGAGGTCTGGGAATGAATTTAGGATGGAATGGTGCTGCCTGGGTGGCTGCGAGGCCCCCCACTGCAGCATTTCCTTGCTAAGTGCCTCAGTTTCCCCACCTGTAACAAGGGGGTGAGACCTGCCATGGGGACCTGGACAGGGAGGACACAGCAGTTTGCAGGAGACAAACGGGCTGCGTGGAGGCCTAACATTGTTGTGGAGGGAGACTAGGAAGTTATTGCTGGAGAAGGCAAAACCGAGGCGTTTGGTTACATACAGCAAATCTCAGCTTAGGAAGGAGAGGAACCTTCTGCTTGGATCCTGGGAAGCCCGGATATTAGGAAGCCTGTCGGTACAGAGATGTCCTGGCCAGCTTGAAATCCTCAGGTCATGGGCTTGTCAATGTCCTGGGCGAGCTGCCCAGCATGTCTTTGGGCTGCTGGTAGGAGCTCCTCTGTCTCTGCTGGGTTCCTAATGAGCTCTCAGAGTCCTCCAGAGCCACCTCCACCCCCCAGGCTGGTCGTGGCAGGTAGCTCATCCTGGCATCGTGTCCCAGGTGGAATGATGGGGGGGCTGCTGGGGGCAGGAAGCACAGAGGGCACGGGTGTCCTTGCTGCTCGGGCCGCTCCCGGGGGGCTCCGCAGGCACTCGTGCTCTCACTTCCCCTCCGCACAAAGGCGAGCGGGATTAAATCACTGCAGGTAAAATTAGCACATGACACATGGGCGGGCGGGTGGCAAAACCCGGGCCGGGGAGCACGGCCGGCGGGCAGCAGGGATGAGCGGGGTCTCTGCAGAGCTGGGGGGCACAATGGGCAGGGCAGGTCAGCCGCAGATCTGCACCGTCTGCGGGCTGCTCAGCACCCCCGGGACACGGGGAGGTGATGAGGCCGAGCACATCCATGGGACAGGTGGGTGGGAGGTCACAGGAAGAGCCGAGACCCCTGGAGAGGCAGGGCTGGGAGTGGGGGGGATGGTGACCGGTGCCTGCTAAATTTAGACCCCACTGATGAAAAAAAAAAAATAAATTCGCAGGCTCCAAATTTAGCCGGATGCAGCTCCCACTGAGCACCACTCCACCGCGCTGCTGCTGCCAGCACCCCTTCAGCCCCGGCTTCATGCTGGAGTGGGCACCCTCTCTTTCAGTCCCCAGAGGTGGGGATGCCACACCTGGCCAGGAACCAGCCCCAGGAGCAGCCGAGGAGTTGATTTCCATCTTTATTGGAGGCAAGCCCACAGCAGTCCAGGTGTACACGGCAACACGCGCTACGCTACGGACACCATTCCATGCAGGAACCACGGCTACACACACAGAGGGAGGAGTGGGCTCAGGCTCCTGTGCCAATGGGGCTCCCCAGCCCTCAGGGGTCCCCCAGTGCAGCACTGGCACCAGTGCCTAAGGGCTTGTCTGGGGGCTTGGTTCCATCCCACACACTTGGGAACCGGGCTGAACTGGGAGACACTGGGGAATGGGGGGGATCAAGGCCTCGAGTGCCCCTCAGCTGCATGGCTTATTCCTCCCTGGAGCTGGGACAGCTGGGCTGGAGTCCCAGGCTCTGTGATCCCTCCTGGGTTCAGGACCTTTGCACCATCAGGAGGATGGGAGCTGGCAGGCCCATTGAGCCATGCCTTTGGCAGTGTGGGAGCAGATTGGAGCTGGGTCCCCTGGTGCAGGTGGCAGGGATCATCTCCCTGGCCATCAGAGGGGAGGTCTGGGTTGGAGCCTGGCAGAGTGGTGCTGGTGTATCACTGTCCCACTGGCCCGGAGTGGTGGCCCTGGGCTCCCTGTGCCCTGCAGAACGAGGCTGACTGCTCACCCCTGGACTCCAGCTGCCCACCCCTGGCACCGCCAGACCCAAGGCTGCAGGCACAGTGCCCTCCTGCTTCCCTGGCTCCACCACCACCACCAGCAAACCACAGCAGAGACCCCAGTGGCGCCCTTTGCCCAGAGCCCAGCAAACTGTGACAGGGGGCAAGGAGCAGGAAAACCACGGCTGATTCCATGCAGGCTCTGGGATAAGGCCCTGGGCTGAGGCTGAGTGGGCAGGGAAATGGAACCAAACCTGTTGACCTTGTGTGCTGCCATCCCACAGAACAAGCCTGTCACCCTCCCACCGGCAAAGCCCTGGAGACGGTGGAGGTGGTTTTCTCACCCTCCCCGAGCGTGGGGCTGTGAGGCACTGCTGCCCTTGGCAATGCACGGGGGAAACGGAGGCAGCTGGTTCGAGGGACCTGGGGTTTGTTTGGCCTTGCTCCATCTGCCTTCACCTGGCTATTCATAAACAGCTGCCCTGGGGGACAAGGAGGAGGAGGAGGGTGGATTTCTGCACTGCGGGTGACGCGTGGCTGTGTACGCAGGTCACAGTTCCCTTCCAGCTCACTGTTCACTCTGAAACTGTGACGGCAGCACCCTCTGCCAGGGGAATGTACTGAATGGGGGCCTGAGTGGGCCCTGGGAAACTGTGGAGGACAGGGTGACCTGTCCCAGCCCTGTGATGGGGACGTGGTGGGGACAAGCAACAGTTTTCCCTGCCTGCGGTGACATCCGGGGGCACACACCACTCCCAGCTTGCTCCCAGCAGCACAGGAGCCTCCAGCAGCCCCGATGGAGCTGCCTGGGAGCAGGGCTGATCCAGGATCTGGTTGTATCCTGCATGCAGGCCCACTGCTGGAGGCACTGGGTGACTGCAGAAACAGCCAGCAGCCCTTCCCATGGGCCACTCCTGGCTCTGGGGAGTACATCCAGACCACCACGAGCTCCATGCATTCATCTGTTTTCTGGTCCCTGTGCACCCTGGAGAGAAGCTGCATCCCCCAGTCTGTCAAGCCACGGGTGATGCCACCAAAACCTGCCTGTGCACCCCAGTGGGCCCCAGCAGACACGCAGGCAGCAGCACCTGTGAGGCTTCTCGGGTTTGGAGAGGGCTGTGGGGAGAGCTGGCCACAGAAACCGAGGTGCAATCGCCCTGCCCCACTCCCTGCAGCCCAGCAGAGCCCACCAGAGGCAGCACCAGGGAGAGCACCGGCTGCCAGAGCACATCAGGAGATCTGTAAAAGCTGCTGGGGACACTTTCAAGTGAGAAGAGCTTCTAGATGTCTGTTCCCAGGGTCTCCAGCCCCCAGTGCAGGCTAGCAGGTTTTAGGAGAGAGGAAAAGTCCATGTCCAGAGGAAGGAGGTGCCATGGAGGAGAGCCAGCAGAGAAGGGAGGTGGTGTCTGTGTCCAATCTGGGTTCCTAAAAAGGTGACCCCCAGAGTCCCATTTTTGTCCAAAGTTCACTAAATAAATACATAAATATGAACACAAAGCCCAGAGCTGGGGCTGCTCCTCCCAAAATCCCCTTTTTTTTGCCATTTCCCTGTAAAAACACGGTCTCCTCCCATCCACCCCACATTTGTCCCTGTGCACTGTCTGTCCTCAGCTTGTCCCACACCTCGTGGCTCCCTGGGCCATCAGCAATGGTTTTTTGCATCTCTCTTCAAACCCCACAGCACAGAGGTGAGAGGCCGAGATGGCTCCTCCAGGCTAAGGAAATAAATAATTCCTCCCATTGCAAGGACTGGGGGACAGAAAGCCAGTGCAGTGAGACATCAAGTAGTCTTCAGGAGGATGAGAAATAAATAGAGGAGCTTAGTGCTGCCTCAGAGGCACGTTCACTGGCAGCTTGGCTGGAGGGTATTTAAATAAAGGGGGGGGAAAAAAAAATCCCAGTCCTAGTGCTGCTCCAGCAAATGTGCTCGCTGCATGCCAGCCTTCCTTCTCCCCCTTCTTCCATCCCAACTCGAGAGGATGCTTCTGGTGATCAGGAAGGAGCCTACAAGACCTTCCCAGGAAAAATAATCCCCACTGGGCTTGGAGGGGGAGTTTCTGTCCCCACTGCAGGATGGGGATTTGGGGACCCCTGCCTCAGGCAGGTGGCTGGGATGCTGAGTGCCTCCAGGCTGTGGATCCTTGGATGATGCTTTAATCCCGAGTTCGGTTTCTCCTCTTCAGGAAAAAGAAGCTGCTCTTCTGGGGGGGCCCCAGCAGCATGGGCACCTGGCTTTTATGTGTAATTTTGACCTAAAAAAGAAGTAGAAAAACCCATCTCAGTATCAGGGTCCTGAGCCCTTCCAGGCACCCTCCAGCCCCAGGACCCTCAGGAGTGACCCCATGAAACTGGGGGCAGCTCAGCACTGGGGTGAAGAGCTCTGAAATCCATGTGGTGCTGGGATGGGAAAAGGATTTCTCCTCTGTGCAAGAGGAGAAATAGTAGGGGACCCTCCTGAGCTCTCCCACGGAGGAATGCTGCTGTGCCCATCCATCAGGACATGGGTGTGTCATTACTCCAGGGCTGTCATGGGCACAAAGTCACAGCTGGTCGGGCTCTGTGTGACCAGCAGGGGCGACAGCCTCCCTCCAAACTCAGTGGCTTTGCCACCAGGAGACAAGGCTGTGTCACCCTGCTGTGCTGCCAGCCCTCCTGCCCCATCCTGCCAGCCCCTCCTGCCCCACCCTGCCAGCCCTCCTGCCCCATCCCGACACCCTGTCAGCCCTTGCCCATCCCGGCTTCCTGCCCCCTCCCTGGGCACTCACGGTGCAGGACGGCTGCATCCAGGGCTCCCCATCCACCTGCATGGGCAGCAGCTTGGACGTCCTGCAAGGCACAGAGGAGAGAGGGCGGTGACACAGGTGTCGCTGGTGTCGGGTTTCACCGTGGGCCGGGCACTCAGCTGGGAAGGGGGCAAATACCTGATGATGACGGAGGAGCACTGGGCCAGTCTCTTCCCTGCACTCTTCAGCCCCGTGTAGATCTGCCCCATTTCCATGGCACCTTCCAGCCCCACCACCTCCAGGAGGTGGTCGCTGAGGTCTGCAAGAGAGAGGGATTTGAGCTGGAACTGGTGCCCCCATTCCCAGGTATCCCCCGCCTTCTGCCCTCATTTGAAACCTCAGGGTCAGTACACCAGGGCTGCTGGCTGTCCTGGTGGCACTGAGGGGTTTTATCCTCATGGCCTCTGTGTCCCCAGACCACCAAACTGGGTGTTTCCAGTGCTATCCAAAATCTTTGGAGCAAAAGTACTCCTGGTGTGAAACCTGCATGTCTGCACGGTGCCAGCCCAGATCCCCACCAGCCCCTGGACTGTTTTGTTTGTTTGCAGTGTATGAGATGATGACACCCCTTGCCTGGGTGCCCTGGGGTGCTGCAGCTCCCCAGAGGCCAGCGCTCGTGGCAGAATATCTGGTCAAATCCCAGGGCATCACCCCTTTTCACAGCTCATCCTGCTCTTCTGGGCCGCCAGCAAGGACACCTGGCAATGGCACAGCTCCCTGCTGCAGGGTCCTCTTTCACATACTCCCCCAATACCCCTGAGGATCCTCTGAGTCTCCCAAGCCCTCTCACCCACCCACAAGCGGGGATGTCCCCAGGGTCCCCACCCTGCTGTCCCCTGCAGTGCCTTTGGGACTGGCTTGTGCTCTGTCCTGCTGCCACTGGCCCATGCAGCAAGGGACAGACGGTGACAGTCTGGGATGTGACACTGCTGTTCTGGCAGCCACATCACAGGGGGCTGACACCAGCCCAGCCCCAGGCTGTGGGAGGTGGTGGGTGGGAAAGGCAGGCACCTTGTGTATTCTGCTGGCCGCTTTCTGCCCTGCTAATCCCCACTGGGGAACGCTGCCAGCACTTTGGGCTGTCCCTGCCCAGGGAGGTGGCTCCAGTGGCCGCAGCAGTGGCTGCGAGGTGCCAGCTGGGCTCAGTGAGGGTCCTGCTGCTCCCAAACCCCACATCCAAGCTGGCAGCACTGTGCTGGAGCCCGGGAAGGTGCTTACAAAAGCCCTTGGTGCCAGGTCTGCGGTTGGACCCCAGCTCCTCCTCTGCCGTCCTGTGGGCTCACCCCGTCACCCCAAAAGACACAGAGCTGACAACAACCCCTCCAGCGCTGTTTCTCCAGAGGTGGTGGGTGCCCAGCGCCCCTGTGCTGACCCTGCACCCCCCTGTTGCCCAGCACTCACCCTGCACACAGAACTTGAGCTCCTTGGCGTCGGTGACCACGGTGCCCGGCAGCTTCTCCGGCGCCTTCTTGCCCAGGCGGTTGTAGCCGCGCTGCTTCTTGGTCTCGCCCCACAGGTTGGAGCCCCCGTACATGCTGGGGATGTTGAGCATGGCAATGCCCTCCAGGGACGTGTTGCTCAGGTCCAGCAGGGTCCCATCACACTGCCAGGTACAGGGGGTGGTGTCAGGGGGGTCGGGGAAGCTGTGCCCACCACGTGGAGCCCCCTCCTCTCCCTGGCCCCTGAGCACAGAGTGACACCGGGTGGTCTCCTGGGGACACGGGCAGCTGCAGAGTGGCTGGGGATGCAAATACCCTCCCACTTTGCTTTCCTAGAGTTGATGTCAGCTCCTTGTGCTGCTCTCTCCTCTATTCCCACAGGAGTTTTACTACAGGTCCAAAGTGCCAGTTTAAAAAAAAGCAAATTCCCGGGGGACCACATAAAACCTTGGCTAGACTCGGTGCTGTGACCTAAAACGGGAGGCAACACCACCTTGACCCTAAAGCAACTTCCACCCAAGGAGCTCCAGCACCTGCTTTTCCCCCTCTCGTTATCCAAACTGACTCCAAAGGACTGGAAAGTTTGGCTGCCCAAAAAGTAGCTCGAACCAGTTTGTCTTCAAGTGCCATTTGGAAACTAGAAATAGGGCTGGAAGGAAATTAGGGGAAGGTGTCAGAGGGAAAAATGTCAGGTTTTGGAGAGCAAACCACGGCACAGCACACAGAACTGGCATCCCAGGCTTTGCTGTCGTGCAGCAGGACTGCCTCAGCTGAAAATTGCCTGTAAAAGTTAAAATATCCATTGCCTGCAGCTTTCCCACAGGATTGAAAGCAACAGCCATGGAAATGCATTTCTTAATTTCAGATCTTCTCACGCTACCCAGACATGGATCCCCTTCCTAAATACCTCTGGTGAAAGCAGCCACTTTTCCATCCAACTTGAATTTCTATAAAGCATTCCTATTTTCCTTGAGGCATCTGCTCTTTACCTGCCACTCTGTGCTTCAGCAAATCCCAGCACAGCTTTTTCCTTGCCTTTCGGTGATGCAAAGGCATCTCTGCCCTCACTCCTTATGCTGGGAGGAATGAAATGGGCTAATAGGCCCCTTCTGCTGCTCCAGTTCTGGCTGTTTTCCTCTAACAAAGGTCTAGAGCTTGTTTTTACCAGCCCCTTGGCCCGTGCCGAGGACACCAACCCCGTGTGTGCGGAGCTGGGCGCTCACACGAGCCAACACCTCTGTGTGTCAGATCCTTTCTGCCTCCCCTGGTGCTGCAGGATCTTATTTTTAGCCTCACACTGAAAGCAGAAAAAAAGCAGGAATCTTCTGGTTTGGGAGGGAAGAGCTGTCTCTCCAAGGCTTGGAAAGGATGTTAATCCTTTCGTTCTCAATACATCTTAATGATGTTGTGATTTGCAGGGAGAGAAAAGACCTTGGTGCTCTGAGCGGTGGCTACCAAGTGAGAGGGCTCCGATTCCTCGTGGGATGGACAACACACCTCCATCCCCATCCACAGGCACCTTTCCCACCTGCCAGCGGGGCAGTGAGTGCCAACACGGCCACGGTGGGATGGGAGTGAGCCGGCTGCCAGGAGTGCGGGATGCTGGGATGCTGCAGGAGCCCGTTCCTGCTCACAGCCTGGGGCAGGGGCCATTCTTCCTGCAGAGCCCTCCCCAGCCCGTGCCAGCCGCCTACAATGGGCCCTTTGAGCAGGGGCAGCTGACGGCGCGCTGGCAGCGAGGCTGGAAGGAGAAATTTGCAGCTGGGGGAAAAAGCAAATTCATTTCCAGGAGTTGTAGGGGGAGCCGGTGCCAATTTCCAAAACAAAACTGCTATTTCTCTGCAAGGCTGACAGTTGCCTGGGAGCTGGAGGGAGGACAGGCGGCTGCTTTCAACTTCAAATGCTGCGGGATTAACACTTTCCTGGCTGCGGGCTCAGCTGGCGGGGACCCACACTTGGTGGGGAGCACCCCGAGAAGGAATGGGGGGACACCTCGTGCCCATCTCCAGCAGCATTCAACTCCACCAACACAGACTTTGATCCACCCTGGGACGCTGCTGCGTGGATGGGGAAGGGGGTTGTGATGCCGGTCCTGCCCCTTCCCACAAGTTTCCAAGGGTGCCTCTGCCCACCCCAGGCTTTGGGAAGGGAAGAAACTCCTGGTACAGAAACAGACATCAAAATCCTTCTGCCCGTGGCCACACGTCCGCAGGGCCAGCTCTGCTCTCTGCCCACCACCAGCACCCTGCACCCACCGCCAGCTCTGACTCCCACCACCTCTTGCAGCAAGTGCTATTTCCTCCCCTCACCCTCCAGCCTAAGTTATAAAAGGGTGGATTATCCAGAGACAGGGAGAGACGGAAGTTTACAGCCCAAATCCCCAGCGCCAGCGCGGGGAAGTGACAGCTCCCCTAGCAACCACGGGCCCTCCTCCCAGCTCTAATTAAAGGCTGTTTCCATGTCATCCAATGAGGGCTGGGAGCAGCGCGGAATTTACAAGGAGAATGTTCCAGGCATGCTCTCAAATGCAGCTGGAAGCGGGGAATATAGGATCATTCTTCTGCCCACAGCTGGCTGGCTTTTGCAGCAAGCACTGTGTGGTGGAAGAAGGGGTCCTGCCAGCCACCACGTCCTTCTGCCCCTCTGAGGGGTCAAAGGCATGGGGGCACCAAACAGCTGAGGGATCCATGGGCATCGGCTCCAGAAGGCCTTTGTGCCATGGCTAGAGCCAAGGATCATCCCAGGAAACCCACCTCAACCTCAACGTAGTCATGGAGCTTCTTGCAGGTGGCTGCAAAGGTCTCCGACGTCCCGAATTCGAAGTACCACAGCTTGTTCTTCATCCTGGGGCACAGAGACATGTCAGTATCCCGCTTGGAAGCAGCACCTTGCCCCAGCCAGCAGCAGGATGGGCTGCCAGAGACTGTCTGGAGCTGCTGGCATGGGGACATGAGCTATGGATGAGGACACAAGCCACTGTGGAGAGGGACCACCGGCATGCTGGCCCTAGGGAGTTGTGGTGGGCCAGGGGGTGTCTGGGGGGTGGGGGCTGTCAGAGGGTGCCTTGAGCAGCCCTGGCTCTGACACCCATCAGAGGGGAAGCATGGGGGTGCTGGGTGCTCCCTAGGCATGGGGAGAGAGGGCACCCATGGAGGGGATGTCTCACACGTCAGCAGCCTCCCCGCACCCCGGGAGCCCCTGACCATGGTGCATTCCCTGCACCAGCTGCTGAGCCAGGCTTTGAGGGGGAGCTGCAAGTTGTGAGAGGCTGTAAGCCGAGGGATTCTCCTGGCAGGTTTTTCTAAACCTGGAGATGGGGGTCACAGGGCACGGCTCCTGCTGCCATTGCCCCATTTCCATGCACCCTGAGCACAGTGGGAACGAGCTGTGACCTGCTGCCTGCCCTGCCCTCCCTGCCTGGCCTGCTCCTGCCCGTCCTAGGATTCCATACTAATTATAAAGCATGAATGAACGTAACTGGGTGTGGCCACGTTTGAGCAGCCTGCTACACTGCACAGGACCTGCAGAGGCATCTCAAACCCCCTAATGCCTGGCCCTGGACCCCCACCACACCCGGTCACGCCCTGCCTGTCCCCCAAGGCTGGCCAAACACCAAATCCTCTGTGAGTGGTGCCTGGCAGTGGCAGGGAATCCCCCCACACCCAGCCCCCAGGGGACCCTTACCTGCTGTTGAATTTCTCGGGGTGTTTTTCTCTCATGATGTGGAAGCGGTGGGCGATGGAGGCATCCTGTGGAGAGCACAGGGACATCAGTGGCACAGCAGAGAAACAGAATTCCCACCTTGTCACACCAAGACAGGGATGCTCAACTCTTCATGCTTGCCACTGGTCCCTGTGGCACAATGACACGGTGTCATTGATGATGACAGTGATGGTCCAAGGTGATGGAGGGACCCTCAGCCAGGCTCTTCCCAAGGCTTGTTGGGTGAGACTTAATTAGTGCACTTGGCCTCCTTCCCTCATCACAGGGGCTCTGCATGGAGGGGATGATGAGAGGGGAGGAAGGGTGACCAATGGAGCAGTGGGGCTCTGGGGACACCCCAGGACCCTGCACCCTGACAGCTCCCCTGGCACGATGGCAGCTCTCCTGAAACTCATCACAGCCTCTCCTTATGCAGAGTGAGGGTGTTTAAGCCCAACTCAGAAGCTGTCACCAAATGCCACCTGCACTAGCAGGGGCTGATGTGAACCCAGAAGCATGCTGCAGTGCTGCAGTGCTGCAGTGCTGCAGTGCTGCAGGTGAGTGACCTTTGCCATGGTGGCACCCCTGGCACAGGACAAAAATCCTGCAAGCTCCTGGGAAGAGAAGGACTTTCCCCAAAACACTCCTGCTCCCAGGACTGACCCCAGCACTGGGGGAAACCTTCATGGCACAGGGCTGTCATCCTCCCCAGGCTCCCTGACCTCTCCAGGTCAGGAAAACATGGGGGAAACCTGGTTCCAAACACCAAAGCAGGGCTTTGCTGATGTCTTGGTAGGCGGCGTGTCCTTGTCTTTGGGACCCCAAACTTCCCAGAATCCTGTTTAAGCTCCTTTTACATTCACTCTTGCAACATTCCTGCTGGGAAAATAGAGATCCCATGCCTGCTTACGTGTCTTGGTGCTGCCTTTACAAATGACAATAAAACCAGGAAAAAAAAAAAAAGGCCAGGAGATGGAGGGAGGTTGGGAGTGTGAGCAAGGAGGAACACGAAGGGAGAAACCAACTCCTGCCCCGTGGAACTCACCACCCCGATGGAGAAGTAGTTGTTGATGATGGTGGATGGGACAGGGTCTCCGTTGGCCTCCCTGTCAGTAGGAATGATGTCGATGTGCCAGCGGTCCAGCATCACCTCTGTGCTGTGCTCTATGTCCTTCAGCACCTTCATCAGGTTGCCTCCTTCATAGCCTGGAAGGGAAAAAGGACGAAGGAGGATGAAGGGGAGCACAGACATGTCATAGCCAGGCACCAAGCACTGTGGGGGCTGCTGCTGTGGCACATTCTTGCAGCAGTGGCAGAGATTTTGGCAGGGCTCTCCAAATGGGAACGTTTGGGCAGGACACGGCTCCGGAGGGTTCAGAAAGCAGCGGCTGCTCTTTTTGGAAGGACTTATTGGCTCAGACACAGCTCTGAACTGCATCCCAGGAGCCCAGGAGTCCTCCCTCCCCTGGGGATGGCCACACTGAAGGGCTCCCAAGGACCACCCGCCCCCTGGGTGATGCTGGCCCGTGCTCACCTCCTCCCCAGCGCAGGCACCGCGCGAGGTCATTGCCCGTTCCCAGGGGCAGCACGGCCACCGGCGGGTGCTTCACCAGGTTTGCCTTATCTGCAGTTCAAGGGAGAAGAGGAGTTTGGGGCTGACGAGGCTCGTTCCCTGCTCCTCTCCGTGTCCCTCCTCAGCCAGCAGCCTGGAATGATGCTGCTGGCAGGATCACCACCCCCCTTCCCCTGGGGGAATATCGGGAATCTGTGGCAGATAACCCAGGATGGAGGTGAATGGTGCTCTGCAGGAACACAGCTGTCCCCTGCTCACCTATGCAGTCCAGGATCCAACCCACTGTGCCGTCCCCTCCACAGGCCAGCACACGGAAATCTGGAGTGTCCCGAAAGAAGTTCAGCCTGGAGAAAGGCAGGAGAGACAAGGGGTGACGTGGGAGAGCAGGACCTGCTGGGAGGGGGCAGAGGATCACCTGCAGCAGCTCCATACCCTGGCGTGGGCCCACCACGGTCCAGGTTGTACACTTGGCGTGGGTTGAGCAGGTAGTGAAACTTCCGGAGGACCCTGGGAAGAGAGAGACCTGAGGAATGTCATGAAGGTGATTCCCACACCAGGAGTGATGCCCGAGGGACCAGCAGCCCCCAACCCCGGGGGGAAAGCTGCTCCCAGGCAGGACCCCACCTACCTCTCCCCTTGCCTTCCTCCACTCTTGGGGTTCACAAACACGAGGAGTGGGTGTGTCCCAGGCTGAGGGCTGATCTGGAGGGCAGGAAATGCAGCTGTGAATTCCTGCCGACTGCTGAGATCAGTGGCAGAGCTCACCTGCAGCCGGGCGCAGGATCCTACCTGCAGCCCTTGCCCATCCACTGTGGTGGAGTTGAACTTGAAGCCCTGGCTGTCCTCGGGGCTGGTGCTGGCAGGGGAGTCACTCTCCGACCGTCGGCAGTGGGACTGCCTGTCCTTTGGGGAACCGAGGCATGGATGCCCAAGAGGAAGAGCGAGCAGCCAGGGGAGGCAGATCAGCCTCAGCAATGCCCTGCTGGGTCCTCATCACTGGCAGCGAGGAGAGGGGCACTTACCAGGACAAGGGGGGAACTTGCCAGGACAAGGGGGGCACTTACCAGGACAACTGGGCAGATGTAGGATGGGAGCAAGATGTGGTCCCGCAGCGGGCCCCCATCACACTCCGGCTTCACATGGGAGGCACACTTGTTGTGGAGCTGGAGGGGCAGGAGGAAGGGATGTGGACCAGAGGACACCTGCCCTCTCCTGATCAGGAGCCCAGAGGCAGCCATGCAGGCACTGTGGATGAGCCCCAGCCCTGTGTACTCACCGTCACTTGGCACCAGACACAGTGCAGGCCGGTGATGCCCTGGTAGCACTTGATGCTCTTGTGACATCTGTCACACTTGGCAGGTGAATTGCCCTCGATCCAGGTGTGCTGCATCACCTGTAAGGCACGGGGACACTGTGGCACAGCACCCACTGATCCACAGGCATCTCCCTCCTGCCAAGGGTGTCCATCAGGATTTTGGAAGCTTGTCCTGTAGGAATGCTGCTGATCCAATCCAGCCCCTTGCACAGCTCCTATGCAGAGCCACAGCAAATCTTGGAGCTGGGGGTCATGTGGGTGCCTGGGGACTGGGGATGGGGTGCATCCTGCAAGGCTTTGGATGCTGGGAATGCCCAGGAGCTGCTGCCTAGGATGTGACGGGCAAAACCCAGGGGAAAGAAGTCGTGGGGAAGCAGAGCAGGAAACCAAGGGGCCAGGACACCCACTGGCTCAGAAATGCGCCGGCTGCCTACTCACACTTGTGTTTCTCTTGGATTTAACGTAGGTGCTGATGCAGGAAGCAATGTCTTTGGACACACACCTCTCGTGGACCGTGTACTTGCAGACTGGTGAGAGAGAAAAACCACAGAGCCACAGAATCATTTAGGTTTGAAAAGCCCTGTAACACCCTCGAGTCCATCTGTTACCCCAACAGTACCAGGGCACCACTAACCCAAGTGCCACCAAGGAGGTGGCCGGCATCACTCCCCAGCATTAAAGCTGCCCCCTCCCCACTCAGCCTGCAGCACCCACGGGGCTCAGCACTAACAGGGACCAGTCCTCCCTCCCCAGGGCACCACTGGATGTGGCAGGAGCCACCAGCCTGGGAGTGCAACATTCTGGCAGGGGTGCAGGACTCACAGGAGCAGCAGAGGCCCTGCTTGCGGACCCCCAGCAGCATGGTGCGGCAGAAGTTGCAGTAGGCAGGTTTCTTGAAGTGCTTCAGCCTCCAGGCATGCTGCCCATCATCTTTCACATTCTGCAGGGCAAGAGAGTGGACAGTGAGGGGGTCACTCTCCTGCTCCCAAGAGTTCCAGCACCCTCAGCCCATCATTTTTATCAACTTTTCATCTCCTAAAAACCCCACGGTGTTTCTGGGAGTTTGCTCCCAGCAGGGGCATGGGCTCTCCCTATTCCCCTTCTCTCTCAGCGTTCCCCAGAGCATCCCTGCCACTGCATCCCCCTGGGCACGTCCAGCTCCAGCTCCCACAGACCCTGGGCACAGCCCAGCCACAGAGAGGATCTTGGTGGCTGACTGGGAAGTGACTTCACATTTGGGGCCAAGCCACCACTGCCACCATGGGGTGGCAACAGCACAAACCTCTTCATCTGCGGTCAGGCATGAGTGCTTGGCAGGAGCCCAGTTGAAATTCCCTGCTGCTTTGATTTTTTCTGCCAGCAAGCCTGTCCCCCACCCCACTTCTCCAGGGGAACCATGGGCACCATCAGCAAAACCATATTTCCCTGCCTGATGGCCAGGGATGCACTTAAAAAAAATGAAGGCCAAAAGAGAAATAAAGGGGGTCTCAACAACCCCTCCTTTGCTCTTTAAACCTCACTCCACAAGAGGAGGTGCCATTTCAGGTATTCATCCTAGGTTTTGATTTAATGTTCATCGAACTGGGGTGCACTGCAATAGCAAAGAGTCAGCCCAGCCTGCTTGGGCACAGCGGCTGGCAGCCACTGCAGCTCAAAAATGAGCTTGGAAAGATTTGGGGGGTGAAGATTTGGGGCAGGGTAGGGGTGTCAGCAGGGGCTGGGGGCCAGCGTGGGGCTGTGTGGTGCTGTCTGAGTGCTGGGGGTAGGCTGGAGCAGCCGCAGCAGGTGTCCTCAGGGAATCTCACCGTCTCCATGCCCAGGAGCACCAGCAGGGGGATGGTGGTCATTCCACCCCGGATCCACTCCTCCAGCGTCACCGTGCCATCGTGGTTGTAATCGATCTCCTCCATCATAGCCTTCAGGATCTGCAGGAGGCACAAAGGGTGGTGACACAGTGGTGTCCCCCCGGGTCTGGCTGAGAGCCCCTGCAGCTGCCCCAGGTGCCTGCAGCCCCGGCACTCACAGGCTTCAGCTCGGTGGAGTCCCACTCCAGGTACTCGGCCACGTGCACCATCTGGTTGATGATCCGATCCAGCTCCTGAGCACAGAGAGAAAACAGTGCCCAGTGTTAGGGACGGCTCCAGGCGTGAGCAGAGTGTCCAGCCCCAAGCCCCCAAAGTCTACATTCCCATATGCCCAAGGCAGTCCCCACCCACACAGGAGGGACAGCACTGCCCCAGTCCTCAATGGGTGCTCCTTCTTTTTACAGGGCTTTCTACCCTGAAAACCTGCAAGGAAATCTGTAATGGGTTTTCTTTGGGAAAAACTGTTCTGATAAGCCAGATTTTATTTGCAACAGGTTTCAAGGGCGATACCCAAAGAACAAAGAGAGAACATCATAGGAGAAGGAGCTGTGCATGAATTTTTTTCTTCCCTGAAATACCATGACCTGATGTAGAGCTACAATTCTTGGTGGGTGGATTTTTTTCCAGCTCCTGCTAGAAATGCAGCAGAGCTGGCATGTGATCCCCAGCTCTGCAGTCCAGCTGCTGCTTTCCTCCTCCCTTCCCATATCCCTGCCCCTTTTTGGAGCACCTCACCAGGGCAGTGAGCACCCCAACAGTGCCCTGCACGTTTCCAGCCCTCTGAGCAGCCCCTGCTTTTTGTCCCAAGGGAAGGCTCACCGAGCTGTCCAAAAGGCCATTTCCATCGGTATCGTAGAGGCGAAACATAACTGGAGGGAAGAGAGAAGCTGCTGATAATTAGAGCCCAGCCCCAGGGCGCCCTGGGGTGCCCAGGCACCCTGCTCCAGGCTGCTGGAGCTTCAGGGTGGGAGCAGCACTCAGCCAGGGTGAGATGTGACCAAAGGGCTGTGGAGTATCCAGGCTCCTTGGCCAGACACAGGCAGGAGCAGAAAGGGATGCCCAGTGGTTTTCCCAAGTGGAAGGAGCATCCAGCCCTGCACCCCTCCTCAGAAAACCCCCCCTGCAGCTGACACCCTGAGCCACGGCATGAGCCCAGGGTCACACTTACACTCCAGCTTGTCCTCTGCCCGTCCCCTCTCCAGCAGGGACAGGTAGCACACAATGTCCTTCAGGTGGACCACCTGGGCCACGGGGGTGGGAGGAGGAGCTGGGGTGGCTTTCAGGGAGCTGGGGCCTTTCCGCAGGCTGAAGGGTAACCTCTTCTCCGTGCTCTTTGTGCCTGTGGGCAGGGACAGAGGCCACACGCAGGGATGACACTGGACCGGGAATTGTCACCAGGTGGGACATGTGAACTCCGGGGCAGGGACCCATTCAGTGTGGGACTGAGTGACACCACAGGGCCAGGGCTGGGACACAGAAATGGGCATAAAAAGGGCACTTGGGGCTGGCACCATCACAGGCATGGGCAGTGCCACTCAGTCCTTGGGGTGCAGACCCCCACGCCTCCAACAGTGCAGCTATGGGCAGGATGAGCAGCTGGAACCCACAGAAAGGTGTCCTGCTGGGAACAAGCACCCATCCAGAGGGAGGGAGAAACTCAGTGGGCAACCAGGCAGCTTGCCAGGGTGCCAGGACAGCCCACCCTCAATGATGCCTGTGCCAATAGCAGGAGGGATGCTCCTGGCAGAGGGGCTCTTCCTCGGGGGCTGGCAGGGGCTGGGGCAAGGGGCAGCTGTGACTCACTGCCCCATTTCCCCCTCCCCACAAGATGCTGACAGGTAATTAAGACATTGACTGATGGGGGCACTGTGGGATGGGATTCTGTAGCTTAAGTTTGCCAAGCAAAGGTGTCAAGATGCCGGGAGCCCAGTGAGTTTGGGAGGTCACTGCCACCAGGCTGGGGAGTTGGCCAGAAGCTGGGGAGGGCTTGTCACTCCCAGTGTATCCCTGTGTGGAGCCTCAGCCAAGCTCACCTGGAGACTGAGGGCTGAGCAGAGACACGGAGGAGATCTTGGAAGAGCCCGAGGAGTTGTGAGCAGAAGTGGTGCCAGTGGTGGATTTCTGGGAGGAGGACCTGGACCAGCTGGGGGAGGCATTGGGGATGGATGCCGGGGTGAGGGAGGCTGGCTGTGGCTCAGCTGTGTTGCTGCTCTTGGGCTCAGGAGTGTGTCGTCCCAGAGCACTTCGAGGGGTTTTCCCATTGATCCCTGCAAAGCAGACATGCCCAAGGGCAGTGTGACGCCAGGGTGTCTATGGCCCTTCCTCCAGGAACTGGTGCTGGGTGCTGGCCTTGGATCCCCTCTGCTAGCCCCAGGCCTCTCTGCCCTGGCATCCCAGCCCCAGGGCTCTCTGAGGGGCACCAGGGTGGCCCCTCACCCTCCTGCCTGGCCCAGCAGCTCCCAGCAGGGCTCACATCCCTGGGTGGATGGACACCACGGTGCTCGGGACCAGGCAGGGAGGATGTATTCCTCCATCACCAGCCAGAGCTGCGGGAGGTTCTCCCTTTCCCTTTGCAATTTATAGTCCTTTCAGCAGATGTCTCCACCAGCCAGGAATCCACCCGGGAAGGGCCGGGGGAGGCAGAGTTGGGTGCCTGGCACACACAGCCTGCTCTGGGTGCAGCTGAGTGCAGGGTGGCTGCCTGCACCAGTGACCGAGGCACAGGCCACCTCAGCCTGCATAGAGTGACTCGGGCTCTGAACCTGCAGAGGAAAGGGAATGTGCCTTTGCATCCTGGAGAAATCCCTCCCTGGAGCAGCACAGGGGAACCCATCTGACAGATGGGGCTGTGAGCTGGCCCTGATGCCACCCCCTTCACGTGCCACCCCCCAACCCTCACTCCTGTGAGCAGTGTGGGAGCAAGGCCGGTGTGCCCGGCTGTCCCTGGGTGCCCAGCGGGGTGGCAGGGCTGGCTCACCGAGGGGACTGTGCTGTGACACACCTGGGCTCTGCTGCTGGCTCTCGGGGGAGGCCTGGCAGATCTTACGCTTGAAGGAAGTGAAGAGGTGCTGGCAGAGCTCCTCGGGCACATCAGCCTCCAGGTAGGTCTTCATGAAGAGGCAGAAGCCCTCGTAGTCGATGGGCTGGGGGCGGACAGAGGAGGAGGAGGAGGATGGAGGAGCCCCAGGCCACAGTGAGGGTGCAGAGTGGGTGTGGGGCTCCACACTCTGGGCCCCCCCTCACTGGGCACATCAGCTGCAGAACCCTCCCCAAAACAGCTGGTTCCCAAATCCCAGTGGCTGGAGGTAACCTGAAGGGACCCAGAGGCAGCAGGGCAGAAATGCCCAGTGCCAGTGTGGCTGTGCCAGGCCAGCAGTGCTGGGACAGGGACAGCAGCCAGGGCAGGGCTGGAGGAGTGGCAGGGAAGGGCAGAGCAGTGGGACCTTCCAGCCCCAGGCCCACGGGGACTTTACTCCTCCTGAGGACTTTGTGCCTCCTCCTGCCCTGCGGGGCATTGCCACCGTGTGAGGAGGATGACTTCTCAATGGCTGTTGTGGCCCCAGCTGGAGTGAGGGTCCTGTGGTGTCCTGGAATAACAGGGCACCTTTGTGGCCCTCCTTGCCACGTTCAGCCCACTGATTTTTCTCATTTTCCCTTGGCTCTAGTGATTCCAGCCCCCATGGAAGGCTCTGTCCTGCTGGCACACTAATAGATCCCTCTGAAAGCACCGGCTGGATAAAATAATCCCAACCTTCTTTGGAGGAGAGCCAGAGGGCACAGAGCTGTCCCATCACCATGCTGGCCGAGTCATTTGCTTTTAGGGGGACAGTAAATGCCTCCTGGGTTCTGCCTGGCAAGGCAATGCCCCAAAAAGCTCTCAGCAGGGTGGGGTGGGATGGCCATGCAGTGGGCACGGCCGGAGAATCAAGTCCTGGGAGCAAAACCACAGGGAGAGCTGGGGGCCAGCCAGCCAGCCCTGCCTTCCCCTGGCTGCTTGCAGCTGTGGGAGCTGGGCTGGGGGAGCCTGCGGGGGGCTGGGGGCTGCCAGCAGCACAGGGGGACACCCACCCGGCGGGCACAGGGCCATACCTGTTCGGGGTTGTACCTCGAGAGGACGCCGTCCCCATTGAACTCCTCCAGAACATCCTTGAGCTTCTTGGTGGAGTCTGGGGAGACAAAGGGACTGTGCTGAGCATGGCCTCACTGGGCCGCCTTCCTCAGCCACCAGCAGGATGGTGCAGAGGGGTTTATCTGCTGGATATGCAATTTCTGGATCCTTCTGTGCCTGGAAGAGGCCACCCATGCCCTGCTTCCCCTTCCACCTTCAGAGGGCAGGGCAGATATGGAAAGCTGACCCGGCAGTTTTACATATGTAGAGAACTTCCTCCTACCATTATGAAAATAAACACAGTCCCAGAGCAAAGGAAGGAAGGCGTGGCCCACACTCCCGTCCCAGCTGCTCTGGTGTGCTAAGCACACCCCTGCATGTCCCTGTCCCAGTGCAGGTGGCTGCTGGCACCCCTTGGCCAGGGTCAGTCGTGTCAGAGGTATCCCCAGGAGGTGCCAGGAGGGAGAAATAGAACTGTACTCATGGAATCATGGAATCATTTAGGTTGGAAAAGCCCTCTAAGATCATCAGGTCCAACCATTAACCAGCACAACTGTGTTCACCACCGAGATAGAAATGCCCCACATCTCCATGGCTTTTAAACACCTCCAGGGATGGTGACTTTCACCACTGCCCTGGACAGCCTGTTTCAGACCTTGACTACCCTTCTGGGGAAGGAGTTTTCCTGAATATCCAATCTGAACCTCCCTTAGTGTAGCTTGTGGCCATTCCTTCTTCTCCTATCCCTGGACCTGTAAACTTCCACACAAGTAGTAAAGACTTTCACTGGCTGAGTGTCCTTAGGGCTGGAGTGTCTGGAGGGACATTCATCCATTCAAAATAGAGAAAAAAGGGAAAAGTGCAAAAAAAGATCAAGGTGAGTGAACACTCAGCCTTCACCTTCACACACATCTCTGGACACGTGCATTTAAAAGGTTCTCAGACACACCAGACTTGTTAATTACTGTGAAATCCTCTCTCAGGTGGGGGCTGTGCTGGCTCTGATGCCCCCAGCCCTCTGCTGGGGACAGAACTTGGCACTGCAGCACAACTGTCTGGGATGTCTGGGGCTCTCAAGGAGAGGGATCCTGCCCTGCTTGGAGAAGCCCCAAATCCCATTCCTCAGCCTGGTTCTGAGCCATCCTGCAGGGGAGGAGGCAGCTGCCTGTGCTGCGGCCTTGCTGGCCACACTTTGTTTAACAAAACAAAGATGCCCTCAGTGTTCTGACGTTACAGGTGGTGGTTGATGGTCTGGGATTCAGGAAAGCAAAGCCCAACATCCTCCAGAGAGGCAGAAAGAGATGCAGACAGGGATACTGCACACACACAGCTCTGCCTGCAGCCCTGCCTGAGGCCTCTGGCTGGTGGGCAGGAGCATGGCCCCACTGGAGAACACGAGGAACCTGTCCCCAGCCTCACCCTTTTGATGTACAGTGTCCCCAAGGACAGCCCCAGAGAGCTCACGGTGTCACCTTTGCCCCTCAGCCGTCTCCCATCCAGCCTGCTCACCCCAGGGTCTGCAAGGCAACACCCTTGTGATTTTACACCCCTCCTCCCTTCATCCTGTGGCTTTCCTGCCCCACCCTGCCCTGCTCTCAGCACCTCCACGGGCTGCACCGCTCCTCCATCAACTGCTGCAGAAAGCACGCCCACGCTCCAGCTCTCTGGCAGGCAGGACCTCAAGGACCTGGTTTTGCACCCCTGGGCTTTGCACAGGCTCTCTCTCCAGCTTCCCCCAGCTCCAGGACCCCCTTGGGCGCTGCTGCAAACCTCCTTTTCTCAGCAGGAGCTGCAGCAGAGCAGTTTTTGCAGTTGCTCTGCAAAAGCAGTGAGGAAAATTACCGCAGAGGGCTGGCAGCCCAAAGCACGCTGTGGAGCAGCTCCGTGTGTTTGGGAAAAGCCAGTCTGCTTTCCTGGTTGGCATTTCACTCTGCTGAGGAACGTGGGAGCTGGCCGCCTTCAGACGGACTGAGCCCAGCTCACGTGTGCCCAGAGCTCAGCTGAATCCTCCTGGGCAGGCATGGGCACCCCAAACTGCAAGGGTTAGGGGTCAGCCACTTTGCCAGCCAAGATCTAAGGAATCACCTGGCTTTCCAGGAGGACACTAAGGAAAGGTACATCAACAGGACTTTTCAACCCACTCTTCTCCTCCCAGGAGGGTGCACGGGGTACTCACAGTCCGTGTACTGCTGGAGCTGGGCAAACTCGGTGGGGCTGAGCGAGATCCACATGCCATCACTCATCTTTGGGCAGCGGGGACCTGGCGGGGGCCACCAGCTGCTGACTCTGTGCCAGGCTCAGTGCCACAGGTGCCACACAGCTGGGTCACATGGGCACGGCGAGGGGCACGGGGGGCTCTGGGACTGCTGGCATCATCCTGCTGAGCCTGTGAGAAGCCAGCCCCAGAGCTTCAGGGCACCTGGTCAGCACCTTCCTCCCTGCAGGGGACACAAAGAGAGGAGGGCGTCAGCAGTAGGCAGAGACTGGGTCCCCAGGGACAGTCACCTTCAGAGTGAGAGCGTGTGGGGCAGCTTGGAAATGGGGTGCCAGGGTGCTTTCCCAGCTGGGAAGGACCCCTTGCTGGAGACATGGAGGATCTGTACTCCAGGGAACAGGGAGCAGAGTGTGTGGGCTGCACTGAAACGGGGTTGAGCACATTCCCATATGCCCAAGGCAGTCCCCACCCACACAGGAGGGACAGCAATGCCCCAGTCCTCAATGGGTGCTCCTTCTTTTTACAGGGCTTTCTACCCTGAAAACCTGCAAGGAAATCTGTAATGGGTTTTCTTTGGGAAAAACTGTTCTGATAAACATTTTATTTGCAACAGGTTTCAAGGGTGGTACCCAAATAACAAAGAGCAAAGAAGAAAGGAGCAGCACAGGGCACCTCACTGTGAGCATTCTTAGGCCTTGGTGTCCTTGGGGAAGCTCCTCTGCCATGGGGCCAGCCTGGTGCCACCCACGACAGCCACAGCTCTCACTGGCCAGAGGGTGTGGCTGGCAGAGGTCAAGCAAACACCCTGGGTGGGAAAAGCAACTTGTCAGCCCCAGTATTCCCCAGGGGAACCCAGCACAGGGAGCAGAAAGAAGGGCACGATTTTTTTAAAGAAGATGCAAAAACTGGAGACAGGGAATACAAGGGAATAGAAACTTCCAGCTTACTCCTGCACCTTTGAAGCTGGTGTTTACTTCCAGAGAATCATTGCAAATGAAAATCTACAGCCAAAACTGGATGCAAGGGAAAAACCTGTGGCACAGAAAAGCCCTGACCAAAGGGCCTTCTCCAGCCCACGCATTTATAGCCTTCAAAATTGATTAGTTTTTTTCATTTAACCAAATTGGTCATCAGACAAAGGGCAGCATTTGGAGAAGGTGGTTGCTCTCCAAGGAGTTTGAGCTCCATTTTAGGGCTGTTTCCCTGCTAAATGTTGGCTCCCAGTTTCCACCAGCCTGAGCTGACAGACTGGAGATAGCAGAGCAAGGATGAACTGGGAAAGATCACAGGGCTTGGGATGATGCTTGGGGGGCACCCACATCCCCCAGGGGGCTGCACCTTTCCATTCACAGAAAAACGTCTTTGACTAGGATGAGCAAGTAATTTTGGGGAGCCTTTGAATCCCACATGCCACATCAACCCCACACAGAGCTCCTAGGGACATTCACATATGGGGGTACACCAGGGGCAGTCACTTAACCCCTCACCCTCATGAAGACTTTGCCCTCTTTTCTGTACTAATGTTACTTTGGCTTTATATTCAGCTGCTGAAAATGCTCCAGGGCAAGACACGGCCCCAGGGGCAAAGCCTGGTGTGGGCAGAGGAAGAAGCAAACCCTCTTTGGGGCTGTGGGGAGGATGGTGACCCCTGAGGGAACAGCACAGGGCTGAGCATCTGCCTGGATGTCTGCCAAGGGTTTTCAAGCTGCGAGGAGTGACTGCAGACCGAGAGAGGAGCCCACCAAACCCCGGCCACGCGTTTGCTGGAGTTGAATGTCACAACTCTCCTTAGCCCTGCTCAGTCCTTTCCTCCCAGGAGGACAAAGTCACAGGGGTCTTGTTCCACCTCTCCCTGGCCTGGGATTTCTTGGCTGCTTCTGAGGCTGCCTGGAGGGCTGTGGGGCTTGGAGACCCCACAAGATGCTGGTCCTGCCCAGGGGTTGAGCAATGACTATCCCAGGACAGGGAGCAGTGCCCTCAGTGCTCTGTCCTGGGGCACTCGTGGTGGGACAACACACAATCCTGGGGCAAATCTCACCTTCCCACCCTCACTGGGGCCCTGCAGCCTCATGGCAACTTGCCTCCAGCCTGTGACTATCCCAGCTCTTCCTGGCAGCTCTGTGTCCCCATACCACGGGCTGGGGACAGGCTGGCTACAACAGTGGTGTGGCTAGGGAAGAACTACCCAATGTCTTCCCACACTGGCATTGGTTTTGTGGGGATCTTCATCTCGGTGAAAGCACAACCAAGGACACGGTGTTTGCTCCTATCCTGGGTGATGGGTTTGTCCCAAAGTACCCCTGAGGCTGGTCCAGAAGAACTCGATCTGTAAGAAATGCCCAGGAACGCACACAGACTTCATGTTTCCTGCCAAACAAGCTATTTGACTCGCTCAGAACCTCTTTTTTTTCATCCTAAACTTATCCAAGGAGAGGCTGAGAGTGCAGAACTAGCTAGAAGAAAAGGCAAAGGGGGGGACCCGGCTGACTCCAGCTCCTCAGAGGAGTTCGGGGGCACTAAGCCCTCCCACAAAAGAGGGCAGCAAAAATATCCCTCACTTCTTTTAATGACGGGTCATGAGGTCGGGTGACAGGGCAGCACAAAGCACCAGAAGGAAAGCAAAGCAGAGCTAATTGGGCCACCCCAAGGGGCTTTCCCCCAGCAATTGCTGGAATAACAAATGCCACTTCTGGCACGTCAGCCTCGGATTTCAGGAAGGGCAGGAAAAAGCCTCCTCAGGAATCCAGCTGCTCCTCGTTTGGCCGCCCTCTGAATTGTCAGCGGCAAATTATGTTCTATTAAATCAAATTTGCCTCTCGCTAAAAATAGCTCCCTACTAGTGTTACAAATAACGCTGGATTACCCTGCCTGAGGGCGCTCACCGGGACACGGCCCCTCTCCCCCCGGTCGCCCCGCCAGCCGGGCGTGGGCTCCGCCGGCACCGGCCGGGTGTGACTCAGGGAGGCTGAGGAGGCTGTGGGGAGGACGGAGAGGGGGAACCTCGGAGCCTCCCAAACCATCCGGGGGGAATAAGCGGCGCTGGAGCTCTTGGGAAGCTGCACATGCTGCCAGCTGCCGTGATGGAAGAGGTGCTGTCGGGAGCTCCGGTGGGTGCAGCTCCACGGGAGCCAGGGCCCAGCCATGTAGGGCCTGAAATACATCAACAAGGGAAATGCCAGGCGGGAGTTAGCCATGGGCCAGCTCCCAGTGGTAAGTGGAGCTTGGACATGGGGCAGGACTAAGCCACCGGCAGTGGAACACGTCAGTATCCCTAAGAAAGGGCTGTCCGTGGGCAGCGCCAGCATTCAGGGATGGGGGACTCCCAGGAGCAGCAATGGGATGGCAGAGGAGCTGTTTTTCCAGCCAGACATCTCTGTCAGGACCCAGCTCCTCCATCCCATAGCACAGCACTCTGGGGGTCTCCGTGGGATTGGGAGGGCTTGTTCCAATGCTGACCCACCCGGTGCCCCAGGACCACAGCTACTGATGGGGACCTGACTGTTCCCACTGGGGCAGACAGCCAGAGGCCATGGCTCGGCAGCTCCCAGGTGCTGGCAGAGCCTCCAGCCTCCGACTGGCTTCACGGGAGTGTGTGGATGGGGCTGCAGCAGATGCCCCGCAGGAGATTTCTGCTTCAGATGCCCTTTGGGAAGGAAAAACATCGGCTCCTTGAGCTGCAGGAGGTGGCACGAGGAGGCAAGGCTCCTGCTGAGCAGGCACACACGTGCAGAGGCTGTGGTGGCTCCCTGGCAGCAGAGGGATGCAGCACAGGCACGATGCCGGGCTCTTCCCCACACCCCTGCCCGGGCCTGCAGAAGCCACAGTCACGTGCCACATCTCCTGGGGCAGAAGCGTGGCAGGTCCCTGCAGGAATGGCATTTTCCAGGCCTCCCCCACCATCTTTTGGAAAGATCAGCCTATTTTTGTGTTGGATGGGGAGAGGCCCCTGAGGCGGTGGGTGGAGTATGAATCTCTCCTGTCCCACTGCAGCAAACAAACCCCAACCAAGTCACACTCAAACTGTTCTCTGCAGCGACAGGGGAAGGCGCTTTTCTGCATCTTGCCAGCCCAAGAGGACACTCAGGATTGGCTTTTTCCATTCTCCAAACCTGTTGCTGTCTACACATTCCCCTGGCCCTTTGACCACCCGCCCACACAGAGCCAGGCATTGCTGTCCACGTACCTCACACCAGCTTTGTTTTGGATGCTGAGCACCCTCGTGGCACCAGGGTGATAAAAGGTGCTGGCAGGGGTGTCCAGAGCATCCGTCCTCCCCCCCACAGTGACACAGGGAGAGGTGGGTGGCCGTAGCCAGCCCTGCAGCCCCAGGGTTGGCTGTGGCTGTACCAACCCCCAGCTGGGTGCTGGGAGAGCTTGGCTCAGCCTTGTGACAGCGGGGACCCCGCACAACCTCCCTTGGAACTCGCCCGCCCGCCAGGGCCAGGACGGCTCAGCTCATACCCCAGAGACACCAACAACTTCCTGACTTACTACTGCCGGATTTTTAGAGAATTATTTTGCTGGCGGAGTTCAGAGCAGACAGGATCTGAGCTAGGATACCTTCGGAGCAAGACCCTTCCCCTTGCCATCACCCCTGCAGGTCCCAGTCAAACCAGACCTTGTCTCATGGAAAAGCCCTTTCCCACACCAGACAGGGAACCAAATGCTGACCCTGCAGCCTAAGGACTGGGATCCTCCCCAGGATTCCACCTCCATCATCTTGCACCTTTAAGTCCAGGACTTCAGGACACCATACACTAGTCCGATGGAAACCCTAGCTCTCTCTCCATGAGTCCTGTGGGTTATAACCACACCTTGTGTAGGATAACACTGATTCCTGAGAGCTTTGAAATGCGTTCTTCCCTTTCATCCCCCAACACAACCTGCAGAACAAGTCACATCCAGCCCCCTTCCACAGGCCAGCCACACCGAGCACTGCCTCAGTCCTCCTGCCTTCCAAAGCCAACGGCCCCGGCAATTTTTACTTAACGAGAAAGACACTAACGAGCTTTTCCGGCTTGGCAACACACAGGAACAGCTGGATTGGGCTGTTCTTCTGCCCGGCCAAAGGACGGGTGGCCAAAGGGTGGTTTTACAGCCAGGCTGAGAACCAACGCACGCTGAGACACCGGTGACGGTGGTGTATGGCGGTGTAGGGTTGGTGTAGCCCCCTGCGCTGCTTTAGGGGCTGGTTGCCATCTTCCTCACCCTGGGGTATGCTGCCCTCTCCTTTCTCCACCCTTCGGGAAGCTTTTCTCAGGAGCGGAGCCACACGCCTGGGAACCCCGATCCCCCAACGCCAGCGCTGCCCCGCTCCTCCAGCGCCTGCACCGCTCCCTGAACCGCTCGGGAAAGGGATCAGGGCTGGCCCGGGAGAGTGTCGCGGACTCCGAGGGCAACACACGGAGATCGACGTGCTCTGCCCAGCCGGTCACGCGTGGGGTGGGGGATTCCCGCGTGGATCGGGGGGGTTGCCCACGACTGAAAGGGGTGAGCCTACAGGCGTCCCCGCCTCCCCGGCCACCCCCGCGTCCCCCCGCCGCTGTCCCCTTACTTGGCGGCGGCAGCGCGGTGCCATCGGCGGGACCGGTCGGGGCGCTCCGGCGGCGGCTGCGGAGCCCGGCGATTCCCGGGAGCGCTGCTCAGCCCGGCGGTTCCCGGGAGCGCTGCTCAGCCCGGCGGCTCCGGGAGCGCTGCTCAGCCCGGCGGTGCCCGGGAGCGCTGCTCAGCCCGGCGGTGCCCGGGAGCGCTGCTCAGCCCGGCGGCTCCGCGCTCCCGCGGCGGGGCGGGGATGGGGGATGCGAACGGGCCCGGCCCGCCCCGCCGCTCCTCCCGCCTCCGCCGGCACCGGGCGGCTGGCGCGGGAGGGGGAGGAGGACGAGGAAGAGGAGGAGGAGTTGGAGGGAAGAGCCCGGCGGCCCCGACCGCGCCTCCGCCCCTCCCCGGGCCCGGGGCAGCGCCGGGGAGCGCCGGGGCGGGAGCAGCCGGCTGCGGGGGCGGCGGGAGAAGTGTTTCCACGATAAAACTCATTTATGATGAATTCCCACCTCCCCACGGCGGCAGGGCTTTCCCCACTTCCCGATGACCAAGCACACTGCCCCGCAGCCCCGACGCTCCCCGTCATTGTCCCGGTGGCTATCTCCATCCCGAACCCTAACCCCATCCTTGTCCCCATCCCCTCCCAAGTCGCCGTCTTCATTCTCGTTCGTGTCCCAATCCCCTTTCATGTCCCCATCCCCGTCGCCATCCCTGTCCCCATCCATGTCCCAGTCTCCGTCTCTGTCCCCGTCCCCATTTCGCTCTTCCTTGGGCTTTCCCTCCCCCTGCACCTCGGTCTCTCACTTTCAAACAGTTTCACCCATGGCAAAGGTTGCTTTTTCCTCAGGAACAGAACAAACCGCTGAAAACAAACAAACAAAAAATGCCAAAACAGATAAAAAGCATTTTTATTTTCTTTCCATGACGCGTCTGCCTGCCTGCTTGGGAGTGACACTATTTCAGGCATGTCTATTATTTATGTTTCGCTATATTTATATTAATTAGAGACGTGATCCATGCACGTAGTTCTCCAACTTCAAAAAAAAAAGCAGGAGGGGACTGACAGCTGGGACTGAACTTTCTTGAGAGAAACAGGAGCAGGTTCCGCAGCCAGAGCTGTACACTGAGCACCAGTCCTGGATGATGTTCCTGCTCTACATGGGGGATCTCTCCAGTCCCAGACCCACTTTCTCTCCCTCTCTTCTGGCTGGGACCCCAGAGAGATGGGTTTGGGCTCTTGGCTGGGAGGGTGGGAATGATGGAGTCCCCAGAGCCACACCAGTTTTAGGGGACACAGAATCACGGAATCATTTACACGGGAAAAGACCTCTAAAACTGAGCCCAGCCATTAACTATTGATGGTGGCACTTGTCATCTGTGCCTGGAAAAGAGGAACATCCCTTCAAAGAGCTAACTGGTCTCTGATGATGGGCTGTGCCGAAGCACAGAGAAGTCTCACGTTCCAGAGCAGTGGGAAGGGACCCTGTGCTCCCTGCTCCCATCCATGACAGCCATCTCCCCCAGCAGCTGTAACCTGTGCCAGCCCTGAGCCAAAACAGGTGACACCTTCTCTCCCCTGAGTGTCCCAGCCCTGTCCTCATCCTGTCTGGGTCACTTCTCCAACCCAGGGATGGGGATTGGGTTGGGGACCAGGATGAGGATGGAGAAGTGGGGCCTCAGGGCACAGTTCAGGGCCAGTGGGATGTAGGGAAAGCCCAGCCACCATGGGGGAGGCAGGGCAGGAAATCCACACTAAATGAGTCCAACTATGTGCCCAAATATTGTCAACTATTGCATGGAGGCCACAGTTTGTCAGACACGTGGGTGAGAGGAGGAGGAGGAGGATGAAGAAGTCTCCTGGCTGGACACCTATTGCTGTCTGCATGCAGGGTGCCAGGGCACAGGGTCTCTGGGCTGGGCAGGAAGAGACCTGGCCAGGGCTGGTGAAATTCCTCCTGCAAGGGCTCAGCTGGTAGACACAGAACCCTTTTCCCAAAAGAAAACTCACACCAGATGACACCTTTCTTTCCCAGCTCGGGGCTGATCCCAGCCCTCACAGGAGCAACACGCTCAGGAT
Organism: Cyanoderma ruficeps; assembly: GCA_008694505.1. NCBI lineage: Eukaryota > Metazoa > Chordata > Aves > Passeriformes > Timaliidae > Cyanoderma > Cyanoderma ruficeps. The sequence continues at coordinate 4,132,578 of VZDJ01000033.1, forward strand.
GCATTATTACCTCCTGCCATAATTTCCAGCCAGCAGCAGTCTCCCAGGGCTTTCCAGATGGCCAGGAGCTGTCACAGGTTTTCCAGCCATTGGAATGGGCCTGCAGGAGTGGAGAAGGAATATTTTTTCCACGCAGAGTGGCTGGCTCAGTCATGAGAAGCTGCTGACCCAGTGAGATGCTGGAGTCCTCTGCTCTGCCTTGACTTTGCTATAGCTCTGCCAGGGCTAGTGGTGAAATTCACAGCACTCCCAGGTAAGAGAGTTTAATTCTTTTCCTGCATCTGAGTAAGTATCCCTTCCAGGGATTAATTAGTAAATTAAAAGGGTAGAAAGACCAAATGATTATGGTTAGGCACAAGCCCTGGTGCTGATGTGTCTCTCTTGCAGATCTGTATGCTGTGTCCTGACACACTCCCCGTCCCTAAAAGGGCTGAAGCAGCAGATTGGCCCCACAGATTGATTCCCTTGGTGGGACACTGGGGTCAGCTTTGGGAGGAGGAGAGCTATTAACACTGATATCCGAGTCTGAAAGCCCTGACCATGCAACCCACGATGCTCCACACCCACGGGAGGAGCAGGATCCCTTGGACCATGGGCCAGGGGTGCTGGCAGGAGCTGTGAAGCCTCTGAGTGCTGCCTCTGCACATGCAGGAGGAAAAGCCCAGATTGGAGAGGCAGGAAGGACAAGGTGCCAGAATGGGGATGCCACCCCGGGGATTTGTAATGCCCCCCGGTCCCTGCCAGTTTCCCAACACTGTCCCCGCTCTGCCCATGGCTCCCTGGCATGACCCACCACCCAAACACCCCACGGGTGTGTCTGCAGGTGCCCCTTGGCACGACACCTCTGCCAAGCCCCGTGCCTCAAGGCCAGGTCTAGCCAAGCCTTGCTCTCCAGATGAAGGCAAGTGATGGGTTAAGTGAGAGCTGCAGCCCTGTTTTCTATCCCTGTCCAAAAAAGCCATTACATTTTTGCCTGGCAAAAATTGTTCTTCTTAAACCTGAGTCACTTATGACTCCTTGTTCTGACGTTCAGTGATTTCTTCTTTTTCACCGGTTGCCCCTGGCAGAGCCCAAACCCAGCAGGGATCAGGAGAGGAGGGGCTGGACCTCCCCTGCTCACCCTGGACACACAGATTCCCACAGAGCTGATTGCTCTGCAAAGGATGGGCACTGATCCAGCTTTATTTTGGGGGCACTCGAAGGGAAGAATTCGCCTTTTTCAGTATGACAAGAAAAGGAGAGGTTAAAAATGTCTTTTCGTTACCTGGGCAGATTTGGGAGATTTTTATCAGCTCTCTTCTTGGTTTAATTCTGGTTAATTTTCTCTTGAAATGTTGGCCCAAGGCAACGCCAAGGCTGGCTGCTGACTCAGTTGTAGCACTGCTTCCCCTCCTGGGCTCTGTGACGTAGGAGAGAAGGAATCCCAAGCAATTATAACTTGATTATTTTACTGAACGTGTGATTACAAATGGGAACTGCAGAGCAATGAGCACTGCAGTCGAGATAAAATTAAAATGAGCCCAAGCTCCCCTGGTTCCAGCTCTTGCTCCAAAGACAAACAGCTGCTTGGGAAGCCCTTCACAGCCCAGTTATTTCTCAGTGACCACAGGAAAGGTGATAAAAACCCTGTAAAACCAGAAGAAATTTCCAGGATGATTTTTTGCACAGTTCTGCTCGGTACAGTTCTGCTCCTTGGGAGAAGGATGAGCTCACGGGTGGTTGCCAGTGTTATATTAAGTCTCAGTGAGCCTGGAGAGAGGTAGATTAGGCTGGAAATTAGGAAACACTGCAGGGATGGGATGTCCCCTGGGAGGGACCTAACTGAAGAGGCGGGAGATGCCAGTGTGGCCGTACTGGCCCCTTCCCTGCTGCCAGTCACGGTGACATGAGTGTCCCTGGGCACTGTGCTGGGGCTCCTGCATGCAGTGAGCTCAGCCAGCGGCAGGGCAGGGCAGACACTTGCTCTTTCACTATCGTGGATTTTCCCAAAGATCTTGGTGTCACCCCAGTAAGCTTTTCCCCGAGCCTTGGGGTGCTGAGCATCAGAGAGGAAACAGCAACTTGGCTGCTGGCTGCCAGCTGACTGCATCCCTGCCTCTGCACCTGGAGAATAGCCTGCGGGGCCCTCCCGCAGAGCATGGCTTCCAGGCAGGATGCCTTTCTGCAGAGTGAAATAATTGCGATTTGGGGAACCGTGGGGCTAACAGGAAGCAAGTGAGAGTTGCAGCAGCACAGTCAGAGGGAACATCCATAGCAGTGCCAGCAGCAGCTCTCCAGGGCTCTGTGGCTCTTGCCCAAGCCCGGCTCCAATCGCAGAGCCAGCCTGCTGTCATGGAAAGATGGTGTGAGTCAGGGATTTCGGCGTCTTCCCGAGGCTGGAGGAGGACTCCACGCTGAGAACATGGAGCCTTGTGAGCCATGCCTACCTCTGAGCCCAGGAACTCGGTACAGGCTGGGGAAACCCGGGAGGGAGGGAGCTGGGAGACTGAGGGTGGTGTTATGGGGGAGGTCAGAGCACCTATGGACACTTTAAATTCTGCCCTATTTCCCCTGGAGTGACCCTGAGCCAGCAGAACGTGATCATAGAACTACAGAATCACTGAATGGTTTGGGTTTGAAGAGACCCTAAAAGTTATCCAGTTCCAACATCTCATCCCCACAGGTGGAGACACCTTCCACTAGAGCAGGTTGCTCCAAGCCCCATCCAAACTGGCCTGAAACATTTCCAGGGAGGGGGCATCCATATCTTCTCTTGGCAACCTGTGCCAGGGCCTCATCATCCTCAAATTACTTCCCCAAATCCAGTCTAAGCCTGCCCTCTGTCAGTGTAAAGCCATTCTGCCTTGTCCTATCACCTAGACCTGTCCTTGTCCAAAGTCCCTTTCCAGCTCTCTTGGAGACCCTTTATGTACTGAAAAGTCAAAAATCAGGTCTCCCTGGGGCCTTGTCTTCCTCAGACTGAACAATCATCCTGATTTCCTTATAGGAGAGGGATTCCATCCCTCCAACCAACTTTGTGGCCTCTTCTAGATTTGAGATGGCCACGGTGACAATGCAAGAGCTCAGAACATGCTGATGTCACAGCATCACATCAGAACCCATTGGCCCAGGTCCTGTTAGCCTAGTGAAAAAAAAACCCCAAATGTAATAAAATATATGGAAAACCCCCTGTTGTACAGAGATACTGATGTATCATCTGCAACCTCAAGCATCCAGTGCTGGGGGTGACACCTCACTGCACAGACATGGGTGCAGCTGGGTGCCTCCATCATGAAGAAGGGACGTGGGAGGAGGAGGGCAAGGGAAGAGCATGGAGCCAATTTGGGGTGCAGGATTCCATGCAAAGGCAGAGCCCCGGCTCTGTGCCCTCAGGGCAGGCATGAGAACAGAGGGATCCTGTCTCCTGTCTCCATCTCTGGCTGCTGCCTCACTCACAGATTGTGAGGAGAAGAGCAGGGAAGGGAGGGCAGGAGCTGTCAGATGTTGTTAGTGGTGTGACACCTCTTAATAAGGTCCATCTGTCTGGAAGACAGTGGATCCAGCAGGATTTCTGCAGACCTGGTTGTGAATACTACTGCCAAGGTTTTACAATCAGCACTAATAAACATGCTGGGGCAGCATTTGGCACCACGAGCTCAAACATCTCAGGGTGAGAGGGAGAAAAATCAAGATTGCAACAAAAATCCTCACTGCAGCACAGAGCTCCTGGGAAACCCATTGCATCTTTTGGGATGTGTTGATCCAGCTGTGGGTCACTTCTGGTGGTGTACCTGGTTCCCACAGACACCCATCTTACCTGGGAATGTGCACACGGATCCTACACCCTTAATCAAAAGGCTGAACAGGTTCTCCACCAGCCTTTCAACCATGAAGAGGCACCAGACCTTTATCCGAATCTCCATCCTCCTTGCCCTGCATGGCTGCACCCCAAGGGACACAGGCAGCTGCGTGTGACAATAACTGTGAGAAGGAAATCCCTGTCTCTGGGAAGAAGGATTTGTGGGGACACCGTGGGGACAAAATCCGCTGTGCCAACCCCCTGTGTCATCTCAGGGCAGCTCGTGTCGCTCCTGGCGCAGGAGGGCACACAGAGCGTGGCTGGGAGGGAGCAGCTGGGCCTGTAGGTGTGGGCTAGCAGCACAGAAAGCCCACGTGATTTGGGAAATGCCACGTTTGGGGATGATGAAAGGGTAGAGCTGAGTCAAGTGGCCATCGATGAATCACAGGGCTGTAGGGAACACGCTGGTGGGTGTTGAAAACGCTCTGTAAAGCTTGGCTCAGCTGCGGCAGACATTTGGGCATGCAGGAACGTGCTCCGCTGCCTCTCCTGAGGATCTTCCCACCAGAGCTGGGGATGCCTTGTGGGATCAAGGGGAACCAAACCCCACAGTGTCCATGAGGATCCCCTGCACGCTGCCACCCCTGCAGCAGGGGAAGGGGCCTGTAAATGGGTGCCTTGGGATGGAGCATGTGGTCCCAGCATGGCATGTTGGTGTGAACTGAGCTTTGCCATCACAGCCCTGCCCAGGGAAGGTTTGGTGCTGCCCCCAGCTCCTGGGCCCTGCAGAGCTTGCAGCGCTCCCTCAGATGATTTGGGCTCTCTTGAGTGAGCAAAATCAAACTAATTTCATTAGAAACCTTATTGTGTTGAGCAGTCTGGAGCACCAGGCTGCAGGGGACAGTGAATCTCTCCTCTCTGGGGTTAGGGAGATCCCCAAATCGAATCCTGATCCTGTGCATCCCTACAGACCTTTGCCCTTGGTGTTATTCCCACAGGTGGTCCAGCCTGTTGCCCCCACTGGGGCTCCTCTTCCCCAGAGTGCATTTTTGCATTGCATTTTCGGGTTGCAGGTCTGTCCCCAACCCTGCCCCACTGTCTGTGAGGGCTGGCTGAGGAGCTCCTCACTGTGAGCGATAAGAATCGCTGTAAGTATACACTTCCTTAAATCCCTTGAACTCCTGAATTAAAATACGGATGTGGGATTTAACTTGGAAGGTTTCTGAAGGAGATATTTTTGTTATACATCATCATGCGTGTCACGAGCCTCAAATATTTGGAAGGGCTGTATAAATAACTGTGTGATCACCTTTTCTCATCTGGCTCCTGCCTCTCCCTGTCCCACAGCTGCCACGGAGTGGGGAAATGTGCGTGGAACTCAGGAACCTGCAAGTTTACTCTCGGTTATTTCACAAGACTTGTTCCATCTGAAAGAGAGGGAGAGGAGAGGAGAGGAGAGG